>JAECWJ010000561.1:0-69502 GCA_018150375.1 Drosophila sturtevanti | reverse complement strand
ACCAAATATAACATCTATATATATATATATATATATTAATATATGTAGTTATTTTTATATATATGTATGTTAACATAAGCCAACCATATGCTTTCTCCTCCAAACGTATTTTAAAATATTAAAGTCCAATTTTAGATGGCCTTTAATCCACATCTGTTTGTTGGCATTTAAGTTAACTTCACTTGACTATTAACATTTGTGTTTTTTTGTGTTCGTTTAACAATTAACTGATAGGAACAAATGGTGGGATATGGATAAACACTCATGCCTGGTCAGCGGCCCTTGAGATAAGCATGCACATGCCATATCCATGTCCTGCTTCTGATTCTGGCGGCACCCACTCCACTCCAATTCCCTTCAACTTTGACTTTACCACCAGCCAGTTCTATATGGCTCTGTGTTTCTAGTTCTGTCCCTTCTTACTGGCGCGTGTGTTAAAATGGCAAAGCGTTTAATGTTGCTGGTCACGTAATAAATCTAAATCTGTGCTCTGTGCGCAGTCACTTCCGTTTTATGATTTAATTTGTAATTTACTCGTAGGGCTTCGCATTCTCAATTTTTCTCTCGATTTTGTTGTTGTTATTGTGTAGGTGGGTGTGTGTATGTGTGGTTGTGTTTTTCTTCTTTTTTTTTGTGTGTGTGTGTGTTGTCACAGTTTGTTGTTGAGTTGTTATTTTTTGACAACTGATGCCTGTGGGTATAATATGGAGAATTAGAAATTCTTTTTTTTGTGGGCATTTCTGATTATGAGAAGCGTTGATTTTTGTATGGGAGTCATTGAAAAATATATATATATTGTTTCTTTTTTATTTTTATATAGCTGCAGATTTAAGTGGCTTAAAGTTGCTTTTACAGTATATATGTATAACACAAATATATACATATACTACTGACTTATATATGAGTGTGTGTTTGTGTTTCTATTTGCTATTTATAGCCTAAACATTTCAAAGAAAATGGTTGGTATATTGACATATATGTATGCATGTACAATTCAACAATTTTCACAGAACTTTTGCCCTTAGTGACACAAACACATATACTTATACACACTCACACACATACACACTGATGTAGGAGGAGCAGAACACGGTCATTGGCATAAAGAACTGTCAACATAGAAGGCCCAAATGAATTCACATTTGGATTGCCCTGCCCCCCACTTCTTCTTTTTCAACTTTTTTTCTACGGTTTTTCCTTTGGTTATTTTTTTCGTTCTTTTTCTCTCCTTTTGCTTTAAATTAACACCTCTGGGAGCTAACTGACTTTTATGGTCTGCTATTTTGCATATTGTATGTATGAGGGGGGGAGAGAGAGAGAAATATTTGTAACTCCTTCCACATGTCTGGCAATTCCTTCAAAGAGAAATTACCTTTTTTTTTTGTTGCGCCTTACGCCTTGAATGGGAAGGGGAGAAGAACTTTTGGTTCTGTCTTTTCATGCTTGGCAAGTTGGAAAATTCGCACAGTTTTAGGCTGTATCTTTCTCTCTCTCTCTCTCCCTCTATGTATATATATAGATGTGTGTGTGTGTGTGCGTCTATTTGCATGCATTTCTCTTACGCCAATTGCTTTCAACACCTCAACTTACTTCACTTCGTCTAACCTTGGTCTTTATACGCTGCCAAGGCCCATGAACATTTGTGCACTTGTATCTTGGTTGGCCAGTCTTACGAGTCTGACATATTGCAAGTGCCTGAATGGGCAGTGAGCTGCGATTATGTGAACGCCACAGTCAAGCTTCACTCCACTCCATTCAATACCCCCACCACTAACACCCACATACACTTACAAATGGGTGTAACTTTTGTGCCTTGATTGCATGTGCCTGTTTCCTATCTAAGAGTCGACTCTACTTTCTCCCATCTATAGAGATTGTATGTGTTGGTTGTGAGTGTGTGTGTGTGTGTGTGTGTATGTGTGTGTGTGTGGTTGGCAGCATTTCCGTTGGCTTTCACCAAACGGAAGTAAAGTGCACTAAACGATTTGCTTGTTTCGCTTTACTGAAATATTTAAACAGACCAAGATCGATTCACTCGTTTGCCATTTCACTTGAAAAAAATAAAGAGATCTATTGCATATAAACCTTCTTTTCATTCTTTCCTTTTATTATACCCTTGCAGAGGGTATATTAATTTTGGTCAGAAGTTTGCAACGCACAGAAGGAAGCATCTCCGACTATATAAAGTATATATATTCTTGATCAGCATGAATAGCCGAGTCGATATGACCATGTCCGTCTGTCCGTCTGTCCGTCTGTCTGGATCAACAGCTTCTCCTCCGAGACCATAAGAGCTACAGAGCTGAGATTTTCAGCATAGGCTCCTTTTTGCTGCAGGCATTGTATATCTCGGAATCATCCCGATCGGACGACTATATCATATAGCTCCCATAGGAACGATCGGTCAGGAATAAGCTTTATCCTCAATAACTCTGTTGTTTTTTAACCGAATGCCACGAAATTTGATATTTATGAGTTTAATATGCTTCTTGATACTTTAACCAAGTTTGATCAGAATCGGACGACTATATCATATAGCTCCCATAGGAACGATCGGTCATAAATAAGGATTATCCTCAATAACTGTTGTTTTTCAACCGAATGCCACGAAATTTGATATTTATGAGTTTAATATGCTTCTTGATACTTCAACCAAGTTTGATCTGAATCGGACGACTATATCATATAGCTCCCATAGGACCGATCGGTCATGAATAAGGCTTATCCTCAATAACTCTGTTGTTTTTCAACCGAATGCCACGAAATTTGATATTTATGAGTTTAATATGCTTTTTGATACTTCAACCAAGTCTGATCAGAATCAGTTGGCTATATCATATAGCTGCTATAGGAACAATCAGTACAAAAAAAATTTTGTATGAAAAATTTTTTTCCTCAAGCTCAAAATATTGAATTTGTAAATTTGGTATGTTTAATTTACAATAATGCTTCTGGTGAATTATATAGAGAAAATCTGCAAGGGTATACGAACTTCGGCACGGCCGAAGTTAGTCCATCTTTCTAGTTTTTTATTTATTTTTTTTTTTTTTTTTGTTTTTGATATATGGCTAAAAGAGTCGTATACAAATTGCACACCATTGATAATAGCCCAAAGAAAAAGAAGAAGACGAAAATGGCCAAAGGGTTTGCCGTGGCGTGGGAAGGGAGGGGGTGTAATGTTTTAGTTTACTTAATTTGGCGTATAAAGTGATGTGGTTATTCAACTCCTTTGCTGAATGTGCTAAAGCAAATGTATAAGTGTCTGTGGGTGTGTGTATGTGTGTGTGTGGGTGTAAAAGGAATGTTTGTTATTAATGCCGCTCCTGAAAGTATGCCACACATTTTCAACTATAGAAAAAGCAAAAGCAAAAGCAGCAGAAGCAGCAGCAGCAGCTGCCCAACGGCCATTTTATTGCATTGTCAATTTAATGGTGTGGAAATGCTTTACTGAACCAGAGACAGGCAACACATACAAGCACACACACACACACACACACAGAGATACAAATACATACACTTAAGCTAAGCTGAGTGCTAACTAAGGCAGTTCAATGCTGCTGGACGATCTGCTCTATAGAAGTATATATACATATATATGTATGTATATATGTATGTTTGTATATATTAGAGCTTCTGCTTCAGCTTCTGTTACTACTTCTGTTTCTATTGTGAAATAAGGCAAACGTTTAATGCCTGCAACAATATTTATTACCATGCTTCATATTCTTACATCTATACATAGATTTGTTTGTATGTACATGCATATATATATTATATATACATATATATACTTTTTCCCATTGCCATGGCTACAAAGTAGCCTCTGACTTTGGCTTCGACTTCAACTCCGGACACCTCCTACAAGACCAGCTTTGTTTAGTTTTATACTTTTCCTTGTTCTTATTGCTCTTGTTTCTCTCGCTTGTGTCAAGCGATTTATAAAATGCCAAGTTGCAACAACAATGGCCAACAGTAGCCAGTTGGCATCAGTAGTAAACCAGCAAAAAAAAAAAAAAAAACAAAAGGAAGAAACAACAAAAAAAAAACAACAACCAAAGATGCAGGCTTTGTATGGCACAGCCGTTGCAATTCCAAGAGATAAACGGAAATTATTAAAGTGCTGCCAGATTTACGAAAATAGATTTGCCTCTTGTCTGTGTCTGGCTCTATTTTGCCTCTGCCAACTGCCACTCCTACCCTATTTATGTATGTGTGTGTGTGTGTGTGTGTGTGCGTGTCGGAGTGCATTTTTAAATTGTTCAAAAACCGAGCAGCTGATATCTATTTGTTTTTTGCCTAACAACATATTAGTCAGTCCTTGTTCAAACAAGTGTTGTAACAGAGAAAACAGTTTTATTTTTACACTTATTTTCCAGTTACAGTTGCAACCAATGTGAAACTAGTTGAGAAATTAAAGATTCCGGAAGAGATTAGACATATATACATATATATGTATGAACATATGTATGTACTTTCGTTTTTCTGTCTATGAATTTATTTTATTTTTGAGTTCACTCTACCAATTCGAAATAAACAAAACTATGGCAATTAAATTTCTGCATTCATTTTTTTTCCCAGGCTCACAAAATATTGTGAGATTATATATAGATTAATAAATCTATTATATTATGCCATTTATATTGGTAATTCTTAAAAGCTGAAACTTATTTTGGAACTGTATTTCGACCTATTTCTACAGTTAAAAAACAGCTAACTGAACAAGATATTACAATTTAAGTTAAAAATTTTTTTAGTCAGAGACAGGATTACTCTTTAGTAACTAAATTAAATTTGGATAAATTAAAGAAAACATAACAATTATCAATTGGTTTTCAATCTAAGAAAGTCGTTTTTGAAGACGTTTTCAATAAATTTCAAATATTTTTGTCATTTTTTTGTTAGGGTTAGTACAATTAAAAAAAAAAATTCAACATTATATAGTTTAATTTTAAAATACTTAAGGCAAGAAAAAAAGGAAGCATAAGTATTAATATGGACGGATAAAATTATATAAATGTATTTTGAAAAGAATGAAAAGTGCTGATAAAATATTTTAAGAGGAAAAATACTAACTGGCTCTACTTTAAACCATAATTTCTTTAAATTAAAATATTTTCAAGTGGCTTGAAATTATAAAAGTTAATTTTTGATAAATTTTTCACAATTTCCAATAATAAAGGGCTAAATGAGAGATTATATTTTGGTAGTGAAATGCCTAAACTCAGGCAAATAAAGGCCGATAATAAGCCCATATATTTTACTTTACAAAAATAATCATCTAAATAATCAAGACACCATTTAAGCATATTCCTATGAATTAATTCACCTTAAAACCGAATTAAAATTGTTAGAAAATCATAAAAAGGAAATTTTCAAAAATAAAATAACTTCCCACATTGAATCCAATAAGTTTATAAGTTTAATAATATTCGATTTATTATTTATATATTTAATATGCAAAATCTCATTGTTCTGGATAACAACATAAACATATGAATGTCTATATAATAACTTAAGCGTTGACTGAAATACTTTGAAAGGAAAGACTTTTTTTCCTACGGCTTTACCAAGAATAATAAAAGCGCATCAACAAGATTCCAAACTAAATACAATCTTTATCTATATGAAGCTTATATTCAAAGCTTTATCAAGCATTTGTTCCTTAAAACCGGCTTAAGATCTGATATTTAGCACGAACAAAGTTGAGAAGGTTGTCTGCATAGAATTATATCGAATTATATCTGCTCTACAAATTTTCCTATCGCCTCTACGATTTGCTTTCCACTACTTCAACGCGAAAACTAGTTAAATTAGTTTGAATTAGTTAGTAGCACTTTGGAACGAATATCCGGTTTTTGTGTTTTTATACCCTTGCAGAGGGTATAATAAAATTGGTCAGATGTTTGTAACGCATAGAAATAATCGTTGCCGACCCCATAAAGTATATATATTCTTGATCAGCATCAATAGCCGAGTCGATAAGACCATGTCCGTCTGTCCGTCTGTCCGTCTATCCGCCTGTCCGTCTGTCTGTTTCTTCGGATTAAATCGATCTTAAATTTTGAGTTACGTAAATAAAAGTCATATCATTAATTAAACCAAGTTTAAGAATTGGTAGGATCGGACAACTATAAGTTATACAAAAATAGGAAAGATCAGAAGTACCTCGGTCAATATTTGAGTTGTTCAAAACAGTTCTTGTAAGAAAAACTTTTTTGTTTTTTGAGATATCTTAACCAAATTTGGTCAACAGCTAAGAATTATATATTATATTTTACATCATACCAGTAAGTTTGAATCAGATCGGATAATAAACACCGACATAAATCAATAAAATCAATGAATCAACCCCCATCAGCATCAGTATGCATGCATATGCAGCCAATTAAATACGTTTATATTAAATAATAAAATATAAAATATTAAATATTAAAACTAAAATATTTGAGAGAACAGGATTGGTATAAAAATTAGAAAGAAGGATCGAACTATGTATACCCTTGCATATTTTGCATTGAGCGAAAAAAAAAACAAAATTTTTTTTTTTCATCCAATCGGGATGATTCCGACATATATATTGCCTGAAGCGAAAACAAGCCTGTGCTAAAAATTTCAGTTCTGCACCTATAAAGGTATCGGAGAAGAAGCTGTTGATCCAGACAGACCTTCATGCTGATCAAGTATATATATATATATATACCTTATATAGTTAAATATGCTAACTTCTGTGAGTTGCAATCTTCTGGCCAAAATTAATAAACCCTCCGCAAGGGTATAAAAATTTATATATGTAAAATATACGTTATTTAACCAATTGATCCTGCAGCAACTGTATAATATAGTCAACCGATTCTGATAAAACTTGATCGTGACATTAAGATATCTAGGGAATTGGTGTATAGTAAATTTGGTAGCTTCATTGTAACAAATTGCAATGTTATCATTTATTATTATTATCCAATTTCGACCGATCGAAGAAAGAGCAATAGTAAGAATTGTATGTGCTAAATTTAATCACGAAAGCTTTACAACTATGAGGATACATATATTGCGCTGATAAATAAGTTACAATAATATACAATTTTGCACCTTTCCATATAGCTTCCCATGAGAATATTTATCACAATGTTCCTGTAAGTAATTCCTTTCGCTCGTTGGAGAATTAAAGCTTACTTATTTCCAGTTATACATTATAATCATATCGAATAAATGCAACACCTGATGTCATCTAAGCAACATACCAAATGCGAAAAACCCTGTGAAACTTTTTCATGACCGAGAGCTTAAAGCATTGAAATATACTATTTCACATTAACAAATTATATTTCCGAATACACAAATTTAATTTTAGTTGATCGCGAAATCTTCTGCGCTGTTGCCATATTGATAAGTGCAGAGAGAACATGAAAAGTAACAATTATTTGTTATCAAGTTAGAATGAGTGATACGGAAATACACACATAGCATAGTAGTAACCAACGATACTTTTAATTGTTTATAAGATAACCAGATATATATATATATATATATATATATATACATGTATGTACATAATACATTTGAAGCACCATTGATAGAATCCGTATTTGATGAGAGCTAAATTTGTTATGAAATCTATGGGGAGATAGGGAGGTTCCCTATCAGGTCAAAATAGTTATAACGCAACTACCCACACAGGGCTATTTCGTTTCAGTTTGAATTCAACAATCGCAGTGTACGGTTCTATCGAAATGATTTGGTTAATTTTAATATTTAATATAGCTACTTTGCTATTTGTCTATGTTCAACGGACATTCAGTTTTTGGGAGCGTCAGAGATTCCCGACAACTGGACGTAGTATTCCATTTGGAGCCCTAAGTTCGGTAGTGCGCGGGAAACGTTCTTTTGGCTTGGCCATCTATGATATGTATCTGTCCTGCAAGAGTCCAATTGTGGGCATTTATCTTGCTTTTAGACCAGCTTTACTAGTCCGTGACGCTGAACTGGCAAATGATATATTGGTTAAAGACTTTGCCAGTTTCCATGATCGTGGTGTTTATGTGGATGAAGAGAAGGATCCCATGTCGGCGGGACTTTTCTTTCTAAAAGGTCTAAGTTGGAAAAGAATGCGAACTAAGTTAACTCCATCATTTACATCTGGCAAATTAAAGGCCATGTTTGGGACTTCCGAGATCATTGGGGACAAGATGGTGGCGCATTTAAATGCCAAGATTCCCCGATCAGGTAGCATGGAAATCGATATCAAGGAGCTAATGTCTGTGTAAGTTAGTGAAAAACTTTAAATAAATATTGCTATATATATATATATATATATATGCCATTATCAGGTACGCCATTGACATTATTGGATCAACTATCTTTGGCCTAGATGTGGATAGCTTTGCGGATCCCCACAATGAATTCTATTCAATAAGCAAATCAATAAACAGACCAATATTCAAGGATATTATACGAGGAACTGCATCATTTCTTTATCCGAAGTGAGTTGGATCGTATTACTATATGTATATTTAAACAATGTATTATCAAAATCTTTGAAATAGTTTGGAGAAACTGTTTGTGGCAATTGGCTGGAAAAAAGAGTCCACAGAGAATATGCGGAAACTGGTGAATCGTACTATTAAATTTAGAGAGGAGAATAATGTGGTTAGGCGCGATATGTTGCAGCTGCTTCTACAATTAAAAAATACAGGATCCATCAGCAATGACGATAACATTTGGTCAGCAGAACGGAAACAAACTGACCACCAAATTTCCCTTACCAACGATCTGATAGCTGGACACCTTTTCCTCTTTTTTGTGGCTGGCTATGAGACAACAGCATCAACTGCAGCTTTTACCCTATACGAAATGGCTCAAAACCCTGAAGTGTTGGCCAAGGCTAAGGATAATATACAAAAAACACTTGAGAAACATGGGGGACAACTGACTTATGATTCCATACAGGATATGCAATATCTAGAACTTTGTCTCAAGGGTAAGATTAGAATAAGAATATTTCAATATTTCAGATTTATATACATATGTATAAAAAATGTTTGCAGAAACCGCCCGGAAGTATCCCGCACTGCCGCTACTCAATCGGGAATGCATCAAGGATTATCAAGTACCTGGCAGCAAATTAATCATTAAAGAGGGAACACCCATTATAATTTCTCTAATTGGACTGCATCGTGATGAGGAATACTTTCCAGAACCTTTAAAATACTTTCCGGAACGTTTCACAGAAGAATATATGAGCCACAATCCTTCCGCTTACATGCCCTTTGGCGAAGGACCTCGACAATGCATCGGTGAGTAGTCACGTGAAATTTTAGTGTATTTTTATACCCTTGCAGAGGGTATATTAATTTTGGTCAGAAGTTTGCAACGCACAGAAGGAAGCATCTCCGACTATATAAAGTATATATATTCTTGATCAGCATGAATAGCCGAGTCGATATGACCATGTCCGTCTGTCCGTCTGTCCGTCTGTCTGGATCAACAGCTTCTCCTCCGAGACCATAAAAGCTACAGAGCTGAAATTTTCAGCATAGGCTCCTTTTTGCTGCAGGCATTGTATATCTCGGAATCATCCCGATCGGACGACTATATCATATAGCTCCCATAGGAACGATCGGTCAGGAATAAGCTTTATCCTCAATAACTCTGTTGTTTTTTAACCGAATGCCACGAAATTTGATATTTATGAGTTTAATATGCTTCTTGATACTTCAACCAAGTTTAATCAGAATCGGACGACTATATCATATAGCTCCTATAGGAACGATCGGTCATAAATAAGGATTATCCTCAATAACTGTTGTTTTTCAACCGAATGCCACGAAATTTGATATTTATGAGTTTAATATGCTTCTTGATACTTCAACCAAGTTTGATCTGAATCGGACGACTATATCATATAGCTCCCATAGGACCGATCGGTCATGAATAAGGCTTATCCTCAATAACTTTGTTGTTTTTCAACCGAATGCCACGAAATTTGATATTTATGAGTTTAATATGCTTCTTGATACTTCAACCAAGTCTGATCAGAATCGGTTGGCTATATCATATAGCTCCCATAGGACCGATCGGTCATGAATAAGGCTTATCCTCAATAACTTTGTTGTTTTTCAACCGAATGCCACGAAATTTGATATTTATGAGTTTAATATGCTTCTTGATACTTCAACCAAGTCTGATCAGAATCGGTTGGCTATATCATATAGCTGCTATAGGAACAATCGGTACAAAAAAAATTTTGTATGAAAAATTTTGAATTTGTAAATTTGGTATGTTTAATTTACAATAATGCTTCTGGTGAATTATATAGAAAAAATCTGCAAGGGTATACGAACTTCGGCACGGCCGAAGTTAGTCCATCTTTCTAGTTTTATAGTAATTTGATTTCTCATTTCATTTCATTTAAATAGCGGCCCGAATGGGAAAAGTGAATGCTAAAATAGCACTAGTCAAAATTCTTGTAAACTACAATATTGAAATACTCCAGGAGAAGCGTGAAATTGAATTCGGAAATCACGGTATTCCCCTAATGGCCAAAGGCGGTGTTCCTATCAGATTGTCCCGAAAGTCTTAGGCAATCAATATGATAAGAAAGATCTTATACACACATTTTAATAGTTGAATCTAGCCAATCTTTCAACCTATCGCATTAATATTTACTTTGTGTGACTTGATAAATGTTTTAGTGTTTATTTTTAAATCACTTGAAAGAGCGATAAGCTTTACATACGTATGTATGTACACTAGTCGGCAAAAGTATTTAGACAACATCAGTTTTCAAGTGTCGGACGATGTTTTTTCATTATAGGTAACTAAACGGTAAACTATTTATGCTTAAAACAAAGATTGCAATTACAGTTACATGTAAGGTGTTTTTTTCTCTGATTGCCTTTTGAATTCTCCTTCTTCTGATTGCAAAGCTAGACAGACAATGATTTTGTCCATGGCATAAGTATTTAGACATTTGATTTCATTAGTCTACGTTAATCTGATGATGGACTAATTGCAAAATTTTGTTCAAGTTTAGCCAAATTTAAGTATTTATGTGGCTTTAAGTTTTAAAAAGTTACTTAAAACATTCAAAAAGTTACTTAAAATGGTGAAAGGAAAAGAATTAAGTGATTTCATAAAAAATGAAATTATTATTAAATATAACTCTGGTATTTCGGTATCGAAAATCATTGAACTATTAAAAATTTCGCGGGCAACGGATTATTATCAAATAAATAAATATAAAAAAAACCAAACAACACGAAACGTTCCCCGTAGTGGACGACCACGTAAAACAACTCTTCATGATGATCGGTATATTCTGCGGAAATTTAAGCAAAATGTCTTACTGACTCCGCAATTAGCTGCTAATCAGTTAAGAGACGGAGGCAAAATTGACATTAGTGAGAGAACCGTTCGTAGACGTCTCAAATAGGCTAATTTTGGAACATATATTTCTAGAGTTATACCCCAAATAACTCCAAAAAATAAATTAAAGCGCCTTGAGTTCACCAAAAAATATGTTGACCAGCCTCCAGCATTCTGGTACAGTGTCCTGTGGAGCGATAAAAGCTCTTTTGAGTTTCATTGCTCAAAAAAAAAGGTTTACGTTCGCTTACCCAAGGCATATCGGAAAAAAGTTGCACCAGTGTGCGAAAGAATAAGCCATTCAGGTGGGTCCGTAATGTTTTGGGGATGCGTTGCATTTACTGGCTGTGGAGATTTGGTTGCTATTGATGGAACCATGAACAAACACAAATATTTAGAGGTTCTGAATCATTATGCATTCCCTTCTGGGGATAAGTTGATTGGAGAGTCCTTTATATTCCAACAGGACAACGCTCCATGCCAGAAGGCAAAACAAGTTATGGAGTTGTTAAAAGATTCGGGAGTTAAAACGTTGGATTGGCCCCCTCAAAGTCCAGATCTCAATATTATAGAAAACCTCTGGTCGGTTTTAAAAAGAAAACGGTCTGCTAACCTTTCCAGAAGTCGAGATGAAACAATTATTGAAATACAGACTCTATGGAAGGATATTTCCTTGGATTATATTCATAGCTTGGTTGAGCCTGTACCAAAACGTCTGCAAAAGGTGCTAGATACCAAAGGAGGGTATATTTTTTATTAATTTGTAAAATTTTTCTTTCTTCTTTAAAAATTTTGAATTAATGGTATTAAAAAAATTTGTTCAAATACTTATGCCATGCTTAATTTGTAACTAAAAAAATTTTTTCACACATTACTCAGAATAATCCATCCTTTTATATTTTTAAGTTTAACTACAAAACTGCACCAATTTATGAAAATTAATAAAAATATTTCCTTTATGAACAGAAAATGTTATAAGCAAAAATGTTGCGAATGTCTAAATACTTTTGCCGACTAGTGTATATATATATGTATGCCTGTTGGTTAAATAGTGTCTAAGGTAATACATCAGCCAAATTGTGAAATGATTTTGATAAAGGAAATATTGGGTAAGGTCACCAAATTCATAAAGAAATTTTTCCATAGTATTCTGATTACATTCAACTAACTGATTAACTGTATACGTATTTAAAATACAATTTGCAAATATTATTTAATCTGCAATAATTGCAAGTCATGATTTGTTTACTTATTCAAATACTGTATAAAATAAATTGATTCAGCATTAGTAACCATTTTCAAGTTCGATGTCTGAATATAGAATTCAGATTACTTAAGATCAGTATGAAATTGCGACTATTTGTTTACTGTTACCATACTTGAAATATACAGATGCAATATGAAAAACAAATATTTAATATTTGTCAAGTCACAATGATTACTTTAGAAATAAGTATGGAATGAAATGACGGAATACTTATCTGCGATTCGACACACTGCGTGAAATTTCGATAGGAATGGCATAAATTTCATTCTTAGTTAAAAATTCACAAAGGATTATAAAGGACAATAACAAACATGAACCTGAATGAGAAGCACTTTATAAAATTATCAATTAAGGATAAGACTTCCGCATTGAAATATGCATATAAGAAAAAAAAAGGATCTATGTGTATGAAAAATCGATCACAATGAATAGCAATGATTTGAGACATCTTTCTAGTTTTTAAGTAAATTAGATTCATTAGTGTGTGTCAAATGTTAATTAGCTTTCATCTTCTTCATCTGTCTCAAATGCTCTAAAATGCTCTAACCTTTCTCTAATTTTTTAGCTTTGAATGTTCTTATCTCTTACACACAAGAATACATTTGTAGGGACATACATACGATGATTTCGCGCGAACATTAAAATACTTGTGAGAAATAAATTTGCCAACATTTCTGCATGAAAATCTCAATTTTGATAAAAAACGACATACGATACTTTCGCGGGAATCCTTCGATATAGTGAAATGATTTTGATGAAACTTGGTAGAAATGTTAATAAGTGTATTAAACTCACAAATATTAAATTTCATGACATTCGCTCTAGAAGGAACAGAGTTATTGAGCCTAAACTTTATTCACAACCGATTATTCCTATGGCAGCTATATGATATAGTCACCAATTAAATACGTTTATATTTGCTTTTATATATGCATATATATACATATACAAACAACATATATACAAACATACATACATACATACATACATACATACATACATACATACATACATACATACATACGTTGGAGGCGCATTAGGTAGAGATCAATTCTAGAAATGTTTCTTTTTTTTTGCTTCAAATTTTTTAAATTTTATATTTCCAATTTTTAAAATAATTTGAATCCGATATGACGGAGAAAGTAACCAATTAATCTGCAAGGGTTCTTTGATATTTTAATATAAATAAATAAATATAGTTCGATCGAATCTAATAATGAAACTGACTAAGAAATTATAAAAACCATAGGAAACTAATCCAAATAACTAATCTAACAGACATTATTGCAATAGATCGATTTTCGAATAATAATAATCCCTGCGATTGTATAAAAAATTACTCAATTGGTAGTTCATAAAGATTTCCCGACGACGTTTCAGACAAAAAAGTTTTTTTTTTCTTTGATAATCCCATTGAGTTTATAGTAAACTTGCGTAAAATGAATATGGACTCATGCCCGATTGTTATGAGTTAGCTGGTAACAATATAAATCATGTCTGTGTTGGTGGGTTTGAGGATAAAATATATGGCTTATGGAAAGCTCAATTGTCCGATTGTTTGCAGCTGTAGCCACATACCAACGCCCACCGGCTACCGCCCACCGCCCACCGCCCACCGCCCACCGCCCACCGCCCACACAATGCCAAACGAAACCGTAACGATGGGATAATTTAATCGAAAGCAATAAATTGGCATTTAAATGTAATAAAGTCGCGGAAAATAATTACAATTGTTGAAATGCCGTGGCGCTTCGTTATGTTATTATCATTACTTATTGTCGCGGGCAGATCCAGTTTGTATATATATATATATATATATTTATATTAATATATGTATATATACAATATTAAAGTGTATAAGTATGTATATAATATTGGTATTATGCGCATATTTTGGACTTTATACGAGTCGCTGTTGTTGTTGTTGTTGCTGCTGCTGTTGGCTGTTGTTTCTTGCTCCTTTTTGGTTGTGGCCAACTCATGACAGTTAAGTGACATTTAACGGTTAATAAGCCTGACAGATTTACAACTGTCAGCGGCTTTCAAAAATATAACGTACATCAAGGACAAAGGATATATGTAAGAAAGAAATGAAATAGTAAAGTAAGGGAGGTAAGCCTGTCGTTCGGTCAGCCAGCCAGCTTGAATAGCCAAGCGATTTGGCCAAATTGACTGCGCAAAGTGAATTATTAATGTCATATAGAGAACACTCAATGATGGCAAAGGCAGAGGGATGAGCGGATGGGTGGGGAAAAATAGGCGTGTGTCTATCGAGATGATACTAAATGTCCGTCTATTTAGTTCCAAGTGCTGAAAATTTACTGTGCGTATTAAATAAATGCGATTTTCCGGCACGTGAATGTGTAACGAAAACCAAAAACTAAGTTCCAGGACTAAGGACAAAACAGAAGGAACATTGCTCTCAGTCAGACAACGGGGAAAGCTGAATTTAGGGGGGTGGGGATATAAAAGGGACAGAGGGAGAGAGAGAGCGAGAGAGGGTGAAACCATACGAAACACAACCAAAACAACACACAGCATAAGACAACGACAAGGACAACGCTCATAAAACATAAATTTAATTTATGTGCAATTTTAGCAAGTCGTATAAATTTTCACAGCCCAAAAAAAAAAAACCAAAAAAAAAGAGGCAAGAAAACATACACAAAAACAACTAAAAAAAAAACAAACAAAAATATAACAACAGCAACAACAACAACAACAAAATGAAAAAAAAAGGAGGAAAACCAAATAACAACAAACAACAGGAATTCCACAAGCGGCACTGGCCAGCTGGGCAAACGAACGCACGAGTGCCTGAATGTTGTTCTTGTTCTTGTTCCTGTTCTTGTTGAGAATGTCCTTGAAAATGCCAAGTCCTTGTGCGCCGTTAGCCTACGCTTATTTATAACCAAAAGCTTGCTAGCTTGGCAAAGTTGAAAGGGTTTACAATATCATGGCTAGAAGGAAAAACCAAAAAAAAAATACAAATTTTAACTTTAGCTGCAACGAAGTTTGGATTACCTACAGTGTTATTTTTTCTTTACTAAGCCAACACCGACTAATTAGTCATATTTGAAAGATTTTGTGTGTTATTCAGAATTCGCGTGTTCAACTATTGTTAAGTCGGTAGGTTATTTAATAGAAAGTTGTGCTTTATAATCTTAAGCTAGAAATAAACAAAGTATTTTTATCCGCATTTGAAATTGTTTAAAAATATACAAAGTTATTTCAAATCCTTTACATGATTATTTTGCAAGGGCTCTCATCTAAATAATTTTGGGACATGTTTTAGAAGGATCCTGCTTACAATTTTTCTAACCTTTACAATTTGTTTCTTATAAGTAAAATTAAATTATTACAAAATATTAAATCAGTGTCTCATTATGTTAATTTTAATTAATGAAAAATACTCAGTTCTTAGTTTAAAGCTAAGATAAATTAGTTTAAGGCCATAATTTTAATTCACAGTAGTTTTAAACGTTTTAATTTAGACTTATCCAATTTCCATGTTATTTATAATTAATTGATATTTAAAAAGTTTTTGTAAATTCTGAGCTAAAAAGAAAGAGAATAATTTTTTTAAATCATGATTTTTATGGGATCTAATATGTATAATAAACTTAACTTATCTGGCCAAATTCACATACACAACACTGCAACTTGTTGCCACTGAATAGTGTTGTAAAATGGATATATAAGCAAAACTTTAATATGTGAAATCTGCGTGTTGAATAGCAAAAGTTTAGTATATCCTAGCATTGCCTAAGAGAAGGAAATGTACCTTTTATTTTGTGATTCCTAATTATATGTTTCTAAATATAACGATTAAATTACAGGTAAATGTCTATTACACGTAATTATGTCTTTTAATCATTTGAAATTTAAATTATCAACTTTCTGGAAGCTAACCAAAATGGTCTGAAAATCTGATTAAAAATCAAGTTTTTGAATATATTAAAATTTGCATTTAACTACAATTTAACTACTGCAATCCAAAATTTAAAATCAAAATAAATAATTGTTAAGATCGCATTATTCATATATTTATTTAATAACTTGGTTTATATGAGTGTTTCATCTTGATTAATATTTATCAAAACTGAGAGAACTTTAACTTGTATAAAATAATTTTAAATTTTTTAAAATATGCATCTATAAAAGATAATTTTGATTTAAAAAAATATATAACATAAAACCATATTATTAATATTAATATTATTTATAATTAAATATTACAATAATATTTATTTAAACCAGTATTAGTTGACTAAATTAAAAACTGATAAATATCATGTATTTTTCCCTCATTCATGCTATCTCTAGGGCTTATTCCTTTAAGGTACTGATTGTCATTTTATTTTGTGGGATTGTAAACTTTTAAAAGCTATTAATAAGACAAAGATTATTATTAAATAAAACAAATTATTTATATGAAAACTGTAGAAAATGTTAATAATACTTAGTAATAAATAAGTTGTTTATTTATATCCATATATCTAAATTTATCTGCAACAGACATATTATTTATTATGTCCAAAATCCAATTCGTACGTTTTGGTATTGGGAACTGTTTACCATGTGGATGTCCTTTATACAGATATGTAAATATATATAACATTATTGCTACTGCTGCTTTTGTAGTGTTTGCTGTTGATATTACTAAAATTTTATATATGAACAATCCGTGCTCGAGGGCTACTTGAATGCTAATGAATTGTTACAAATTCATTTTGATGTCAACGCAAAAATAAAGAACTACAAAACAAAAAAAAAAAAAAGAATAATAATGCTCTAAGGCAATTGCACTAGTCCGGTCAAAAAAAAATTTAATTAAACTAAAATGAAAGCAAAAAACCACTCAACTTTCTCCCAAAAAAGCGAAAAAAAAATATAGTAAAAAGTATGGCATTACAGAGACTCGTCCGCAAAAGTTTGCTCTGCCCTTTAGCCACTATACATGTAGATATATATATATATATAGTTAGTTACTATATAGAATACAAGTTGTGTTAATAAAATAAATGAAATCTTGAGAATGATACTATACATATACATATATAATAATATACAAACAAAAACACATTCTCAAACGCATAGGACATCCCAGGCAGGACCTTCATTTTTTAATATTTTCAAAATGTTGCTAAGGACACACGTGAGGCAATTTACCTAAGTGTGTGTATTTTAGTTTGCACATGTATGTATATATGTATTTGTGTGTGTGTGTTACTTAAACAAATTTAAAATTCAATTTCTTTAAATATTTAATTTGGCAAAAGTTTACGCAACTTTCTTCTACAAAACCAAAATCACAAAGAAAATACATCAAAATGTTTCACTTTAAGTAAGTTTCCTTTTAGTTTTTACAACTGGATAAGGGTTAACATTATACAATACGATATCGTTTGAAAATGATTCGTTTTTAACCATGAGTTTGTAAATAACAAAGAAAATAAAGTAACTAGAATGTTTTTATCTAAATTGAATACTATTTTGATATTTGTACTGTAAAATAATTGTATAAAAATTTGTTAGTCCTTGGTATTATATCTGCCCAATTTTATATAAATTAGTTTGAGTAGATATAAATTAGTTGGAGTAGAGTGCTGCCAAATCATTAATTTGATGAAATATATTAAATATTTCTTTATTAATTTAGAGTTAATTAAAATTGAACCTAACTTAATCCAATTTTTTAATTATTCAAAAATATAAAATAATCTCCCATTTGCTTGAAATGGACTTGGACTTGGACTATAAACAAATAAAAAATAAACGCTATTTTTAAAAAAATGTATTAAAACACAATTAAATATTTAAAATAAGAAAATAATATATATACTTTATGGGGTCGGAGACGTTCATTCAATTAGTAATATCAATAAGTAAGATTCAATACCTAACAAAAATTATATGATAAATATAAAATAGGGAAAAACAATAAAAACATTATTGAAGATCATAAAAGAAGAAATGTTTTAAATATATTTAGAATATAAACTAAAATAAAGTACAAGTACTAACAAAATCGTATTTATATCTATTACAAAAGAATAAAATCTATTAAATATATCTATAATAAAGATATAGGTAGATAGATTAAATATATTATAGTAAATAAAACATAACTTAATGTATATAACAAAATGGTAACAAGAATATAGACTAAGTATTGATTGGTTAAGAATATTTACAATTAAATTTATATAGTTCAACAAAAATATAGAGAGAAGTTATATATAGTACAGCTATATTCAAGTTTAGGTAAATCATATCTATATAAGCACCAAATGTGCTCGATATATAATAATTTGTTTTATTTAAAGTAATAATTGATTTCTTTTAACAAACAATTTGTTTATTTTAAAGATTTAGAATCGTCGAAAAGGGTTTTCCCAAACTGGAAAAGTGTTTCAAGGCGAATTTATAGTTAATTGTTAATAGTATTACTAATACTAATAGTAATAGTAAATTATGCAGCTTAATATAGAGTATTTTAATTTACATTTTATTTTATAAAATAAGTTGAATAAATATTCAAGTACAGCAGTTTAAGTTGAATTCTTTAAAATAACAAAAAAGTTGACTTAACACAATTTTAGTTTTATAGTTAGAAAATAAATTCATATTATTAGATAAAAAGATTTTCTCATCCTCGCAATTGTTAGACTCAAACTTTTATGGAAAAGTTGTTTGGCCTGATTCGTTTGGGCTTTTGTATGCCAAAAAACTTGTTAGAATTACGTTTAGTAAAAGAGAGAGAGAGAGAGAGAGAAATAGAAAGAAAGAGACAGTGTTAGAGAAAGATAGAAGATGCATACAACAAGGTAAGCAAATATTTGGCCAAAGTGTATCATCATCATGGCTATTATTGCTATTATGCCATTTATTGTTGCTTAGAAGATTGTGAAATTGTTGACGATTGGCGCAACTGCCTTTGACAATTGCTCAATTGCTGCAATGCCATGCCAATTGCATATTGAGTTTCAAAAAAGAAAAAAAAAATGAAATAATAATAGAATAAGAGAAAATGTTGCCCATAATACATGAGCTTGAATCAATCTGCTCAAACTTTTCCGATTTTGGCATTTATTGAATGTTGTTATGGGCTCAAATTGCCATCAACTTGTCTTTTTCATTTTTTTTTTTTCTATTTTTTAAAATTGTGACAAATTTGGCATAAAACCTGATATGACAACAATCGGTAGACAATTTCAAATTACATACATAACAAATTTATATCACTCGACAAAACAGGATACATTTGTTACGTATGAAAATTTCATTTAATTGGCCTCTGCCCACAAAACTGAACCGAACTCAACTGTACTGAACTTTGCCATTTATGTTGGATTTTGTCGGCTAAATGCCAGCACAAATGTGAAATTTATTGTGTCCATAGGTTGGGGGTAAACCCAATTGATGATTGCTGGAAAATCATTTTGCGGTCAATGAATTTCATGAATGAGGTTATCAAACAGAAGTTAATCAAAGGATTGAATATTGGCATGAGACAATTGATTAACTTACTTAAATGGTAATGGAATTGTTTTATACATATTTAAAAAAAAACTGCTAAATGGATCTTTTATTTTGTAGATAAGCAAACATAAAATTGTTTTTTTTTTAATATATATGAGAGAATTTAAGAGAATATAAGACATTTAAGATAAATAATTGTTAATTTATTCTATATATTTATTTATTTGTATATAAATACCTAAAATAATGTACATATATTTATATCTGAATTAATGAAATATATTTAGATGCTGGAACGAAGTTATAGCCTTGTTAGCCATATTCTCGTGTTATAAATATTGTTAAAAATTAAATTATTCTTTGTAAAAAGAATCAGAACAGTAAAAAGATATAATATTATAATAACAAGACTAGACAAATCTACATACATCGCTAGATTTTTTTTAATTAATTGTAATTTTTTTAAATTAATCAGTTTTTAATATTATGTTATAATGAGTTCTGTATATTTATCATAGCTGGGGTTTATTATGATATTTACATAACAGAAACTATACAACTTACTTAAATACTATTTAACCCCACTTATAATCTTATATTTTCTAAATATTATTAGCAATAGGAATAACAATAACTTGCTTTGCTCATCCCTGACAACTTTTAGTTTACCCTGCACTATGGTCCAAAATCCAGATTTTGTGGCATAAACCTAAAAAATTTCTTGAAACAAAATCGTATTTAAACAATTTCTTGTTGGACAGAATACTTTGAATATATCGAATATAAAAATATTTTTGTTTTTACTGCACCCTGAAATTTTGGCACACTTTTAAAGTCAGGTGTTTAGTGATCTGTTTGCTCTGCCAAAAAAAAGCGGAAATTGTAGGCAAACTTTGAGCCAGTGTAAAAAATTAACAAACAAACTTTAAAATAACTTTTGTAATGGATAATATTAATTGAGATATTTAGAATGTAAATTCTGCACGAAATTTCAATTTGTATATGTTAATTGTTTTTTTGTGTAATAATTGTTTATGTCCTAAAATAAAGAAAGCTTAACCCATGTGTGCATCTATTGTCGAGTGGAAACTAACTTTCTGTGAATTTCTGCGAAATTGTAATTATGGTAAATTACAGCTGAATGTATGTATTAAATTATGTTATCAATACTTTTTCCGAGTTTTTCCGAGGTAAATTTTTATTATCATTTATTTCAGCCAAGTTTGACTTCAGCCGCACCTCGCTTTTGGAGGTTTGGGCGAGAAATAATAGAAATAAAAATTTTTTTTATTAATAACAGTTCAAAATAAAATATTAAAGTTTAAGTTGTTGACTTTTAATTGCTATAATTATTTTAATCCCAAATTAATTTAAATCACATTACGTATACGCTGCGTGGGCTAGTATGGGAGGTCAAGAGGGCGTGGTCAAATCACTCTAATTTTTTTTTTTATTATGCATCCTAACATGGTTATATGTGCAAAGTTTTAACTCTGTAACTGCATTCCTTCAAGTTTATGCAACAAAATCTGGATTTTGGACCATAGTGCCCTGTAACCAGTTGTGGTACTTAAAAAATCAAATTCCTTTGAAACCTACATCAAATGTATAAGAAAACTTCAAATGAAATTCCCATACTGCTTGCAGAAAATGATACTGCTTGCTGAACAAAGCAGCATATGTATGCTTTCCGCATTTGGAATTCCCCTAAAAATCGTTCACACGTAAATATCCGATAATTATTATTCGATTTCAATAAAATTTGCTCAACTGGCTTTTCATGGGCTTTATAATTGATTGTGCTAAATAAAAAAAACAACGATATTTTTAACTTTACTATACGTATTTATAGGTCATATATATGTTTTTATAAAATTTGGTTGCTCTAGCTCTTAAAATATTCGAGATCTAGGTGTTTATTTGGACTTACAGACGGACGGACATGGTTATATCGACTCGGCTGTTGTTGCTGATCAAGAATACATATACTTTTGGCGACTTTGATTGACTTTCAGGGCATAAATATGTATAATAAAGAAATAATCTATATAGCTCTACAAATTATTTCCTTGATGTTGAAAAGATTTTTATAATAAACAATTACTACTTTGTTTATGCAAAAAGTATTGTTATATTATCTCTTATATAAACACCAATTAATAAATATAAAAAATATGAAACAATACCGGAAAAAAATAAATAAACAAAAATATAAGCAAGCAAATTATACTTGTTTTTTAGAGAGAAGAAAAACAATAAATAGATATATGTACATATGTATATACTATATTTATTAAGCATATATTGACACTAAAATGAGCAAGAAAAATTGTAAAAAAATATATAAAATATATTAATTGTCCTTTGACTTCTGTAATAATTGATTAAATATAATTTGTTGCCGATATTTCTTGATTGGAAAAATTAAAACAAATAAGAAAAATTAATTTTTTATTTTAAATAACAATAATCAAACAATAAAATCAAAATGATTGACTAATAGTAAAAAAAAACTATAAATATGTTTCATTAAAATAATAGTTTATGATTTTTTAACATAACATTTTTCTTTTTTTTTTTATGTATACAGCTCTAAATTTATTCTCAGTTTTTGTATAATTTTTTAATAACATTAACTACTTACATAAATATATTTATATTAAATAAAGAGCATTCATGCCCTACTAATTTAGATAATAAATCGGTTTAACTTTTTAACTGCTTCACGTAAATTTCAATAATCTTTGACTCTTTCGCTAACTTATAAAATGCCTCTGATTTGACTTTAAATTGTTTAAATAACCGGAAAAAGGTAAACACGTTGAAAATGTAACATTATCTCTTGACTTACGTATGCATACATGAAAGTGATGCCAATTTAATTCTAAGAATCCCGAAACATTTAATTCAAGAATGTAATTATGTATTGCCATGAACAAATGAGTTCAAGTTAGTTAGTAACAACACAACCACTATAACCACAATCCCCCATCCACATCCGTTCTCAAAAAGACCGAAAAATCTATTCTCTCCACCCCCGCCCCCTTCTCACACTCTATCTTTTATTCAAGTTGAAAACCTTCGTTTTCCTTCTTATCTATGCGCAGTCATGACAAAAAAGGAGTACCGAAGATTGAGGGTAAGTGAGAATAAATGATAAACTCTAACCAAGCAACCCCATATTATATATGTAAATATATATATATTTTTGCCCACCAACCGCTCCCACCACTTTTTCATATTTTCGTGAATTTGTTTATTTTTACCTTGCCCCTTGCCCAAAAGAATCCTTTGCACTTAATTAATCGTAAGCTCTCTTCTCAGTATCTTACAATCTATCTCAAGTTGCCCAGACAACACACACACGCATGCACACACACACACACACACATACCCAACCAAACGGCACTCTATTATTTGTTGTTATTTGTTATTCGTCGAGTTGCCTAGTTAATTAACATATGTAAATCAAAGGCAAGTGCCATGGATTTTCCTGGTAAGAGGGGAGGGTGTGTGTGTGTGTGTGGCACTTAAGCGTTACCAGTAACTGCAGCTCACGTTGCGGCAGTTAAAAATAACTAAAATTTTATGTATTTTGCGGTATGAGACTTTCATAAATCCAACCCCATGTTTCAAATACTTTGACAGGTCTTAAGAATAACAACAACGGTAAGCGGTAATTTAAGTTAAATGGATTAAAAGAAAAATAAGAAACTGAAAAAAAACTCAAAACAAAAACAAAACAATGGAAATAAAATAAAAATTGAATAATGCTGGTCAAGGGGAAGCAAGGGAATGGAGACAATCTCTTTAAATACAAATAATTTATTAATGTCTGGCTGTTGAATGAGAAGTTGCAGGGTGGGCTGGGGAGTGGGTGGTATTCTTTTTTTTTTCCCGTTTTTCACGCTTTTCCTGCTGCCTTTCCTGCTGACAGTTGCGTAATGCTTTTCATATTTCCCCCATACATATATATATATATATATTTTATTTTTAAGTGCTTGCACAGCATTTAAGAGTATTATTTTTACTTTATTTATTTATTTTTTTTTTTTTTGTATATATATTTTTTTTTATTATTAAAAAAGTTAAGAACTGAAAATACTGCATAATGAAATGGTATTTGCATTTCTGCTTAATGCATTTAATTAATTTACAGTACTGGGGCCACAATATAAGTATCTAGCAGACCGAGATTGAACGGTTGAGTCGCCTTTGGGGCATTGGGAGGAATTTGTCGTTTGCTGTTGTTCATTTTTCTTTTTTATTATTGCGCATACGCAACGTTGTGCCAGAAGAATTGCCGCATTAATTGTCACCTCGATTGTGTTAAGGCCATTCGGACAATTGGCCAGCCTGTGGTTAAACTTAATAATGATTCACATTGGTAAAGCAGACACGGTCCATTCACGACATTGTCCTTGGCCAATTCTTTTTTTTTTTGCCTTACCAATGTTGCTGTTATTTGTAGTTGTAGTTGTTGTTGTTGTTGTCGGCAATCTGGCGACAATTTATTGACGAGCTCATGACCTTATTGAACCAGCTTGCTGTTCTATCTAACGATTTTAATCAGTCGTATTGTAACCACAAAATCACCTCCTTGACAAGCAATAAATGATAAAACTGAAGGACAACTTTGGTTCTATATATATATATATATATATATATATATATATATATATATATGTCTATATATTGTTCTAAGTTCTTTTATAGTTGAAGTCATTTTGAAATTGTCTACAGCAGCAGAATATAAACAAATATTGAAAATCTGATTTCTATCAGTTATATGGTATGGTTTAAATTATACAAATTATACTCTAAAGTTAACCTTTTGGTCTTTAATCATAAATAATAAAAGAAGTTATCATAAATGTTTCTCATATGATTTTTGTCTAAAATTAACAGAAGTATCCAAATTGGGAATTAATTGAGGTTTTGATTTGCAACAAATTTGCTATTTTAATGGTTCTATGTTCAATAATTAATAAATGCAAGTCAGGACCCATAAATTAAAGCTAAATATTTGTTTTAGTCTATAAGGAGATTGATAGTCAACCAAAATCTTTGGTTATCTTCATTAATGTAGGATAATAGTAAAATTTGGGAAGTTCAAACAAATTTGAGTTCAGCTCTTGAGTGGTTAATGAAAAAAGTGTAAGAAGGATGTCAAACACTAAGAAAAGAAGTCTAACGATAAGAATAGGAATTATCGTACGCAGAATTATTAAAGCAGAGGCAATAACTAAGAAGCTTAAATATATAAATATATATATTTACCTATAATTCTATAAATAAACACGTGTAATTAACCAATAGCCATGTTGCAAACGTAATTAATAATAATTTTTTATATCAACCCAAATCGAATTGGGCCTTCGAATTTGACCTTTTGACATGGGTTAGGTTAAGGATATTCTGCGTGGGAGATCCCACATAGACCAAGCGGTATCCCTACCATTAGCGGCTAATTTTGTCATAAAACTTTCGATTAAAGACTTCTTTGAAATTCTGCCCCAAACCTTTCACTGATATAAGCAATTAAGTTTTAAATTTAATTTTCAAATTATACCAGCAGGGTGTGGGTTTAAACATAAAAGACTTTTCTTGGTCAAAAATTCTTAGAAAAATATGTAGAAAAAAAATGTTAAAGGAAGGTAAATAATATATATAAAAAAAATCTGCTTCAATAGATGTGATGAAAACATCTTTAGATTTTCTGTTATTTTTTAAAGATATGACAGCCTAACTTTATCCATCCATATCCTTAGAGATATCGATGTGTGTGGGTGGGTGAAGTGTGTTTGTGTTTGTGTGTATCATCACAACAGATTCTCATTTTTTTTTTCCCCCTGTTGGTTGTTTTTGTCATCTGAGTAAACATATTTGCGGTTAACTGCTGATAGTTTTCTGCGGCTAAAGTTTAGCTTCAAACAACAGTACACAATCAATTTGGTTTATCATTTTTTTCTCTCTATTCTTTTTTTTTTTTTTTTTTTTTGGGGAAGAAAGGTTGTAAAACAAAAGCACAAAGCACCGCACTTCACATTGCAAAAAAAAAAAAAAAAAAAGAAGAAAATCAACAGCAACAACAAAGTGAAGAGAAAATTGTTGAAGAGAAAACTACTTAGGCAATTTTCAAGTGATGTCCTTGTGTGCTGTACGCGATAAGTGGCCAAAAATTCTCTGTGCTCTGTTGTCTCTGGCTCTATGTCTCGACAATGTCGAACATTTGTGGTCACTGGAAAACGTTTTGGATGACACACAAATCTGCTACACGCGTCAGCTCGTCCACAGGCCAGACATTTGTCCGGTCATTGGGTTTGTTTTTGGGTGGGTGGGTAGGTGGTCAGCCGACCGACCGACCGACCGGACGGTCAAGTAACTAAAAACAACGAAAACAAAAACAAATGGCCATAAAAATGGACAACGGCAATGCGCTGATAAGCTGCAAATAATTTGTGAGTGCGATAGATATAACGAGAAAGAAGAGAGATAGAAGGAGACAGAGAGAGAGAGAGAGAGACAGAGAGAGAGAGAAAGTAAAAGAGATCCAAGCGAACGGTCGCCACCAATTCAAGAACAGCAAAAACAGCAACAAAAACTCGTCGTGCGTGTGTGTGTGTGAGTTAGGGCTTTA
Organism: Drosophila sturtevanti; assembly: GCA_018150375.1. NCBI lineage: Eukaryota > Metazoa > Arthropoda > Insecta > Diptera > Drosophilidae > Drosophila > Drosophila sturtevanti. The sequence continues at coordinate 42,746 of JAECWJ010000561.1, read as the reverse complement.
TGTTATGGCATATCTGTAAGCCCATAGACTGCTGCCCCTCTTCCTTCTAACCTACCCCTGCTCCTCATTTGTACTCATCTTTCACTTGGCTGTGGAGTGGACAATGTCGTTGATAAGCATAAGCGAAACAAAAGCTCCAACCCCTAACAAATCTGCTCCCATATATATGTATATGTATATATATATATATATATATATAAATATTTCTTTTTTTACCCCCCACCCCCCACCCATTGTTCAGATGGTTGATTATTTGCCATATTTTCACTTCACTTGGTTGCTGCTGCTGTTCTTTTCTTTACTTTTTTCTCCTATTTATTTTTTTGGTCTGCTAATTATAAAAGTCTGTGCCTTATCAAGTGTTATATGCACATACAGAAGACAATTTGGTTAATCCAATTACACAAATTTCAGCAATAATTTGAATGTAAATACAATTTTTGAAAAATATTTTTTTTTTGTCAACTGATTAGAAATTCCCGTGCAATTATCGCATCAAGCCAATCAAAAGCGTTAATTAATTAGATTGCCAAACATTTACATTAGACAGAAAGTCTCAGGTGGGTGAATATATACATATATCTATATGTATATACCCTTATGCCATTTGAAATTGTGTTGCAATTGTGCGATAAGCCAAGTTAATACATTATTATTATTGCACAACATTGCACATTGCACGATTTTTGGTCATACAATAAAAATTGAGCTAATGCAAATACAGTGACTGTCATATGTATTTGCATAAAGCGAATGCAGATTTTTTATTTTCGTTTTCTCTATCTCTATCTCTCTCTCTCTCTCTCTCTGTCTCTCGCTCGTACGCATATTGAAACCAAGGGGTTATTTTTTTTAAGCGATAGTTATTGGCCAAATGGGTTGACCTCAACGGTTTTAAATTGCAATAAAAGTGAAATCCTTATGGGTCAGCAAATAGTATAAAGGGAATGTAATGTGTCGGAAAAACAGTGTTAAACAAATCGCAGTGGAAAAAGGAAAAAACAAAAAAAAAAAAAGAAGAGAGAAGAAAACAAACGTAAACAAAGAAGAATGACAGAGAGAGAGAGAGAGAAGTACACTCACGCATACATATACAGGCAATGCATGACATTTATGCCTGACATAATCCGCTTACAGAACAGGATAACAAGATGAGCACTCGTACATTTTTAATACGCCCAAGATACAATAATTTATATGCGTGGCACGTAAGCAGCAGCAACTGGCAACCGGCAGCAAACGGTAAGTGGGCATGGCATGAGGCAAAAGCAATGACAAGGTGGCTCCTCAACGTCCCTCCTCCGCCCCTTCTCCCTTTGTCCCACTCTCTCTCTCTCTCTTGAAATTCCCTTTAGGAGATGAAGCAAACGTAAACAAAAAATGCGGCTAAAGCTCACAGCATGCGGCATATGCGAAGAGTAAAGTAGAGTAGAGAAAAGAGAAAATTCAGGCTTAACAAAGAAATAAAATGCATAAGACGGAGATATGTATGTGGTGGGGGCTGAATAGAATAGAGGTACACAGTCATTAGGGTTACTCATAATCATTACAAAAAAAAAAATGTAAATCGCAGATTTCGTTATTTAAACATTGATTAAACTTAAAGAAATCATTAAAATATATAGCGTTCCTATTTGCAAAATATTTTTTAAAAATCAAAACCCTTTGTTTCTTTAACATATATAAAATTTCCCAAATAAATAAATTCAATTATTTTATAATTCAATTTCTTTTAATTATTTTCAAATTGTTATCAAATGTAAGCATGAAATCAAGTAAAATTAAAGAAATAACTAATTTATTTACGAATCCAAACATCGCAAAGAGTATAAATTCAGTTTCTGAACAATTGATACAGAATCGAAAAAAAAAATTATTAAAAATTAATCTTGAGACTTAAAATAGTCAAAGTAATTTTATTTTAAAGGGAATTTAGTGAAATACATTGTAACAAAAAATTGAGTTAATTATTTCAATGATGGCGCAGAGTGTATATATAAAAAGCAAAATCTTTTCTTTCTTTTTATCTATTGACAACTAAACACTCTATTTAATTTAGAGTTTTTAATTTCAAACTGAGCCTAGATGAAGCTCTAAAGCAATATTAAACTTTATAAAACGATAATTATTCATTATCATGATTGGTCAGAGTTTAAGTCTTTCATCAAAAGTTTTCTTTTTCTTCTTTTCAATGCAATCAACTTTAAAATTTGCAAACATTTTTTCTGTTTCTTTTTAATGGATTCGACTTTAATCCATTTGTAAAAATATATTGTAAAATCTAGTTCGCACATGTATATAACCATATATCCTAAAATCAATGAACCAGCAAATTAATAGCTATTTAAGCAGTCCTGAAAAAAGGACTTTCCCTTGTGGAAATATGATTTGTTGCCTTATTGCTGTGTTTTCCCCTTAAACGTAAAACTATTTGAAAAAGTTAGAATATATACTAGACTTGGGAGATCTGATAAAAATTATTAAATTATTTCTAAGGATATTAATATCAGCAAAACACAGAAGAAATTATAATCATAAGTGGTTATAGAGTTATTTCTTAAAAGGATGAGCACCTAATTAAAAGGATAAGTTTAAAAAAATGCATTAAAAGGGTTTATATGGGGTTTGAATTCACAGTCCGAAAGGGATATAAGGTTTCTATTTTACCCAATTTAGAAGAATAAGGAATAGTGCTCAAAGTTGTAAAAATTATAATATCAGAAAGTTTCATTAGGTTTTTATCCATATTCCTCATATGACCCACTTTAAATCGCATTTGTATACATTCTTTTTATACATTTCCTTTGTGATATCAGCAACCTCTCTGTGTATATCTCCAATATTTAACCTGATGGCTAAACCCTTAACTAAACATTTAAAACGTGTCCATAACTACAATTGATTTTTATTTATCGTATTAAATTTACGTTAGAATAATTATTTAAGAAGGGGGAGATACATATCTAACGTGAGATAGACACCTCACCTTATATCCTTAATACATATCAATAATGGCAAAATTGTACCTAAATAATTAACAGATGGTCATTAATTACGCCGTTAATTGTAATTAAGTGCGATGTGTCATTCAGCGATGTGAAATATTCCATTTACGATAGATTCTTGTCTTGTGTTCTATTTTATGTTGTAATTAAACTGAACAATGTTAATCTCATGAAAGAATTAAAATGAAATGTGAATATTTATATAATAACTCTAAAAACATTAGCAATATATTTATAATAAGTTTTTAATATAAACATAAAGAAGTTCATTAGTTGCTACTCTAACTTAATCAGGTCATTTCCATTTCTTTGGTTAAAAATCTTTTAGTCATTGACTAACCCTAATGTATATTTCTTTATACCTATATAACTACAAATTGCGTATAGCTGAGCTGTAGACGTAGCTATGGCAGACGCCTAATGATATGCCAAGTTATGGCAGACGTTGAGATTAACGCGGAGTGTGAAAGATTGCCAAAGGAAAATAAACTTTTGCGGTCGAGTGATATAAAGAGAAAATATGCACTGTAAAAATTTAAGAGTATGGAAAATTGAATTAAATTCTAGAAAATCGAAATGCACAGACACCTACACGTACATATACATATGTATATGCTTGTATATATATATATATATATGTCGGAGATGTAATTAGGCATTTCTAAGAATTCGAATTGTGCGCCTACTTTTAAGGCTAGTTAATCAGGGTTGTGTAATGAATAACATGACTGATGTTGTATACCACTAGAAATGTGCGATGACAGTATAATCTGTCGTCGAGTGTGGCTCAGTGTGCGGTTGACAGAGAGTGACAATTAAAAAAGGGTAGTTGTAGTGGTAGGTGAACGTCTGAAGTTCAGTCTCTTTTACTGAAGAAAGTCAACCAGGAAACACGTTGAGACTCGCTGCACAAATTTAGTGATAAAAATGGAAGCCAAGAATGGAAGCAACGATTCGGGAATCCCTGTAAATCCAATCACCCCGACATCAGAAGTGGGATTTAACTCAAGACCAACAATCAATGAGGAGCAGTTTCGCATTTTATTGGATCAACAAAATCGAAACTTCTGGGAGCTAGCAAAAACTTTTCGTGCGTCATCTAGTGAGTTTCGACAAGATGGCGAAATTGTTCCACCGAAATTTAACCCTCGTGCTGCTGGTGCCAACGCAACGCAATGGTGTGCTACGGTGGACATTGTTCTAAAAGAAAAACCATTGCAAGGTAGTGCGCTAATTTTGGCATTGACAAAGTCATTGGAGGGAAGCTCGTCACAGTGGTTGTCTCAGATTTGCTACCCGGGCATCACATCGGAACAATTTAGACAGCTTTTCGAGCAGAGATACGAAAACTTGGAGACACCGGCCGCAACTATTTTAAATTTGTTGAACAGTCGCCCGAATTCTGGAGAGTGTCTTGCTGTGTGGGCGAGTCGGCTAATGACTTCACTTCTTACAAAATGACGTGGCATGGACTACGAGGAAATTGCTACATCGGTTGTTCTGGGTCATTTATCAAACTATGACCGCAGATGGCAACGACTTGCGTACACAGGGACTATTCGCAGTAGACGAGACTTGCAGTCTGAATTGCAAGTCTTTTCGTTTGACAATAAGCGATCCAACTCTTCAGACGATTATTCAATGGCAAAGCGTGCTAAAACTTTGCAAATCAAATGTTACTTGTGTGGAAAGCTTGGACACAGGAAGTCGGACTGCAGAGCGAAGAAACCTTCTACAGCTGGAGAAGGTCATCGAGCTTCGTTAAGGCGTGCTAAAGTCGTGACATGCTATTGATGTCACGAGCCGGGACACATCTTTACTCAATGTCCCAAGAGCTTGAATGGTGACGCAGAATCACGTGTGCATGAGAGGGTTGAGCTATGTGTCGTTGAGGAACCAAAAGCAATTATGTTGCACCGAGGTGAGAACTTTCCGATTACATTTGATTCAGGTGCAGAATGCTCGTTAGTCAAAGAGAGCATATCACACAAACTGTCTGGGAAAAGAACAAATACGTAATAGCATTTAGTGGAGATGGTAATGTTAGTGTAGTTTCGTCAATTCAAATCACAAGTAATGTAATGATAAACGGAAATTGTATCGAAATAGTATTTCATGTAGTCCAAGATGTTAATATGAAAAATAATATTGTAATTGGTCGCGAAATTTCAGCACAGGGATACTCTGCTATAGTATCAACAGAAGGTGTGGAAATAATTAAAGACAAAATAGCTAACGTTTGTTCTATAAAAACTTACGAATATGATTTAAATAATTTAGCAACTGAGGTACAAGCAGAAGATAAAAATCAATTGTTAAGATTGTTGCAAAAGCATTCGAAAACATTCATTCGCGGAACTCGCTTAACTCGCGTAACTACTGGTGTAATGTCTATTCGATTAGTAGAACCCACCAAGACTGTGCAAAGATGATCTTACCAATTCAGTCCCAGTGAAAGAGAATTATTCCAATCAAAAGTTCAAGAGTTAACATATTATAATGTAATAAGGCCTAGCAGTTTACCTTATACTAGTCCAGCACTATTAGTGAAAAAGAAAAACGGATCTGTTAGACTCTGTTTTGATCATAGGGAATTAAACAGAAATACCATTGCAGATAAATTTCCCCTACCGCATTTTCGTATGTTATTGAAAAATATGGATGATAAAAAGATTGTGGCCTCAACTAAGGAAGAAGCACTCGAAAGATTAAAAAAAGTCTTAAATATTTTTACTAAGGCAGGCTTTTCGTTTAATGTAGAAAAATGCTCCTTTTTGAAAGTCACTGTTCAGTATCTAGGATATGAAGTAAGGGCGGGAGAGATTCGTCCAAATTTACGAAAAATTAAAGCATTAAGCGCATTACCGCCACCCAAGTCAATTACAACATTGAGGCAATTTATAGGTTTGGCTTCGTTTTTTCACCAATTTGTACCAGGATTCTCTCAGCTAATGAAACCTCTTTACTCTCTTACATCTATAAAAATTAATTTTAATTGGACGAAGGAACATGAGAAGGTTCGCAAACAGATTATCGATATCCTTACAAGCACACCGGTCTTGGTAATATTTGATCCAAAATACCATAGAACTGCATACAGATAAAAGTGCCGTGGGCTATGGAGCCATGCTCTTGCATCGAATTGAAAGTAAACTGTATGTGGTCGAATATTTCAGTAAGACTACTAATGTGGGTGAATCGAAATACACGTCTTATGAGTTAAAAAAAATACTCGCGGTAGTTAATGCAGTAAAACACTTCAGACATTATCTGCATGGTGGTAGGTTTGTGCATTTTACGGATTGCAATTCGTTGAAGGCTTCTAGAACAAAAATTGAGCTATCACCTAGAGTGTATCGTTGGTGGGCATTCCTTCAAGCATTCGATTTTGATATTCAATATTGTGAAGGCAAACGTATGGCCCATGTAGATTATCTGTCAAGGAATCCTTTGCCTGATAAGAAAAAAGATAATCAAAACAAAGTTGTAGAAAAAAATGTACAGTTGTTGGAAATTTCTGAAAATTGGATTCAAGCCGAGCAACAACGTGATCAGGATATTTTACAACTTATGAAATGAGAGCTAATGTGCTTTACAGAAAAACTCAAAGAAATTGTAGAAGTCGTAGTTTGCCAGTCATTTCTATAATATTTAGGTGGTCCCTAATAAATCAAGTACACGAATCGATCTTACGCTTAGATTGGGAAACGACTCTAGATGAAGTGTATGAGCATTACTGGTTTACGGGAATGGCGAAGTAAGTTTGAAAGTTTGTAGAGAATTGCATTACTTGTAGGGTGACAAAATCAGCGTCCGAATCACATAGATATCACGGGAAAACTAAGTGGCAAGAATGATTGGAAAAAATATGTCATTATTCAAATCGATGGTTTTACAAAATATGTTCATTTGTACCACACTTATAAGCTTGACGCAAATAGTTGCATTAAAATCATCAATTGCGCTATATGGAGCACATGCTCGATTAGTGGCTGATCAAGGCAGAAGTTTCACGGGATCAAAATTTGTCGAATTCTGTGCTTCTCAGAAAATTCAGCTTTACCTGATAGCGAAAGGCAAATGGACAGTTCGAAAGAGTGATGAGCACTTTAAATGAGCACTTCTATTAACTATCGTTGAATCCAGTGAGCGTTCATGGCAAGATGCTATAGGACATGTTCAATAAGATTTGAACTGTATAGTTAATCGGGTTACAAAATAGAATCCGTTGGAATTATTAATCGGTAAGAGTGCTCGACCATTGAGATTAGTTCCCATTGATGACGATGAGACAGCAATGGATTTAAATGAACAAAGATCTCAGGCTATAAGAAATATGGACAACGCAGCAAGCTATGAAAAACTTAGATTTGACAAAAACAAGGCAAAAGTAGTCGGGTTAGAAAAAGGAGATTATGATCTAATCAAAAATAGTGAGCGACAACAGTTTCGTGGACCTTTTATGGTCACAGAAGTATTAAAAGGTGATAGATATACTTTGAAGTCCATGTAAAGTAAAAGACAGTACAAGTACTCACATGATAATTTACGGAGAATGTCAGATGGGCAGGTACCAAGCGAGCTGGATATCGACGGAGATGAGTTTGATTCATCTGGTGAAATGGGTAAAACAGACCGTAATGACACAGTTGGAAGAGACAGTGGTGAAACGGGAGATACAAACCGTAATGACACAGTTGGAAGAGAGTGTGGTGAAACGGGGAAAAAGACCGTATTGAAACAGTTGGTAAGGGGAATGATGATTTTGGAAAGAATGTTGTTGTCGAAGCTACGTGGTGGTACCTTGCCGAGGATTCTTGAAACGTAAATGAGAATATAAAGAAAAGAGAATTTTTACAAAATTAAAAGCGAAAATGTGGTTTGATAAGAAAGAAAATGTCAAGGACATAAAGTAAGAAAATATTGAAAACATTGTAATGTTAAATGAATTGTTAAAGAAATATAAATGCAAATAAGAAAAATATGAAATAAGAATCTTAAGTTACGGAAAGTGTTAAAGCAAATAAGAGATTGTGAATTAGCATTAAACTGGATCCCTGTAAACCCTAGCACCCCGATAAATATATAACATTTTATACAAACAATTGTCCTTGTCACCTATAACTTTCGCATCGTCACCCAATATCTTTCCAACGCCACGTTGTTCTATGAAATCCAGGACGTTTTAAGACAGCGACGACAGCAGGAGACCACAGGTGACATCACCACCGCTGACCATCAGCACCGCTGGTCCTATAAAATTTTACATATTCTAAAGCACCACAGAAGACATAATTTTAGCTGAATCGTGCTCGATTCGGATTTCTTAAGTTCCCTACCGGCTATATGCGTTTCATGAACTACGTGTCTCAAAAGTTTCTAAATGAAAACTTTCTTGATCTGTACATGAATAATATTATTTATTTTTTTATTTATTTTATTAATTATTATACAAAATAATATAATAACTAACGGGTGAAGAGTGCTAGCTACTAAGGCCATCGACTCGATAGTTAACTTATATGTTATTGAGTAAGTTATTTACATCTAAGAATTTGATTACTGATTTTATGTTATTGAGAGTGGGTGAGGGAGGTGGGTTGGATTTGGCCAAATAGACAAATCCTTGAATTATTTAGTTGTGGGCAGGTATCCAATATGTGTTTGGTTGATAATTCTCCCCCGCATTTCGGGCATCTGGGCTTAGCTTTCCATTTAGCAGATGGTCGTGGGTCAAGGCGGTGTGACCAGTTCTGAGGCGGGTGATGATGTTACAATGTCTTCTGTGCAACGAAGGTGGATATCGGACTGGTTCCTTGCTGGGGTTAAATTGTTTAAACCTATGAACGTAACTGTCCCATTGAGTCATTTCCTTTCTCCTTAGTATCTCCTTAATGTTGCGCCATAAGTCGTCTCTGACACCAGGGATGACAGTTAGGCAAGGAGATTGTCCTGCCTGTTTAGCCGCTGCATCTGCAAGCTCATTACCTATTACGCCCAAGTGACCAGGAGCCCAAATAAGTTTTATTTTGGTGGCGTGTTTTATGCAAAGATGTCGAATTTCGCATATCAGGCTAGTTTGGTTGTAGATGTTATTAACTGCATTGAGGGTTGAAAGACTATTGCTGCATATTATGAATTTGCCCTTAAGTTCGAGAGCGTGCTTAATTGCTTTTAGGACTGCAACCGCTTCGGCAGAAAATATTGAAAAATATGCGGGGAGAATTCCATTTGAGATGAGGGTGCCAGATTGGCTGACGACTGCGAAGTTTGTGGAGTCAGTTGTTTTCGATCCGTCACTGTAAAGCCAGCTCCAGTTGGGAAATTTTTCCGTTTCGGCAGCTAGTATTTGCTGAAATACATTTTTGGGTGTTTTTGATTTTTTTAATAAGTTGAGAGACGTGTTCACGGTGTGGTCCTGAAGTTGCCAAGGAGGAGATGAGCTGATTTTGTTCCAACGATATGGCATATCCAGTTGATGTTTTTTGAAAAAACTGGAACATCTGCGGATAGTAGACATGACTTTGAATCTTCGTCGCTGTTTAACGGTTGTGTTGAAATCTTTTAGCAGAATTTGGTTAGTCGAGCAGACAATTTTAGGTATAAGCTTAAAAGTAAGTTGCGCAACTCTCGTCTGTACTTCGGGAAGCCCAGCTTCCGCTAAAACACATTTCGTCGGAGTTGTGGGGAAGGCGCCAATGCTACGCCGTACTGCTGCATGGTATGCGGGGGAGAACAATTTGATGTTGGATGGCGCACACCATCCATAGATTGCCAGCCCATAGTCGATTTTGGCCAGTATTAGGGCTCTTGTGGCATGAATTAGTGATGTTGGATGGACAAGGGACCGCTTAGACCCAAGAAACTTAATGATATTAAGGCGCTTGTTAAGGCTATCTCTAAGATTAACACAGTGTTGCTAAAAAGTAAGTCTACTGTCGAGCGTAAGGCCGAGAACTTTAAGACTAGATGTATATTCTAATGTTGTGTTATTTACAGTTAGAGTTGGATATGTACAACGATGTTTTTTACAAATATGAAATAATTTACATTTGTTTAAGGCAAGAGTGGCCCCTGAGAAATTACCCCATTCAACGATATCCATGAGTATTTGTTTAAAAGTGAGAAATAGTAAATTTGTATCTTTGCAGTTGCTGAATATTATAGCATCATCCGCGTAAACAGATAATTGTATCTTTTTGTGTTTTAGTATTATATTATCTAGGGAGTGGAAGGCAATCATGAACAATGCCACTGAGAGTGGTGATCCTTGTGGAATGCCGTTGTGTAATTTATAGAAATTAGTTAAAGTATTATTAACTCTGACACGGATGGATCGCTTGGTCATGAAAGCCTTCACTAGGTAGAAGGTTTTAGGACCTACCCCCCACCGGGAAAGTTGCTCCAGTACGGTGTGCACCAACGTGATTAAAAGCTCTTTCAAAATCAGTAGCCAGGATGGTTACATGATTTTTGGTGGAAAGAGCATCTGATGCGTAATGATGGATATGCAATAGTGAGTCCATGGTACTGTGTTGTTGTTTGAATGCAGTTTGGTTGGGGCTGATAAGTTTATTTTTGGTAATAAACCACATGATCCTTTTGGCCAGAATTTTTTCCAGTGTTTTGTTCAGACAGGAGAGTAGGGATATGGGACAGAAGGATGATAATTCGTGGGGAGGTTTGTTTGGTTTAAGGATTGGGATTATTATAGCCGTTCTCCAAGTATGCGGATAGCTACCTGCATCTAACATTTTGTTGTATATTTCTAGCAACCTTTGCTTTCCTTCTTTTGGTAAGTTTCGAAGCATAGAGTATGAGATGCGGTCATAACCAGGAGATTTCCCCTTGGCGTGCTGCAGGGCTGAGTCTAGCTCAATCAATGTGATCTGAGCATCAAGATACTTCGCATCTGCGGAAATGCGATTGGGCGAGTATGTTATAGAAAGGAAGTTTTCTTTATTAACTTTATACACATTAGAGAAGTTTTCATCGCTGGAATAATTGGACCACATTGTTCCAAAAGCATTGCCAATGTCAACCGAATTTTGTAGCTCGACATTATTATCTCTGATGGATTTAAGAGGCCCTGGGAAGATTCCGACTAATTTATTGACATCCGCCCATAATTTTTTGGTTGTGGAAAGTGGGTTTATGTTAGAGGTGAAATTGCTAAACGAATCTCGTTTAGCTCTAATAGCTTCTCTTTTAAACAGGGCTCTCGCTTTTTTGTAGGCTATTAAATTGGTGAAGTTTTGAGAGGTTTTATAGGTATGCCAGCAAAACTGTTTTTGATTTCTTAGATCTTGGAGACTTGGGCTGAACCAAACAGGGTTTCTTTTATGATATTTAGGATTACTTTGTAGAATGGCTACGTTGGCTGCTGTTTTTATGCTTTTCGTAATTCTTGCAACGAAGAGGTTCAAGTCGTTGGTCGACGGAAACTGGAAATGCTTTTTACAAGCCGATTGGAAGATATTCCAGTTGGCGTGGTCAGTTTTGAACCTAATTATAGGTGGGAGTTTTTCAGGTTTTAAATGTGTCAGAAGGCTAATAGTAATAGGAAAATGATCGCTCCCGTGTAAATTTTGGGCAATGGACCATTTGCTGTATGGTACTAGGGATGCGGAAGTCATACTCAGATCAATGTTAGTAAAAGAGTTGTGAGTTGAATGGTGGGTGGCAGAGCCGTCATTTAAAAGAGTTAGGTTTGTTTTGACTATGAGATCTTCAACTTGATAACCTTTGGGATTGCGAGAGTTTGACCCCCAAAGTGGACTCCAAGCATTGAAGTCCCCGACATAAACTATAGGCTTATGAGCTGACTCTACAATATTTATTAAATCTGAGCCTATTAGTCTTTGTTTGGGGGGTATATAAGAATTAAGTATTATAATATTAGGGTGGGATAGAAGCTCAATTCCCATGGAGCAAGTGGAAGAGATTAAGTTAATAGTTTTGTGTGGGATGTTTCGACGTATGAGTATACCAACGCCATGCTTTGCATGAAGATTGGAAGAGTTATTGAAAAAATAACCAATAAATGGTTTGGGAGTTGTCACATGAGTATTATTAAATTTGACATTAGTCTCTTGTAGGCATATAATATCCGGTTTTGTTTGTTTAATTAATAATAATAGCTCAATGTAATTGTTAAAATATCCGTTTATGTTCCATTGCAGAATTTTAAGGGTCATTATTTGGAAGGCGTAAAGTGGAAAGTTATATGCAAGTTTATTTCTATTTACATATCAGAGTCATCCATCGATTCATCTGATATGGTGTTATATTCTTTTTGTGTTGAATGGGTAGAGGTAGTTGGGAGGTTTGTGTTAGATAATTTTTTAATTTTGTTAGTTTGGGGTTGTTTAAAAAATTCTGTGATTTTAGGCGAGCAGCCCAGAGCAGCATAGTCGAAATCGACTGATCCGTTTTTGTTATTTTCATGTTGTACTTGCTGATAAGACAGCGGTGTAGAGGTGTTCGATGATGTTGTTGTTTCTTCTTCTGTGACAGTAATTGTCTTTTCTTTGCTTAGTTTGTTTTGATTTGGGCTTGAGTTGTAGTTTTTTTTGTTTTTTTGATTATTGCTATTGTGTGCAGCATTCGTTACTGCAGCGTAGGAAAAAGGTTTGGATTGCTTTGTTGTTGTTGCGTTAAACAGTAACTTAGCTTCGCGCATTGTACATTTTTTTGCTGTCTTGATTTTCAAGATTTCTCTTTGCTGCTGGTATTTCGGGCATTGGCGAGCGTAAGATGGGTGATCTTCTGAGCAGTTGACGCATTTTGATTGTGTGCAGTTATCAGGCGAACGGGGAGGTAAAGCACAATTAGCACAACGTGGTTCATTTTTGCAGTGTTTAGCTGTATGCCCAAGCAGCTGGCAAGATTTACACCTCATTGGGTTTGGTATATACTCCCGTACTATTACCGAGTGCCATGCAATATCGACTTTGCTGGGAAGATGGTATAAATCAAATGTAACCAGGATTACTCCAGAGGGTTTAGTGCCAGTATCCGTGGTTTTGGTGAATTTGAAAATATCAATGACTTTTTGAGATCGCAGTTCTTCTATAATATCTTCGTTGGGAACGTCGGAAAGATAGGGAGCGTATATTGTGCCTTTTACTTGATTTAGAGTTTCATGCATTTTGCATGTGATGTCGCAAATGCCCGGTAAAGAAGGTGAGTTGATGAATTTTTCAGCCTCTCTTTGATTTTTAACCAGCATCAGCAGGTTGCCGTCACGCAAGTTATTGATGGAGGAGATGTTTTTAGATATTAGGCGTAAGGCGTTGTACACGGCAATACAGGAGAAGTCTGAGATTTTTTGTTCATTGTTTTTTGATGCGATTACAATGTATTTCGGGTTTTCGAGAGTTATTGTTGGAAGTTCGGGGAAGGTTAAGTCGATTTTTTGTCTCTTTTTTCCCACCGGGGGCTATCAGAAAGCAAAGCAAACTGATTGCCCCTCAGAATAGGGGGGCCGAGGGGAGGCCCCATAGTTTTTATGAAGTAAGCTTTAGTTATAAGAGCTAAAACACAACTGCACTCACGAAAGAATGGATGAAAGCAAATAATGATAGACCACTTGGGTCGCAAAAGAAATACACCGATTAGACTCTGCTGATACGAAAACTGACGTCTGCCGCAACGAGAGCTAGTCGAAGACTGATGAATAATATCATTGTAGATTAAGCGTAAAAATATCTTGCACAACCAAAAAGTATTTGTGAAGCTGCAAAAAGCCGTTGCATTTTTAAGTCATTCAATTCGGAAAATATGTGTCAAGTCAGAATTGGAAAAGCCTTTTTAGTTTCAACAAGTTTCTATCGTTTCTTAAAAACTAGTCATAGATCTCTAAATCACTAAACTATTGCGAGCAAATTACGCCTTAAAAAGGGGATAAGAGGAATAGCAAGCTATCGCAATCTTGCCGAAGAATTGCTGAATGAGCATGGTTTGAAACCTGTCGAGAATGTGAATTTCTTTCATTCTAGGCTGGAGCTACAAAATATCGGAATCATAAAAAGACTGTTTAGCTATTTATTATTAGCAAAGGATGTATTCCTCACGTTTAAAAAATTTTAGAAGTAAATTTCTGGAATTTTTAGCAACTATATCAATTACAACGACAACTAATATGAGGATAATTTTGACCCGATGGATGACACCTCCAATTAGTATAAGTACAATTTTGCCATGATGAATGGCTCCAAAAAGTTATCTTTTAGAAATCCAAAAAAACATCCAATATGTGTGGGGGTCAAATTTGAGGTTCTCAGAGGAAAAGGACTGACGTTTTAATTGATAGATTTTAAACATTATTTTCAAGTTATCATAGGAACCTGGCGTAAATTCGTGCCGAGAGTCCAGGAGGCTATTAACTGTACTCCGAATGAAAGCGGTAAACACTTCAGCTAATGATGGGGTTAAAGATGCGGAGCATACCAGACAATATATTTTACCCAATTTGTGGAAGAGAAAGAAAATTGTCAAGCAAATTTATAGACCCTTAAGTTTAAGCATGAGAGATACTATAATGTTTGAAGAGCAGCACGGGACGAGGGAGTTACCTGCACGAACACAACCAACGATAATATCAAAATATGGAGTTACTCGGCGGACAACGAGGATGTAAAATTACCAGAGGCTGATAAATAATCAGGATGGCCGAATCTGAGCAAAATAAAGCAGATCGCGGTAATTCCCAGACTCAAGAAAAGCTGCAACGCGTTGCATATAGCACCACATTTTTAGATGCAGTCCAACAGTATTGATGCAGATTGTGACCAAATTCGTCAGATGAAGATTACAGGATGGTCTTGAGGTTGTTGCTTCAGAAGATAAATATTTTGAACTTCCATAAAAATTTGAAAAAGATTCCATAAAACTAAATTTCACAAACAAAAATTCAAATTTCACTACAATAGCTTTAAATTTAGACTTTATGCCAAAATAAATGCAAGTAAACCACTGTGCAACGGTGAGCTATCAGCAGATTAAAATATTCTTTGTACCATCGCACAATTAAAATGAAGTACGCAAATAATGCGTCATTCGGTACAAAGCAACATGCGCATGCTATCTCGCTCACACATTTCAGCTGCTGCTGCCCATGGAATTTCAGTACAAAACATATATACGTATATCTCCGATATTTATTGACCGATTTCGGTCAAATTCGGTCAGATAGCACATATTTATATACAATTGAGCTCACCAAAAATAAATTCTGTGGCTTTAATATAACTCTAATTATAGTTTTTTCTAATTTTCGGGGGCGGAAGTGGGCGTGGCAAAAATTTAAAACAAACTTGATCTGCGTACACTCTAGACGTATGTTCACACCAAATTTGGTAGCTCTATCTTTAATAGTCTAAAAGATCTTGATGATCACACAGACAGACTGACAGACGGTCAGATAAACGGACAAGTCTCAATCGACTTCGCTATTGATACTGATCAAGAATATATATACTTTATGGGGTCGGAAAATGTTCCTTCTGCCGTTACATACATTTTAGCGACTTTAATATATAAATAGGGTATAAAAAGGTATAAGAATCAATCAAGTGGTCTTGTCAAGAAATAGACAGGTTTTTTAAAGAAGAATGTTGTTTGTCGGTTAAAAGTAATAACAGAATTAACTAAGCATACAATTAAATTTGCTACTGTCATAAATTTAAACAATAATTTTAGACGATACACAAACTCAAAAAAAATTAAGCTGATTCCAAATTTGCATGCCGACGGAAAACTGGTATACCTAGCAGCCGGAAATCCTATAAATTCCGTTCAGGCAATAGACGTGACGAAAACCAAAAATCAAGAAATTAACTAAAAGAAATTGCAGAATTAAAATTCCAAAAATGGCGTAAAACTCTGAAACTCCCACAAATGATCATACTTTAAGGAAAAGATAACTATAACAAAGCAACAGCGAATTAAATGATTGATATTGCATACGATACCGAAAAGAGTCGTGTCTATTAAGCAAAGACAAATATTTTTCCTGTCTTGTAGGGCAGTTTCCACGGTCGGGTATAATTTTCTGACTATCAATGGCCTTTCTGTTACAGAAATATTTTTTGAGAAATACCGAGACCCAAAAAATGGATTGAGGGAGCGTGATCAATCGGTGAACCTGAACCTTCGTTTTGATACGATACGCTAGGAGAGCTACAAAGTATGGTGGTATCGGAATCGAATAAGTGTGTACCCAGAAATACCTGCTTCATCTGATATCTGACAAAACCGACAGCAACAACATTACATGCTGTGTCCCTAACCACTCAGACTCTGACTGCCTGACAAATTTTCTTCCACGACCCATCTATAAAGTTATTAAACTTACTTGCGTACTTGCGTCCAGTCTTCTGCTGATTCTACTTGTTGTAACCACTTTACTCTCTTTACTCTCTTACATCTATAAAAATTAATTTTAATTGGACGAAGGAACATGAGAAGGTTCGCAAACAGATTATCGATATCCTTACAAGCACACCGGTCTTGGTAATATTTGATCTAAAATACCCCATAGAACTACATACAGATAAAAGTGCCGTGGGCTATGGAGCCATACTCTTGCATCGAATTGAAAGGAAACTGTATGTGGTCGAATATTTCAGTAAGACTACTAATGTGGGTGAATCGAAATACACGTCTTATGAGTTAGAAATACTCGCGGTAGTTAATGCAGTAAAACACTTCAGACATTATCTGCATGGTGGTAGGTTTGTGCATTTTATGGATTGCAATTCGTTGAAGGCTTCTAGAACAAAAATTGAGCTATCACCTAGAGTGTATCGTTGGTGGGCATTCCTTCAAGCATTCGATTTTGATATTCAATATCGTGAAGGCAAACGTATGGCCCATGTAGATTATCTGTCAAGGAATCCTTTGCCTGATAAGAAAAAAGATAATCAAAACAAAGTTGTAGAAAAAATGTACAGTTGTTGGAAATTTCTGAAAATTGGATTCAAGCCGAGCAACAACGTGATCAGGATATTTTAGCACACTTATGAACATAGAGCTAATGTGCTTTACAGAAAAACTCAAAAAATACCTCATAATATTTGTGTCCCCAAAAACAAGACAAACGAACGCTTAAGGACACCGAAGTGAGCATTACTGGTTTTCGGAATGGCGAAGTAATTTTGAAAGGAGAAATTATTGTAGGGCAAAAAAACACAAAATAATACGGGAAAACTAAGTGGCAAGAATGATTGGAAAAATGTCATTATTCAAATCGATGGTTTTACAAAATATGTTCATTTGTACCACACTTATAAGCTTGACGCAAATAGTTGCATTAAAATCATCAATTGCGCTATATGGAGCACATGCTCGATTAGTGGCTGATCAAGGCAGAAGTTTCACGGGATCAAAATTTGTCGAATTCTGTGCTTCTCAGAAAATTCAGCTTTACCTGATAGCGAAAGGCAAATGGACAGGTCGAAAGAGTGATGAGCACTTTAAATGAGCACTTCTATTAACTATCGTTGAATCCAGTGAGCGTTCATGGCAAGATGCTATAGGAGATGTTCAATAAGATTTGAACTGTATAGTTAATCGGGTTACAAAATAGAATCCGTTGGAATTATTAATCGGTAAGAGTGCTCGACCATTGAGATTAGTTCCCATTGATGACGATGAGACAGCAATGGATTTAAATGAACAAAGATCTCAGGCTATAAGAAATATGGACAATGCAGGAAGCTATGAAAAACTTAGATTTGACAAAAACAAGGCAAAAGTAGTCAGGTTAGAAAAAGGAGATTATGATCTAATCAAAAATAGTGAGCGACAACAGTTTCGTGGACCTTTTATGGTCACAGAAGTATTAAAAGGTGATAGATATACTTTGAAGTCCATGTAAAGTAAAAGACAGTACAAGTACTCACATGATAATTTACGGAGAATGTCAGATGGGCAGGTACCAAGCGAGCTGGATATCGACGGAGATGAGTTTGATTCATCTGGTGAAATGGGTAAAACAGACCGTAATGACACAGTTGGAAGAGACAGTGGTGAAACGGGAGATACAAACCGTAATGACACAGTTGGAAGAGAGTGTGGTGAAACGGGGAAAAAGACCGTATTGAAACAGTTGGTAAGGGGAATGATGATTTTGGAAAGAATGTTGTTGTCGAAGCTACGTGGTGGTACCTTGCCGAGGATTCTTGAAACGTAAATGAGAATATAAAGAAAAGAGAATTTTTACAAAATTAAAAGCGAAAATGTGGTTTGATAAGAAAGAAAATGTCAAGGACATAAAGTAAGAAAATATTGAAAACATTGTAATGTTAAATGAATTGTTAAAGAAATATAAATGCAAATAAGAAACATATGAAATAAGAATCTTAAGTTACGGAAAGTGTTAAAGCAAATAAGAGATTGTGAATTAGCATTAAACTGGATCCCTGTAAACCCTAGCACCCCGATAAATATATAACATTTTATACAAACAATTGTCCTTGTCACCTATAACTTTCGCATCGTCACCCAATATCTTTCCAACGCCACGTTGTTCTATGAAATCCAGGACGTTTTAAGACAGCGACGACAGCAGGAGACCACAGGTGACATCACCACCGCTGACCATCAGCACCGCTGGTCCTATTAAATTTTACATATTCTAAAGCACCACAGAAGACATAATTTTAGCTGAATCGTGCTCGATTCGGATTTCTTAAGTCCCCTACCGGCTATATGCGTTTCATGAACTACGTGTCTCAAAAGTTTCTAAATGAAAACTTTCTTGATCTGTACATGAATAATATCATTGTAGATTAAGCGTAAAAATATCTTGCACAACCAAAAAGTATTTGTGAAGCTGCACAAAGCCGTTGCATTTTTAAGTCATTCAATTCGGAAAATATGTGTCAAGTCAGAATTGGAAAAGCCTTTTTAGTTTCAACACGTTTCTATCGTTTCTTAAAAACTAGTCATAGATCGCTAAATCACTAAACTATTGCGAGCAAATTACGCCTTAAAAAGGGGATAAGAGGAATAGCAAGCTACCGCAGTCTTGCTGAAAAATTGCTGAATGAGCATGGTTTGAAACCTGTCAAGAATGTGAATTTCTTTCATTCTAGGCTGGAGCTACAAAATATCGGAATCATAAAAAGACTGTTTAGCTATTTATTATTAGCAAAGGATGTATTCCTCACGTTTAAAAAATTTTAGAAGTAAATTTCAGGAATTTTTAGCAACTATATCAATTGCAACGACAACTAATATGAGGATAATTTTGGGATGGCACCTCCAATTAGTATAAGTACAATTTTGCTATGATAAATGGCTCCAAAAAGTTATCTTTTAGAAATCCAAAAAAACATCCAATATGTGTGGGGGTCACATTTGAGGTTCTCAGAGGAAAAAGACTGACGTTTTAATTGATAGATTTTAAACATTATTTTCAAGTTATCATAGGAACCTGGCGTAAATTCGTGCCGAGAGTCCAGGAGGCTATTAACTGTACTCCGAATGAAAGCGGTAAACACTTGAGCTAACGATGGGGTTTAAGATGCGGAGCATACCAGACAATATATTGTACCCAATTTGTGGAAGAGAAAGAAAATTGTCAAGCAAATTTATAGACCCTTAAGTTTAAGCATGAGAGATACTATAATGTTTGAAGAGCAGCACGGGACGAGGGAGTTACCTGCACGAACACAACCAACGATAATATCAAAATATGGAGTTACTCGGCGGACAACGAGGATGTAAAATTACCAGAGGCTGATAAATAATCAGGATGGCCGAATCTGAGCAAAACAAAGCAGATCGCGGTAATTCCCAGACTCAAGAAAAGCTGCAACGCGTTGCATATAGCACCACATTTTTAAATGCAGTCCAACAGTATTGATGATTGGGACCAAATTCGTGAGATGAAGATTACAGGATGGTCTTGAGGTTCTTGCTTGAGAAGATAAATATTTTGAACTTCCATAAAAATTTGAAAAAGTGCTCCACATTCCATAAAACTAAATTTCACAAACAAAAATTCAAATTTCACTACAATAGCTTGAAATTTAGACTTTATGCCAAAATAAATGCAAGTAAACCACTGTGCAACGGTGAGCTATCAGCAGATTAGAAGATTCTTTGTACCGTCGCACAATTAAAATGAAGTACGCAAGTCGTCCCTGCCGACTTGGAGTACACCCTGTACTAAAAAATAATATTGCATAAAATCAGACTCCTTCCAAGTCCTCATTAATTGAATATAAATTATTTTATGAAATTCTCTTAACAAGCCGTCACAGCAAAGGCATGCTTTCTCGCTCACTTATATCAGTGAACGAAAGTAATGCGTCATTCGGTACAAAGCAACATGCGCATACTATCTCGTTCACATATTTCAGCTGCTGCTGCCCATGGAATTCCAGTACAAAACATATACAAGTATATCTCCGATATTTAATGACCGATTTCGGTCAAATTCGGTCAGATGGCACATATTTATATACAATTGAGCTCACCAAAAATAAATTCTGTGGCTTTAATATAACTCTAATTATAGTTTTTTCTAATTTTCGGGGGCGGAAGTGGGCGTGGCAAAAATTTAAAACAAACTTGATCTGCGTACACTCTAGACGTATGTTAACATTAAATTTGGTAGCTCTTTCTTTTAGAGTCTCCAAGATCTCGACGTTCACACAGACAGACGGACAGACGGACTGACGGACAGATAGACGGAGAAGTCTCAATAGACTTCGCTATTGATACTGATCAAGAAAATATATACTTTATAGGTTCGGAAAAAGTTCCTTCTGCCGTTACATACATTTTAGCGATTTTAATATACCCTTGTACCCTATGGGTATAGGGTTTAAAAAAATATAAGAATCAATCAAGTGGTCTTATCAAGAAATAGACAGGTTATTTAAAAAAGAAAGTTGTTTGTCTGTAAAAAGTAATAATAGAATTAAGTAAGCATACCATTAAATTTGCTACTTTCATAAATTAAAACAATAATTTTAGACGTTACATAAACTCAAAAAAAATTAAGCTGATTCCCAATTTCCGAATACCTAGGAGCCGGAAATCCTATAAATTCCGTTCAGACAATAGACGTGACGAAAACCAAAAATCATGAAGTTAACGTAAAGAAATTGCAGAACTAAAGCTCCAAAAATGGCATAAAACTCTGAAACTCCCACAAACGATCATATTTTACGATCCACAACAAATATTGCAGGAAAAGATATCTATAACAAAGCAACAGCGAATTAACTGATTGATATTGCATACGATACCCAAAAGAGTCGTGTCTATTAAGCAAGGACAAAGATTTTTCCTGTCTTGTAGGGCAGTTTCCAGGGTCGGGTATAATTTTCTGACTATCAATGGCCTTTCTGTTACAGAAATATTTTTTGAGAAATACTGAGACCCAAAAAATGGATTGAGGGAGCGTGATCAATGGGTGAACCTGAATCTTCGTTTTGATACGATACGCTAGGAGAGCTTCAAAGTATGGTGGTATGGGAATCGAATAAGTGTGTACCCAGAAATACCTGCTTCATCTGACTGCCTGACAAATTTTCTTCCGCGACCCATCTATAAAGTTATTAAATGGCTGTAGGTACTTGCGTCCAGTCTTCTGCTGATCCTACTTGTTGTAACCATTGAGTTGAAAAAGGACTTTTACGTATGTGAACATAATATTTCAGTCAAGACCAAAATTTTTAATAGTGTAATAAATTTCAAAACCAATGGTTTTTATAGCACAAATTTGTATATTACATTTTACGGATATGGTGCAGTAATGTGAGCAACTTGTAGGGTGTCTAAGGTCTAGTGTAGGTCTCTGTTTTAATAGAACTGGAGTCATGACTGAGTCTGTCAACGCCCACCATCGTAGTTCATAATCGCCTTGGCTAAACTGATTTTGTTTTGCAGGAATCTCAGCTTATACTCTGATTGAATATTTTCTTCCTTATAACACCGTGTGTACATTATTCAGTAGTTTGTATCTATCTACCAAGTGTAATAAATGACTGAAAGCTCGCTCTGACCATTTCTTTATTCGCATTCCGCTACGGTAGTAAGCTATCAACGTATCGCACAAATCCATAACACACATACAGGTGTAGTAATTTCCAACAGTAGCTGAGTGATGGACATTAATCTATCGCTTCTTAATTTTGCACCAACGCTTGCAGTTTTCTGCAGTTGAATTCCCTACAAAGTTAGAGAGCATTGTGATTCCTTTAGAATCCTTCCATTTTACAATACATATATTATCATCGCTGCTTACTTTTTCATCCCATTTACTTCCTGCTAACTGCTTGTCTGACTTCAACTTGGTGGACTCTGATAAGAAAGATAGACTTCCTTTTCGCTGCGATTAAAGTGCTTACCTAGTTTTAGACTAGTGAAAATTCGATAAGTATACAGCAGACAGCTATTGTCAATCGTGCCTGAACGAGCTTGTACTATACCTCCTTTTCATTTTCATCAGATTTTATAAGCAGCAGGATGTCGGAAGCCAAATTATTATAACATTAAAAAATGATAGCACAACTAATTTTTCTTGAAATTGCATATGTTTTAAATCGGTAAGCCGGGGATTTGACCAACTAGATCCTATTTACCATCGTATAACGACACCAAATAAAATTTAATGACCATCTGTAGCAGTCGCGTGCAATTTAAATAATTTATTATCCGCCGCACATTTGATTTTCCGTTAGTTCTGCTGTACGAAAAAAAATATACGGCGAAGTCTAACTAGAACTTGGGGAAATAGATAATCCAAAGCTTTTGTTGTTGGACAGCTTTGATCTTAATATATCATCCCTGAATAAGCTTTCTATTGTTTAATCGCAGCTAACTTAAGTTAGAAAGGGCTTTAGAGAACCAGTAAGAGGCTATAAAAGGTGTGAGAACATGTAACACAACCTCTTTTTCCATCGAACGTTAAATTTAGTAATATTGAGAAAAAATCCATATCCATATCCATGATTTTTGTAAAAGAAGTGGAAAAATTAATTAAATTTGAGTTCGACCAGACCAATTATGGGATAGACATCTACCAAAGGGTGCATACAAAGGAATTGGTTAAAGTTTTTTTTGAAGCATAATGCTTAACCTAAATCGTTGACTATCTACAATTTTGTTCAGTTACATCAATTTAATGGAAAAGGTATGTGAGTGGTAATAAGATAGAACTTTAGTCTAATTCCATGTTTTATAGAAAAAATTAAAACCAACAATTAAAACCAAAAAGAAAAAAAAACAACAATTAAAATCTAATCAAGCAAAAGAAAACATGTAGAGATAAATCGGAGTAACTTCTATAGTGAATTAAGAAAATAATTTAAGCTCAGCTCTTTGTATGTATTTTAAATAGTAGGGTACTTCACGACAATTCAAAAGAAAAAACCAAAAAAAAAAAGTAAGGAAAAAATTTTCAACGTTTCTTTGGATAAAGTCTTCTATTCATAAAGTCTTAATCAGATAATAAGAAAAATTAAAGTTGGCTAAATCAGTGATGTAAGTAAAGTAAAAGCAAAGAAAATTATTTGTACTCTTACATGTAGCTTTTCATAATCCTGTTATAACTGTTTCCGGTTTTTTTTGAGTTGATGCACTATCGAAGTTAGGGTATCATACTTGTGAATTTAAAAAACAAAATTACAAAAAAAAAAGAAAAAAAAGTAAATTAATCAATTGTATATTAACAACAATAACTAAACATCGCATCCAGCTGCTGAAGGCCTTCATCGATGGATTTTTGGAAACTGTAAGTCCTCTTTATTTTCTTATTTTTTGTTTTGATCAAGCCTAGCACTTGTCGGCGGGTAAAATTAACGTTCATACGAAACGTTGGTTCTACTTTAAGCCGCTTCTGCGATGCTCTTTCACATTCTTTTTACATCTTTTAAATTTATTTATGTATGTGCTCTTATGATAACATCAACTTAAAAAAAGTGTGAAACAAAAATTTTAAATTATTTGGCTAAATCTTGGTTTTGGAATTAAAAGTTAATTAAATTTCGGTCAGCTAATAAACCCGAAAAAAAAGAATACGGAAGATTTTTTTTAGTTGCTTTGCTTAAGCTATCCGCCTATTTTAATAAACATATAAAAAATGAAAAGAAATAAATAAACAAAAGAGAGAAATAATTTTAGACGATAGCAATAAGTTAGAAGTAAACAAACGAAATGCAGAAAAAATATGAAATTACCTTTTAATTGATAAACGAAAATGTATGTAGAATAATTTAATTTAGTTCTCCTCTACGTGATTGAATAATATGAATAAATAGATAGTACGTTTGGGGTTCTCTAACACATGTTTTGTTATTGACCATGGTCGGGCGGGTACAGAAGATTGATGGCAACTACCACCTTAGCCATCCTAAAGTTTTTCAGAAGACCGGAGCATCTCACTTAATCCTTTTTCCACAGAAATGAATGGATCATAGGCGTGGAGCCTTCATGATTCCTTTACATCCATAAAATTTGCAAGGTTCGAGAATACGTTTTTCTCGTGTAGTTTCAGTAGGGACTCTACAATAAATTTTAAGTAGCGAGACTTGAGGAAAACTGTAGCAATTACCCATGCCACCCGAAAGAGCTACGGTCATATTAGGGTCCCGTTCGCTGTAAGATCATCAAGTCGTTGTGTAGGCTAAAGAAGGGTACCTAGGCAGAATGTCATGGATAGTCTTTGGGAAAAATGTTTATATAAAGACATAAAAGAAACCAGCTTAAAGTCGAAAGAATACACTAAATGTTACACATCATCACTTTACTGCGCATCAAAAAATTTGTTTTTTGAAATGCAAAGTATCTTTAGTAAATATAATTTAATGTCCCAACCTTTAAAATCGAAATTTAGTTGTGTTAGATACCAAGGTACACATATATGTAACAGCAGTATACCAAAGTAATACTAGTAAAATTAAGTAAGCAAGTCGTCCCTGCCGATTTGGAGTATACCCTGTACCAATAATAAATATTTCATAAGATCAGACTCATAAAATTCTCTAAACAAACCTCGACACAAAATGCATGTTTTCTCTCTCACTCATATCAGTGAACGAAACTAATGCGTCATTCGGTACAAAGCAACATGCGCATGCTATCTCGCTCACACATTTCAGCTGCTGCTGCCCATGGCATTTCAGTACAAAACATATATACGTATATCACCGATATTTATTGTCCGATTTCAAATTCGGTCAGATGGTACATATTGGCTTTATAATTGAGTCTACCAAAAATAAATACTGTAGCTTTAATACAACTCTAGTTATAGCTCTTTCTATTTTGCGGGGGCGGAAGTGGGGGTGGCAAAAATTTGAAATAAACTAGATCTGCGAAGACACCAAGTTTGGTTGCTGTCGCTCTTATAGTCTGTAGTATGTTGTATGCCAAATGAGCATATGCCCACAGCATTGTAGAGTATACAATGTAACCAGTGGTCATATGCTCAACATAAAGTAAATAAGTTTAAATAATCAAAAATATATACATAAGTGCAGTAATAGGATCCGTCACTTATGCGGACTGACCGCAGGGAAAGCTAGCGTAAGCACTTTTTGAGTATGTACCATCTGTACATATTTATGCATATATATATACATACATACTTCGCTCTCTCGTTCTGCTGCTTTCAGCGGCAGAACTTATATTCTTAAATTCTTAGGCTAAGCAAGAGAATATTTTTTCAAATAAAATTAATTCGGTTTATACCGTCAAAGAGCAATCAATGTCTTGTTATTCGATTCTAAACTTCATCTTTATATGGCGACCGTGACAAGTGTCACGACATTTGTACGCCCAAAAGAAGAAAAAATAAATTATATCAATGTGAGTGCAGCCTAAACAGAGCGAAGGATAAAAGCAAGGAAAAGGGATAATATGATGATGATGCAAAACCAATTCAAATAAAAAACCTACCTACCTACCTTTGCCCACCGTATTGTAGTGTATACAATATGTAAAGTGGTCATATGCCTAAATTTAATAATAGAGTATCAAGCGCATAAACATAGACACTTTGTCGCTTTGTTTACATAATATAACCGCCGTCAAGTGCCGCAATATGTGGACTGGCCCGCAGCGTGAGAACTGCAGCGTAAGCACTATGACGTTCCGACCATTCGGTACCAAGCGCATGTATATGCCTTCTGCACATATATACATATTTAACAATATATACTGTAGCGCAAATTAGCTTTCGCAAGCTTCAGAGCCTTACCCGTGGTCGAGCGGTTGCTTCGGGTATTAAAACTGGGTGAAGGGGGTCAAGCTACAGAGAAAACAACAAGCTGTAGCGGCGGATGGCTTAGTGGACGTTTTCAATCGCTGTTTATTTCTTTTCACACTTCAATCTCACTCTTCTGTACCAAATCAAAATCAAAACAATTTTGTTGGCTGCGCCTGCGCCTTCCAGCCTTGCCGTTGCCAGCAGGTCAGGGCGGCGCGAGGTGGGAGGTCTGTCCGTGGGCTGGCGATGCCACACAGGCGTTACATTACCCCCTCCTTAGACTCGAGGCTCCTGACCGAGTACCAAGTCCTGCCGGGGCTCGGAATGGTAAACTGCCAGTCGGTTGACATTGACGGTCTTTGTGGTGCGTTTGCCGGGGGGCGCACTTCGTAGACTAGGACTAGGTAGCGGGTCCGATCCAGTCGGATTGAAGTTTTGGGCAACGGCCTACTCTGCGCGTGGGGGCATACAACCATACATCGTCTCCCGCGTTGAATTCTCTAGGGTTCGATCGCAGGTCATACCGAGTTTTATTAGCTTGGGCAGCGGCTAGAAGTTGGCGGCGGGGACTTACATTTACCACTCGCAAATGGTCTTGTAGTTTCCCGACGAATTCGGGGTACTCCGTGGGGTCGAGATTCGGACTACCGAATAGCAGCTCGCAGGGTAATCGCAGTTCGCGTCCAAGGGTTAGCAAAGCTGGCGAGAATCCTGTACTCTCGTGCGGTGCGGATCGGTAGGCCCATAGTGCTAACGGAAGCAGCTCATCCCATTCATGTTGACTGGAGGAAACAAACTTTGCCAGATAATCCAGTAGGGTACGGTTGAATCGTTCGACCACTCCATCGGATTGGGGGTGTAAGGGCGTAGTTCGCGTTTTTTCTACCCCTAGTAGCTGCATGCAAGCTTGAAAGACGTTAGCCTCGAAGTAACGTCCTTGGTCAGAGTGCAGGACGAAAGGAACGCCGAAGCGACAGAATACGTGTCGTACCAGGGCTCGGGCTACAGTTTCGGCTGTCTGATCAGGAATGGCCACACATTCGGGCCATTTGGTAAAATAGTCCATGACCACAGCAACAAAACGGTTGCCCCGGGGTGTGGTGGGCAACGGTCCTAGTATGTCAATCGCCAGACGTTCAAAGGGCGCTCCTATGCTGCTCGGTTGTAAGTATCCGACCGTTCTTCGACGCGGACCTTTCCGTGCATTACATGTAGGACAGCGAGCGCACCAGATTGATATGTCGGCGCTCTGGCCTATCCAGTAATACCGCTTCTTTGCCTTAGCCAGTGTATTCTTTATACCGAAGTGACCACCAGTAGATGAATTGTGTACGCCGCGAATGGCCACTGGTGCATTCAGGCGTTTTTGATGGTGATAACTCCACGGTCGTCTATGGCCAGCCGATCGAAAAGATGCCACAGCGCTTTGACTTCAGTACTTTCGCCCCATAGTGTCGTCTTAGGCGGTCGCTGACTGTTGGTTAGCCACTCTAATTAGCGTCTCGTCCGACTCCTGCACTTTATGATGGTCGGGTAGAAGGACTTGCGTGTTCAAAATATGAGTACCGTCTTTTCGCTCCGCTCGGTCGCACGTTGTACAGTCATTACAGGGTCATTTTGAAAGGCTATCAGCGTTTCCATGTTGTAAGCCCTTGAGGTGCTGTATGGTCATGTCGTATTGCTGTAGGCGTTTGATCCAGCGTGCGATTTGTCCTTCTGGTTCCCGAAAGTTGTTTAGCCACTGCAGGGACGCGTGATCGGTACGGAGTAGGAAGTGGCGGTAATGGTGAAAATGTGTTGTGGCCCGAACTACTGATAATAATTCCCGTCGGGTGACACAATAGTTGCGTTCCGTGGGCTGGAAGCTTTTGCTGTAGTACACGATCACTCGCTCCTCGCCTTCCTGTATTTGGCTGAGCACAGCGCCGGCCCCAAAGTTAGAAGCGTCGGTATCCAGTACAAACTTGCCCGCTTCACTGGGGAAGCTCAGAATGGGGGCTGTGGTTAAACATTGCTTCAGCTGGTTGAACGACTGATTGGTGGCGTGGTCCCAGGCGAATGGCCGTAGTTTTTCCGTCAGCTGATGCAATGGCCGAGCGATAGTGGCGAAGTCCGCAATGAACTTGCGGTAATAAGAGCAAAGACCCAAAAATGAGCGCACTTCCTTCTTGTCTCGCGGCACGGGCCAAGCGAGCACTTGGTCGATCTTGGACGGGCATGCCTGTAGCCCATCTCGGCCTACGATATGGCCAAGGTAGGTCACCTGTTTCTGAAAGAAACTGCATTTCTTGGGGCTAAGTTTGAGGCCCGCTCGTAACACTCGCTCAAATATTTCTTGCAGATGAGTAAGGTGCTCCTCTGCAGAGCTGGAGTGAACGATGACATCGTCCAAGTATACCAGGGCAGACTTCCAGTTCATTCCTGCCAAAAGGTTGTCCATCAGGCGTTCGAAGATGGCAGGGGCGTTACATAAACCGAACGGCATAACATTAAACTCGAACAGCCCAGCATCGCAAGTGAACGCCATCTTTGGCGCGATAATTCGTCCATTTGCACCTGCTAATACCCACTTTGTAGGTCCATCGTCGAAAACCATTTCGAACCGTACAATGTGGGTAGGAGTCCTTTATGGTGACGTCATTCAGTCGACGATAATCGACGCAAAATCTTGTCGATCCATCCTTCTTCTTGACAAGAATTACCGGCTGGTAGACGGCCGATTGACGCCACGCTCCTTCAAGTCCTCAACCAGTCGCTTTACTTCCGCTTTTCGAGCGATGGGTATTCGCCGAGCCATTTGTTTAATCGGCCGCGATTGGCCGGTTTCGATGTGGTGGGTGGCCAAGTTGGTTTGACCCGTCTCATCCTCTTTCCAGGCGAATATGTGGCGATAGCGATCGAGAAGTTCCCTCATTGCCTTTTGTTTGGTCGGTGGCAACTCAGAGTCCCAGCAGTGCTTCCATTCAGTTACAGTCGTGGCGGCTTCCTCAGATTTAAAAAAAAAAAAAACCAACAATCACCATGAAATTTATCGCTATCATTGTTACCGTTTGCTTATTGGCCACATCTGTCAATCCCGATGAGAAGGGAAGGGTGATGGACTACGAAAAAAGGGCTCCAACTTCTCCAGATTTCCTATGCAACCACTCCAGTCTCGACACCAGCTCCTCCCTGACCTAAGAACTATCCGTTCAGCTGTCATCCCAATTTGGCACAAGTTCCCTGCAACGCTCCAGCTCCCAGCTATGTACTCGCAGTACACGCCCATCTATACTCAGCAGCCACCTCGTTGGTAAATAGTTGAGCCAGACCATGGATAAGAGACCCGACAGCGCTACAAAGAGCGCCCAACAATTATATTAAATGCCCTGCGTGGCATATAACCTTTGTTTTTTTTATTTTAACAAATCATGTACAACACGGACTGCATCGCCCGTTAGAGTATGGCTCGTGAAGCCATACAAAATAATAGGTAGGGTATCACTGCGTTGATAACGTAGGAGAACAAACAAAAAAAAAATTTTTTTGAATCCTTTTACATTTTCAAATTTTTAAATTAAAAAAAAAAAAACTTAACATAGAAATCAATATAAAGAAAATTTTTAATTTGCCCCTCAATTGAAAAAAAAAGGAATGATTTGAATAACTTACATCCCAAATTTTAATTTTATTACACTAAATTTAAAAAAAAAAAGAGAATTTTAAATTGAAAACAGAAAGTAAAAAACATATATGTTTAATAATAGCATAAGCAAATTTGATAGGATAAGTAGTATACCCACTATGGGTTTAAACGATACCAAGACAGTAGACTCCATTGCGAACGTAATAAATCAGATCCAAACGGCAAATATTGATCTAAAATTAACAAATATATTGCTATTAATAATTGTTATAATATTGTGCGCATATATTCTATATTAAGTATACATATTACACAATAAGTGTGTAACAAAAAGGGCCTTAAGCCAAGCAAATAATCTGGATAAAATCTAAAAAAAAAATAATAATATATACGCACAAGCAATTATTGTAACAATATGGTTAAAGTAAACAAAAAAAATATATACATTAATACAAAAATAAAAAGAAAAAGTATAATAAATCAGTTACTTAATAATAATAAAATAAAATTATTATCTGCAACAATTAAATAAAATCCAAATGAAACACCTATTAAATAAAATATTGAGAAATGATTCGCTATTCGTAGGTAGGGTCTATTTCCTTCTTGCTACTGAGCCAGTAGACATGTACCAGTTGGAAAACTTGTACATGTCGACATATAATTGCGAAGTTTCACCTCTGATAGGATGCACAAATAAAGAAAAATCCCTTGTTTTAGGTTCAATACCTAACGCAGAGGTAAATACTATCACAAGATACGATAGCCTAGGTCCCATAACGATCACTGTTATCAATAAGTACTAGTTTACTTATTTCACACAAGATCAATTGAACATGCTTAATGGAATGGAACGAGATAGTGTCCATTATTAAGCATGAACGTATTGAGTTTGATAAATCGTTTAAGTGCCTAAATAAAAGTGCACCGATTTCAAACTTAACAAAAGCAAAGCACATTAGATGCTTGATAAAAACATATAATAACATTCGTGAATTAATCTATACAAATTCAAATAAATTAACGCAATTGCACTTAACGCAAGGAAACGAAATGTTAAAAAGACTAAGGGAAAACCTTAGATATATATCGGAGAGACATAGCTTAAACCTATTTATCCCGAATATAATAAATACACCTGCCAGATTTGATGAGTCAGTATTAATGGATACCGACCAAATCGGGCTACAATCAAATCAAGAGAAGAAACACACATTCGAAATAGAAAACGAAGTAATCATGACGTCCACAGTCGAAAAAGATCGACAATTTGTGAGACAAGTCTCAACTTCGATTCCCGAATTTGATGGCAACAAGCTATCACTCCAACGTTTCTTGACAACGTTAAGAATCACAGATAGAACTAAAGGAGATCAAGAAGATCTAGCCGTGGAAGTTATCAAATCAAAGATAACAGGCACAATCCTTTATAACGTTCAAAATGAGCAAACGATTCAAGGAATAATCCAGAAGCTAACTGATAATGTCAAAGGAGAATCCTCCGAACTTATCGAAGCTAAATTAATGAAAACCAAACTAAAAGGCAAAACAGCATCGCAATATACGACTGAAATTGACAACATGCGCAATCAGTTGGCCGTAGCGTATATTGACGAAGGCGTAGACCTAGTAAGTGCGGAAAAATTCTCAACCAAAGCATCCTTATCAGCCATGATTCACAATTGTGAACATGAAAAGGTCCGCTTCATACTAGAAACAGGCAATTTCAGTAATTTTAATGATGCAATGAGTCAATATATTCATCACAGCACAAAGATTACTGGAAACGCCGGCACTGTCTACTATTGCAAAGGCAACAATAGTCATGGTAACCAAAGAGGTTACTATAACCGAGGCAATCAAAAACCATACAGAGGTAATTACCAAAACAGACTACCAATTACCACAACATCTATGATAACAATACTAGAGGCAAAAATAAAGGATACTCGAACAGAGGCCACAACAATAATTGTGTGCGTTATAGGCACCAATATCAAGGCAAAGGAAAGCATAGAGGTAAAAATTACTATAACCAAAATCGGAAAAACAATAACAGTAATGTGAGAGTGGCGCACAACAGTTGGGAAAACTCTCAAAAGCCTTTAAGTACGAACCAATAATAAAAAAAAAAAAAAAACTACATTTAAAAAAAAAAAAAAAAAATTTTAATCTCAATATTACAAAATCAACCTTAACATTTTTAAATACAACAAACAAAACATGACAATCATAAAAACCAAGGGAAAGACAATTTTGTGGCAGATGCCCTATCACGGATAACAATATCCGAAATATCCAAAAAAGGCATACAACATAAAGTCCTGAAAGTCACTACCAGGCAACAGTATAGATAGTAAGAATCTTGCGCAGGAAATGTAAAAGTAGATTTGCTTATGCAAACACTTAACAACGCTTCTAAGCCCAACTTATATGAAATCATTTATGATGACGTAGTAAAGTAGGGGCCTTGCATATAATAAACAATACATGTTCTTAGGAACATGGAAAGAAAATCATAGCAAGAATTGATGTTAGCGATTTATACTCCAATGGAATTCTTGACTTAGGTCAGTTTTTCAAAGGCTTGAATGGCAAGCCGGTGTATCTCAAATCAGCCAACTCAAAGTGGCACCGTGCAAAAAGATCTTTGAATTAATTTCAATTGAATCTTTTATTAATATGGGCAATAAAATTATGAATATATATATTGAGACCGGTGACCCTAATACAAAATGTAAAAACAACAAGAAGCGATACTATCTAAATTATATAGCAATGAAATACAAGGAGGTCATAATGGCCTTGTAGCAATACCAACTGAGACAAAAGTGCAACAACAGTTGCAAAACTATATTTGAAAACTTTATTCTGAAGTACAGTCCAATGAAGACGTTCATTACGGACATGGGAACAGAATATAAAAAACCATAATTAATGACTCGTCCAAATATCTAAAGATAGACAACATAACGTCTACTGCACACCACCACCAGACATAACACCGACGATTACGTTAAGGAAGTAAAGTTTAGTCTAGAAGTAGCTTATAATACAAATATTATGACAATAAAGCATCAGGCATAAGCATAGATATAGGAGATCCCGTACTATTAAGAAATGAAGTAGGACACAAGTTAGATCCCACATATATAGGACCTTTTGAGGTCATAGCTATAGATAATAAAGACAATGTTACAATTAGAAAAAAAAAATAAAAAAAAATATAAGTAAAAAAAAAAAACAGTTCAAACAGCCTATCCTTATGGCTAAAAGTTCAAACATAAAAAAAAAAAAAAAAAAAAAAAATAAACAAAAAATTTTCATTTATAATACAATTTTTATATATAATAATAATCAAATCTAAATTGACAAATAGATAAAACAAAATTTCATTTGGCTTCGTGACAAAGACAATGAGGAAACACGATTTTTATATAAGACGTAAAAACATTCAAAAAAAAAAACACATCTAAATAACTACATATATATTTGAGTACTAACACAAAAAAAAAAAATAACTACATAATACTATTACGTTATTTCTCTAAAAAGGGGAGGTGTAGTATGTTATATGCCAAACAAGCATATGCCCACCGTATTGTAGTGTATACAATATGTAAAGTGGTCATATGCCCAAATTTAATAATAGAGTATCAAGCGCATAAACATAGAGACACTTTGTCGCTTTGTTTACATAATATAACCGCCGTCAAGTGCCGCAATATGATCAGTCTCTTATATGTGGACTGGCCTGCAACGTGAGAACTGCAGCGTAAGCACTATGACGTTCTGACCATTCGGTACCAAGCGCATGTATATGCCTTCTGCACATATATACATATTTAACAATATATACAAATACATATGGCATGCTATATACTCCCGTTCTGCCGCTGCTTTGAGCGACAGAACTGAAACTTACTTATATACTAAAAACTCTTAGGCTAAGCAACAGAACATTTTATAAAATAAATTTAATTCGGTTTATACCGTCAAGGAACAATCAACGTTTTATTATTTGATTGTAAACTTCAACTTTACATGGCAGCGGAAACCTTTTAATCTTTACACAAGCAACCAGCAACCAACCAACCAACCAACAAACAACAATAATGTTTAAAAAACATTTAACATTACACAAAAAGGAGACAATTGAGAAAATGCGTTGATAAAAAAGGAAATGAACACAAACACAACAATTTGCAGTTCAAAAACCAAGAATCAACATGAAATTTATCGCTATCATTTCTACCGTTTGCTTGCTGGCCCACATCTGTCAATAACGATGAGAAGGACAGGATGATGGACTACGAATAAAGTGCTCAAACTTCTCCAGCTTTCCTATGCAACCACTCCAGTCTCGACACCAGCTCCACCCTGCCCTAAGAACTATCCGTTCAGCTGTCATCCCAATTTGGCACAAGTTCCCTGCAACGCTCCAGCTCCCAGCTATGTACTCGCAGTACACGCCCATCTATACTCAGCAGCCACCTCGTTGGTAAATAGTTGAGTGACTATACGACTGCCTTGATACTGCTCCTATTGAGCAAAGAGAAGCACCGTCCAACCAGGAGTACCTGGAGGTGTTTCTAATAAAAAAAAAGAGGGAAGACCCTGATGAACCAGCGAAGCAGCGAAATACAAATGTGAAAGGCAGGCCGCCTTTTACACCTATGAGGGAGCATCAGCGAGCCAACCGGCGACGACCAGCTGATGCTGGCAAAGAAAAAATATAAAATACAATAGAATTAAGCCTGTGCGTGGCATACAAAATTTTTTTTATTATTTTACAATTACAAGTCATGTACAACACCCTTTGTAAACGGAAGCGATAACTACATCGCCCGTTAGAGTATGGCCCGTGAAGCCATACAAAATATTAGGTAGGGTAATGTAAAAAAAAAATTCAAATATTACAAATATTGTAGAGAAAAAAATACATATGTTTAATAATAACATTACATGGCATTCTAGTATGAAAAATTAATGGATAATATAAGCTAATTGAAGATATATAGATAAAAATTTTGATATTGCTTTTGCTTTGCTGCAATTGTTTGGCAAATTTATTAGAGATATATTTTCCATTTTATGATAAAGAATTGATCACTTAGAGTCCGCTATACCAAACAATTACCAAACAGGGACTTACCAATATGGATACACGAACTTTTTAGAGACAAAATCGAGGTTGTTGATCTGGAGAGCTCCGATGACGTTTCAGTCATATTGCTAACTCCCAACAACAATCAATCTAATGAAAGTTAATTTTTTTTAACTAAATTTCAAATAAACATAAAACAATTTTCAATATAGACAGTAACATAGAAACACTGCACTTAAAAGTACAAGTTCAAACTCAATCATGGCGCAAACAGTTGTAGAATTTCTTAATTTAGCCTCATCTCTGCTATCAGAATTTGATGGAAATGTTGAGAATCTACAAAACTTCATAGACGCGTTACACCTAATAGACTCTCTAAAAGGCGCACATGAAACAACTGCAATAAGTTTAATAAAAATAAAATTAAAAGGTTATGCTCGAAACCTAATCAGCAATGAGCAGAAAATTGTTGAAGTAATTGCACAATTGAAGAAGTCCATAAAAGGAGAATCAGTAGAAGTTATTTCTACCAAACTCCTTAATTTACAACAGAAAAGTAAAACAGCCAATAAATACACCCAAGAGGTGGAAAAACTTGCTAAGTCTCTTGAAGGAGCCTATATAAATGATGGCTTATCACCAGATTTGGCATCCAAATACAGCACATCGCAGGCTGTATATGCAATGACACGAAACTGCGCTATCGATAAGGTAAAACTTATTATGCAGGCAGGCACATTCAGCAATATGAATGATGCCATTACCAAATTTGTCAACAGTTGCACAGAGGCAACTGCCCAGGATAACTCTGACCTACATTTTACATCAGGCAAATACAACAATGGGGTCCGAGGTAAATACCGAGGAAAAGGTTATTTAATCAAAAAATTTTAATCTCAATATTTTTGTAAAATTAACATAAATAAAATTAACATTTCACTTTTCAAAATTAATTCCGATCACTTTGTTACAATTTCTAAAGAAAAAAAAATAAAATCCCAAGGCACTACTCTAATAAATGTCTAATTCAAACATACAAAATTTAACACGAATTCAATATAGTAGACACAAAATTAGCAATACTTTGTAATGAAATTATAGGCATTGATTTAAAAAAAAAAAAAAACCCATACAAATACAATTAAATACAACAAACAAAACATGATAATCAAAAAAAAACCAAGGAAAAGACAATTTTGTGGCAGCTGCCCTATCACGGATAACAATATCCGAAATATCCAAAAAGACATACAAAATAAAGTCCTGAAAGTCACTACCAGGCAGCAGTATAGACAGTAAGAATCCTGCGCAGGAAATGTGAAAGTAGATTTGCCTATGCAAACTCTTAACAACGCTTCTAAGCCCAACTTATATGAAATCATTTATGATGACGTATTAAGTAAAGTAGTGGCCTTGCATATAAGAAACAATACATGTTTTTAGGAGCATGGAAAGTAAATTATAGAATAGAAAATTGATGCTGGCGACTTATACTCCAATGGAATTCTTGATTTAGGTCAGTTTTTCAAAGGCTTGAATGGCAAGCCGGTGTATCTCAAATCAGCCAACTCAAAGTGGCACCGTGCAAAAAGATCTTTGAATTAATTTCAATTGAATCTTTTAATAATATGGGCAATAAAATAATGAATATATATATTAAGAGTAGCGCTACTCAGGCCGGTGACCCTAATACAAAATGTAAAAGATCAAGAAGCGATACTGTCTAAATTATATAACAATGAAATACAAGGAGGTCATAAAGGCATTGCAAAAACTTTGGCCAATGTAAACGATATTATTATTATTTGAAAAAAAAAAAATATGACGTCATATCATAGAATATATATAAATGTCAAAAATGCCTTAAATATAAAACAACAAAACATACAGAGACCCATATGACAAAACTGGAACAACAGCAGTTCAATACCAGAAAAAACGACAAAACAAAGAAATAGAATACGTGGGATTTCAAAAAAAAAAAAACCCAACAATCACCATGAAATTTATCGCTATCATTGTTACCGTTTGCTTATTGGCCACATCTGTCAATACCGATGAGAAGGACAGGATGATGGACTACGAATAAAGTGCTCCAACTTCTCCAGATTTCCTATGCAACCACTCCAGTCTCGACACCAGCTCCTCCCTGACCTAAGAACTATCCGTTCAGCTGTCATCCCAATTTGGCACAAGTTCCCTGCAACGCTCCAGCTCCCAGCTATGTACTCGCAGTACACGCCCATCTATACTCAGCAGCCACCTCGTTGGTAAATAGTTGAGTGACTATACGACCTGACCAACATAGAAGGAAGCCTGTGCAGCCAGCACCCGTCTGGCGTCTCAAGCCAGACCATGGATAAGAGACCCGACAGCGCTACAAAGAGCGCCCAACAATTATATTAAATGCCCTGCGTGGCATATAACCTTTGTTTTTTTTATTTTAACAAATCATGTACAACACGGACTGCATCGCCCGTTAGAGTATGGCTCGTGAAGCCATACAAAATAATAGGTAGGGTATCACTGCGTTGATAACGTAGGAGAACAAACAAAAAAAAATTTTTTTGAATCCTTTTACATTTTCAAATTTTTAAATTAAAAAAAAAAAAACTTAACATAGAAATCAATATAAAGAAAATTTTTCATTTGCCCCTCAATTGAAAAAAAAAGGAATGATTTGAATAACTTACATCCCAAATTTTAATTTTATTACACTAAATTTAAAAAAAAAAAGAGAATTTTAAATTGAAAACAGAAAGTAAAAAACATATATGTTTAATAATAGCATAAGCAAATTTGATAGGATAAGTAGTATACCCACTATGGGTTTAATCGATACCAAGACAGTTGACTCCATTGCGAACGTAATAAATCAGATCCAAACGGCAAATATTGATCTAAAATTAACAAATATATTGCTATTAATAATTGTTATAATATTGTGCGCATATATTCTATATTAAGTATACATATTACACAATAAGTGTGTAACAAAAAGGGCCTTAAGCCAAGCAAATAATCTGGATAAAATCTAAAAAAAAAAATAATAATATATACGCACAAGCAATTATTGTAACAATATGGTTAAAGTAAACAAAAAAAATATATATATTAATGCAAAAATAAAAAGAAAAAGTATAATAAATCAGTTACTTAATAATAATAAAATAAAATTATTATCTGCAACAATTAAATAAAATCCAAATGAAACACCTATTAAATAAAATATTGAGAAATGATTCGCTATTCGTAGGTAGGGTCTATTTCCTTCTTGCTACTGAGCCAGTAGACATGTACCAGTTGGAAAACTTGTACATGTCGACATATAATTGCGAAGTTTCACCTCTGATAGGATGCACAAATAAAGAAAAATCACTTGTTTTAGGTTCAATACCTAACGCAGAGGTAAATACTATCACAAGATACGATAGCCTAGGTCCCATAACGATCACTGTTATCAATAAGTACTAGTTTACTTATTTCACACAAGATCAATTGAACATGCTTAATGGAATGGAACGAGATAGTGTCCATTATTAAGCATGAACGTATTGAGTTTGATAAATCGTTTAAGTGTCCAAATAAAAGTGCACCGATTTCAAACTTAACAAAAGCAAAGCACATAAGATGCTTGATAAAAACATATAATAACATTCGTGAATTAATCTATACAAATTCAAATAAATTAACGCAATTGCACTTAACGCAAGGAAACGAAATGTTAAAAAGACTAAGGGAAAACCTTAGATATATATCGGAGAGACATAGCTTAAACCTATTTATCCCGAATATAATAAATACACCTGCCAGATTTGATGAGTCAGTATTAATGGATACCGACCAAATCGGGCTACAATCAAATCAAGAGAAGAAACACACATTCGAAATAGAAAACGAAGTAATCATGACGTCCACAGTCGAAAAAGATCGACAATTTGTGAGACAAGTCTCAACTTCGATTCCCGAATTTGATGGCAACAAGCTATCACTCCAACGTTTCTTGACAGCGTTAAGAATCACAGATAGAACTAAAGGAGATCAAGAAGATCTAGCCGTGGAAGTTATCAAATCAAAGATAACAGGCACAATCCTTTATAACGTTCAAAATGAGCAAACGATTCAAGGAATAATCCAGAAGCTAACTGATAATGTCAAAGGAGAATCCTCCGAACTTATCGAAGCTAAATTAATGAAAACCAAACTAAAAGGCAAAACAGCATCGCAATATACGACTGGAATTGACAACATGCGCAATCAGTTGGCCGTAGCGTATATTGACGAAGGCGTAGACCTAGTAAGTGCGGAAAAATTCTCAACCAAAGCATCCTTATCAGCCATGATTCACAATTGTGAACATGAAAAGGTCCGCTTCATACTAGAAACAGGCAATTTCAGTAATTTTAATGATGCAATGAGTCAATATATTCATCACAGCACAAAGATTACTGGAAACGCCGGCACTGTCTACTATTGCAAAGGCAACAATAGTCATGGTAACCAAAGAGGTTACTATAACCGAGGCAATCAAAAACCATACAGAGGTAATTACCAAAACAGAGGTAATTACCACAACATCTATGATAACAATACTAGAGGCAAAAATAAAGGATACTCGAACAGAGGCCACAACAATAATTGTGTGCGTTATAGGCACCAATATCAAGGCAAAGGAAAGCATAGAGGTCAAAATTACTATAACCAAAATCGGAAAAACAATAACAGTAATGTGAGAGTGGCGCACAACAGTTGGGAAAACTCTCAAAAGCCTTTAAGTACGAACCAATAATAAAAAAAAAAAATAAACTACATTTAAAAAAAAAAAAACAAAAATTTTAATCTCAATATTACAAAATCAACCTTAACATTTTTAAATACAACAAACAAAACATGACAATCATAAAAACCAAGGGAAAGACAATTTTGTGGCAGATGCCCTATCACGGATAACAATATCCGAAATATCCAAAAAAGGCATACAACATAAAGTCCTGAAAGTCACTACCAGGCAACAGTATAGATAGTAAGAATCTTGCGCAGGAAATGTAAAAGTAGATTTGCTTATGCAAACACTTAACAACGCTTCTAAGCCCAACTTATATGAAATCATTTATGATGACGTAGTAAAGTAGGGGCCTTGCATATAATAAACAATACATGTTCTTAGGAACATGGAAAGAAAATCATAGCAAGAATTGATGTTAGCGATTTATACTCCAATGGAATTCTTGACTTAGGTCAGTTTTTCAAAGGCTTGAATGGCAAGCCGGTGTATCTCAAATCAGCCAACTCAAAGTGGCACCGTGCAAAAAAGATCTTTGAATTAATTTCAATTGAATCTTTTATTAATATGGGCAATAAAATTATGAATATATATATTGAGACCGGTGACCCTAATACAAAATGTAAAAACAACAAGAAGCGATACTATCTAAATTATATAGCAATGAAATACAAGGAGGTCATAATGGCCTTGTAGCAATACCAACTGAGACAAAAGTGCAACAACAGTTGCAAAACTATATTTGAAAACTTTATTCTGAAGTACAGTCCAATGAAGACGTTCATTACGGACATGGGAACAGAATATAAAAAACCATAATTAATGACTCGTCCAAATATCTAAAGATAGACAACATAACGTCTACTGCACACCACCACCAGACATAACACCGACGATTACGTTAAGGAAGTAAAGTTTAGTCTAGAAGTAGCTTATAATACAAATATTATGACAATAAAGCATCAGGCATAAGCATAGATATAGGAGATCCCGTACTATTAAGAAATGAAGTAGGACACAAGTTATATCCCACATATATAGGACCTTTTGAGGTCATAGCTATAGATAATAAAGACAATGTTACAATTAGAAAAAAAAAATAAAAAAAAATATAAGTAAAAAAAAAAACAGTTCAAACAGCCTATCCTTATGGCTAAAAGTTCAAACATAAAAAAAAAGAAAGAAAAAAAAATAAACAAAAAATTTTCATTTATAATACAATTTTTATATATAATAATAATCAAATCTAAATTGACAAATAGATAAAACAAAATTTCATTTGGCTTCGTGACAAAGACAATGAGGAAACACGATTTTTATATAAGACGTAAAAACATTCAAAAAAAAAACACATCTAAATAACTACATATATATTTGAGTACTAACACAAAAAAAAAATAACTACATAATACTATTACGTTATTTCTCTAAAAAGGGGGGGTGTAGTATGTTATATGCCAAACAAGCATATGCCCACCGTATTGTAGTGTATACAATATGTAAAGTGGTCATATGCCCAAATTTAATAATAGAGTATCAAGCGCATAAACATAGAGACACTTTGTCGCTTTGTTTACATAATATAACCGCCGTCAAGTGCCGCAATATGATCAGCCTCTTATATGTGGACTGGCCCGCAACGTGAGAACTGCAGCGTAAGCACTATGACGTTCTGACCATTCGGTACCAAGCGCATGTATATGCCTTCTGCACATATATACATATTTAACAACATATACAAATACATATGGCATGCTATATACTCCCGTTCTGCCGCTGCTTTGAGCGACAGAACTGAAACTTACTTATATACTAAAAACTCTTAGGCTAAGCAACAGAACATTTTATAAAATAAATTTAATTCGGTTTATACCGTCAAGGAACAATCAACGTTTTATTATTTGATTGTAAACTTCAACTTTACATGGCAGCGGAAACCTTTTAATCTTTACGCAAGCAACCAGCAACCAACCAACCAACCAACCAACAAACAACAATAATGTTTAAAAAACATTTAACATTACACAAAAGAGGAGACAATTGAGAAAATGCGTTGATAAAAAAGGAAATGAACACAAACACAACAATTTGCAGTTCAAACACCAAGAATCAACATGAAATTTATCGCTATCATTTCTACCGTTTGCTTGCTGGCCCACATCTGTCAATAACGATGAGAAGGACAGGATGATGGACTACGAATAAAGTGCTCAAACTTCTCCAGCTTTCCTATGCAACCACTCCAGTCTCGACACCAGCTCCACCCTGCCCTAAGAACTATCCGTTCAGCTGTCATCCCAATTTGGCACAAGTTCCCTGCAACGCTCCAGCTCCCAGCTATGTACTCGCAGTACACGCCCATCTATACTCAGCTGCCACCTCGTTGGTAAATAGTTGAGTGACTATACGACTGCCTTGATACTGCTCCTATATTGAGCAAAGAGAAGCACCTTCCAACCAGGAGTACCTGGAGGTGTTTCTAATAAAAAAAAAGAGGGAAGACCCTGATGAACCAGCGAAGCAGCGAAATACAAATGTGAAAGGCAGGCCGCCTTTTACACTATGAGGGAGCATCAGCGAGCCAACTGGCGACGACCAGCTGATGCTGGCAAAGAAAAAATATAAAATACAATAGAATTAAGCCTATGCGTGGCATACAAAATTTTTTTTATTATTTTACAATTACAAGTCATGTACAACACCCTTTGTAAACGGAAGCGATAACTACATCGCCCGTTAGAGTAATGGCCCGTGAAGCCATACAAAATATTAGGTAGGGTAATGTAAAAAAAAAAATTCAAATATTACAAATATTGTAGAAAAAAATACATATGTTTAATAATAATATTACATGGCATTCTAGTATGAAAAATTAATGGATAATATAAGCTAATTGAAGATATATAGATAAAAATTTTGATATTGCTTTTGCTTTGCTGCAATTGTTTGGCAAATTTATTAGAGATATATTTTCCATTTTATGATAAAGAATTGAT
>JAECWJ010000560.1:0-50481 GCA_018150375.1 Drosophila sturtevanti | reverse complement strand
ATAAACCTTATTCCTGACCGATCGTTCCTATGGGGGGCCAGTGATATAGTCGTCCGATCCGGGATGATTCCGAGATATACAATGCCGCAAAAGAGCTATGCTGAAAATCTCAGCTCTGTAGCTCTTATGGTCTCGGAGGAGAAGCTGTTGATCCAGACAGACGGACAGACGGACATGGTCATATCGACTCGGCTATTCATGCTAATATATATATATATATATATATATATACTTTATATAGTCGGAGATGCTTCCTTCTGTGCGTTGCAAACTTCTGACCAAAATTAATATACCCTCTGCAAGGGTATAAAAAATCACAATTTTTATATAAAAGACGCAAAAACAAAAAAAAAAATTCGAAAAAAAACAACTAAATAACTAAATATATATTTTAATACTACCATATAAAAAAACTAGAAAGATGGACTAACTTCGGCCGTGCCGAAGTTCGTATACCCTTGCAGATTTTCTCTATATAATTCACCAGAAGCATTATTGTAAATTAAACATACCAAATTTACAAATTCAAAATTTTGAGCTTGAGGAAAAAAATTTTTCATACAAAATTTTTTTTTGTACCGATTGTTCCTATAGCAGCTATATGATGTAGCCAACCGATTCTGATCAGACTTGGTTGAAGTATCAAGAAGCATATTAAACTCATAAATATCAAATTTCGTGGCATTCGGTTAAAAAACAACAGAGATATTGAGGATAAACGTTATTCCTGACCGATCGTTCCTATGGGAGCTATATGATATAGTCGTCCGATCGGGATGATTCCGAGATATACAATGCCTGCTGCAAAAAGGAGCCTATGCTGCAAATTTCAGCTCTGTAGCTCTTATGGTCTCGGAGGAGAAGCTGTTGATCCAGACAGACGGACAGACGGACATGGTCATATCGACTCGGCTATTCATGCTGATCAAGAATATATATACTTTATATAGTCGGAGATGCTTCCTTCTGTGCGTTGCAAACTTCTGACCAAAATTAATATACCCTCTGCAAGGGTATAAAAAGGGAGATGTAGTATGTTATAAGCCAAACAAGCATATGCCCACCGTATGGTAGTGTAAACAATATGTGTAGAGACACTTTGTCGCTTTGTTTACATAATATAACCGCCGTCAAGTGCCGTAATATGATCAGCCACTTATATGTGGACTGGCCCGCAGCGTGAGAACTGCAGCGTAAGCACTATGACGTTTTGACCATTCGGTACCAAGCACATGTATGTATATACGTTCTGCATATACATACATATTTAACAATATATATAAATGCATATGGTATGCTATATACTCCCGTTCTATCGCTGCTTTGAGCGACAGAACTCAAAATTACGTATGTACTTTTAGGCTGAGTTGAATTTTGAAATAAAGACGGAGCGAAGATTAATTTCGAACTCTAAAGAAGACAGATGTGTCTTTCTTCTACACTTTACTTTTACAAAACTATCAACCTAACTATATTTTACAACCACTGGCAACTAAGGCCTTCAGCTTAGACGAAAACTACATCCATAGCCTGGGCTTCGAACCCGGAGCCTCGTAAGATGACAAAATAAAAGCACCGCTTGACGCACCAAGTCAAGCCAAATAAGTGGAGGATCGGGACAGTCGTAATCCATTTATTGCTAATATTGCGCAAAGGGAAGCACCTTTCACCCAGGAGGACCTGGAGGTGTTTCAAAACGAAAGAAGACCGGCGACACAACAATGAAGTAGAAGACAATACGAATACGAGGAGAAAATATCAAAGAAGCTAACTTCGGCCGTGCCGAAGTTTGTATACCCTTGCAGATTAATTGATTACTTTCTCTTTTAAAAATTGGAAATATAAAATTTAAAAAAAATTTGAACCAAAAAAAAGAATCAGTAAGAAAAAAATTCGAGTTTGCCAACGGCCGGAGTTGAACCTCCGCTCACGTCACTTCTACAACCGATCTCTACCTATTGCGCTACCAAACTTAAAATTCACGGCCTCGCTATTTCGGTATACATTGCAGCTTCTCGCTCTC
The DNA here is from genome assembly GCA_018150375.1 of Drosophila sturtevanti. NCBI lineage: Eukaryota > Metazoa > Arthropoda > Insecta > Diptera > Drosophilidae > Drosophila > Drosophila sturtevanti. The sequence goes on along the minus strand of JAECWJ010000560.1, from coordinate 48,458 downwards.
TAAATTTTCTGACGAATTCTAGAAAACAACAACACAATACAAAAATTGTTTTCTGTCTCTTTCTGTTTCGCACTCAGCTTGTAGTTTTTTCAAGCACGTGTTCGCATATATGTATGTATGTATGTATGTATGTATGTTTGTATGTTTCTATGTATGTTGTTTGTGTACGCATATATAAAAGCAAATATAAACGTATTTAATTGGCTGCATATGCAAACATACTGATGCTGATGGGGGTTGATTCATTGATTTTATTGATTTATGTCGGTGATTATTATCTGATCTGATTCAAACTTCCTGATATGATATATAAGTATAATTCTCATATGTTCACCAAATTTGGTTGAGATATCTTAAAAAACAAAAAAGTTTTTCTCACAAAAACATACTTTTTCTGATGGGGGTTGATTATTGTTTTTATTGATTTATGTCGGTGTTTATTATCCGATCTGAATCAAACTGTATAAGTAGAATTGTCATCTATGTGCCAAATTTGGTTGAGATATCTTAAAAAACAAAAAAGTTTTTCTCACAAGAACTGTTTTGAACAACTCACATTTTGACCGAGGTACCTCTGATCTTTCCTATTTTTCTATAACTTATAGTTGTCCGATCCTACCAATTCTCGAACTTAATTTAGATAAATCATCAATGAAGAGAATGATATGACTTTTATTCACGTAGCTCAAAATTTAAGTTCGATTCCTTGCGAAGAAACAGACAGACGGACAGACGGACAGACGGACATGGTCATATCGACTCGGCTTTCGATGCTGATCAAGAATATATATACTTTATGGGTTCGGAAACGATTATTTCTATGCGTTACAAACATCTGACCAATTTTATTATACCCTCTGCAAGGGTATAAAAAGACTGTGCACCGGCCCCGTCTGGCGCTTTAAGCCAGACCAAGGACAAGAGATCCGACAGCGCTTCACAGAGCGCACAACGGAACAACTTAAGAAAAATATGATTAATATATATAAGAAGATTTTTGTAAAAATTGTGCGGAACCTTCCCTGCACAATAGCAGTATAGGCCGTAAAGCTATACGATCAAATAGGTAGAGAATTGTAAGTCAAAAGTATATAAAAATATCAAAGAAGTTAACTTCGGCCCTGCCGAAGTTTATATACCCTTGCAGTCCTTTACTATTAATTTGGTAAGCTATCTGTCAAGCCATTTAGTTTTTATGAAAAATTAAAAAACGGTATATTATTGAATGAAAAAATTTTCTTAGTCTTTATTTTGTTTCTTCCGATTGGAAGAACATACATACATAAAATAAATTGTATTAATATTAGAATATAATCAATTTTATTAATAAATGTTACAAATATCAGGGTCTTATCTGTTATAAGTAGAAGAAAATAACAATAAGTAAGATACATTAGTAGTTTTATTTGAGATTTTTCTTTACTGGAAAATAAGAAGATAGCATATTAAATTTATGGTTCCTGGACTTCCTTCTGTTCTGAAAAGAATTATTTAGTTAATTTAATAAAAAGCTTAAAGAAAATAAAATAAAATCTGAAATAGAGAAATATTAAATTATTGGAAAGTCCGTCTTCTTTTCCCTGAAAGATAAGAAAATAATAATTAAGCAATGCTCATAATTAGTGGGGCCCATCCTTATTTTTGCCCTGGAAAATACAAAAATAATAATTAAAGCATACTTTGTTGCGTTCTTTATTGAAAAGAATAAAATAATTATATTAGGAATATAATATATGGAGGCTTCCTTCTGCTCTGAAAAAGAAATCGCAATTTGATTAATAGCTGAAAATAGATAAGGAGTATTAAAAATGAACAAATATGGCATCATGGTGGCTGTATGATGTTTCATATACTTCGGCTCTTATATTTGGTAGCCGGTTAGAAGCAAATGCCCAATCGATCTCCGTTAATTGCTTAGTTGTTGGTACTTTTTGAAGAAGAGATTTTAGCCCCAGGCCATTCAGTGTTAATTCTAACTGATTCTGACCTGTTGAGCGACATATATTAAAGTCGCCCAAAACAACTATTTCATCATACAGCACTTTTAAATCCGTTACAATTGAGGTAATTATACTATTAAATCGATGAACGGGAAATGAAGGATTTTTATACGTCACGAGATATACGGTGTCTACGTGCTTAAATGTGAAGATCTGACATACTTCGTTGGGATTGTGCGCTTCAATTGTCTTTTGCTCTAAAACCACAATGTTCTCAACAATTTGTGATTTTGCATATATAATTATCCCGTTGCGTGATCTTCTGTTTTGTTCACAGGCGCGTCCATTTATTCTCGCAATGGCAATTATATCCGAATAAAGCATTTTCCAATAATGTATAATCCTGCTGCATTGGTTGCTCTGCTGCAAGCTACATAAAGCGCAGATCGATTCATGCCATCTTGCAAAGTTACAACTACTTTGCTACACGTAGCACCTTGACTCTTATGTATAGTTATTGCTTCAGCAGGCACCACAGGAAACTGACAACGCTCTATAGTTACTTGCTCATTCTTGCGATACTGAAAGGCTCTCAATACTCGTACAATAGGAGTCCAATCAGGGTGAGATGTGTTTCTGTTCTTAGATCTGGCTTCGGTACCTACCGAATCCTCCAAAAACTTTATCCAAAGCGTCGATATTAATACGTTCGATCCACTTGATACGCAGTCAACACCAATAAGTTGTCCACTTGCTCCATTTACTAATCCGTCACTGGTATCGATATTAACTGTTATCATATACTTCGCAGTGGTTTTTAGGATTAGTGAGTATGGAAGTCCTTGAGTATCCGATGTTTTAAATCCTTGAACATTTTCCAAAATTTTTATTTTATTTGCAGGAGATATCGAAACAGCTTTTATATTGTCATTCGCAGTTGATATGAACTGTTCAGTATTAATTTGAGCTAATTTTAAATTATTATAATTATTTGCTTTCGCATTTGAATAAAAAAGTCTTATTGCATCATCTGGGATATTATTAATTTCCCGAGCATTAACTTCCCTTTGTTTAATTAAAGCTATATCGCTATTTGTCATTTTTCCTTCCGACATATTATTCAACGCAACAGCGAAAGTACAATCTTCCCATAATTTCTGTTAGCTCATAAAATTTAAATAGATCCCAAAGCGGCGTTCCAGTAATGACACTATAATTATCTCTCGGATTGGCACAGAATATCCATCTATCACCAACTGGAGGAAGCTGTTTCAAGTCTCCAAAAGCAATTATTGAAATTCCTCCGAAATATTCATTCGTTCGAAAAATCTGCTTTAGCCGACTATCCAAATATGATAGCATTTTAGCACCAACCATTGAAATCTCATCAATAATGATTAGCTTTAGATCAAGCAGCTTCGAGTGCATCGTGTTCAAAACATCATTATTTAATGGTCTCAGTCCATTTGAAGACTGATTTACAGGTAACGAAAAAAGTGAGTGCAATGTGAGATTTCCAATTCCAAACGCGGCTTTTCCTGTTGGTGCGGAAAGCAATACTTTGGCCACTTCTGGGTTGCTTCCCGCTATGTTGCCAAATCTCAACATAAGTGACTGATAAATAGTAGTAATTAGTCTACTCTTCCCCACTCCTGCGCCACCTCCGACATATTCATAAAACATTTTATTAGCATTCATGCCATTACATGGGCATAATATTCTCTTTGTTTATTATTTAGTGAGCGCACCAATTCATGTAAATTATTTTCAGAAATCAATGGGGGCAATTTAATAATTCGAAGTCCATTCTCATCAGAGTTGTGATGGCTTTCGTTTTGTTGGAACACGTTATAGTCTCTTGCAACTTCGGGAATCGCAAATCCTCTGAACTCTTCATCCAAAATTTGTGAGGCAGAAATCTCTTGGTTTTCATTATCCCCATTTTCCATTTCCAGCCAAATTTCATCGAACAGCTCTTCATTAATCACATCATATTTTTTCCTGTTGGAATCAATTAATATTTTATGATCATTGTATGTGGCTTCATTGTCTTTATTAATTATGTCGCACTCTTCATTGCGCCAGGGAAAAAATAAAAAATGTTGGCAATCCAAACTGGCGAATCATAGCCAGAACCTTTTTTTTTTCGGCTTCCCAATGGGCTGGGGAGGAACGCAATCCTTTGAGAAGATGGTACCCATCGTCATGCTGAACCAAGCTATTAACAAAAGTTTCATCCATCATGTTAGCCGCAGTAACATGTGCGGTGCCAGATTTCTTTCTAAGGCAAATAGAAATCGCATTTTTGATGCGTGTCATTTCATACGACTTGTACATGTACAAAATTTTTGGAATTTTAGCGCAGCGTCGGTCATAGTACCGAAGTTGAGACTTTGCTTTGCGACCGTATGTAGTTTTGCAATTAAAAATTCGACCACATGATATTGACGGAAAGGATAGTTCTTCAGCATCTTCCTGAGAAGTCATATCTACAGGACGCCGACCTTCACCAGGAGCCATTGCAATTCTTTCAATAATTGCATTATTTTCAATCGGCTCATTTTCCAAAAAGGTTTCCTGATTACCGGGATTTATATTCTCTTCATCCTCGTTGCCTTGTGGATCAGGGTCAATCTCTATTCGTTCAGCAAGAAGTTGTTCCACAATTGGCCGATCTTGTCGATCAGCAATAAACGGTACATGTTCATTATTTTCAAATTCCGTGAGCCAACTTTTGATAACGCTCAGTGTTTAACAAAAACCGTAGCGCTTCCATAACTTTAGCTGGTCTTATAGTCTCCGTCATGAAACTATGTCGATATTCCAGCTTACGCTTTAGGTGGACTTGTACCACATGAGAATTATCAAAGGAGCGAGGCAGAGCAGTGACCGTGTCGGAAACAGATATAGGAACATTAACCACAGCTCCTCTTACGGCGCATTGCTTTTCATAGCCTAGGGATACAATTCTCATGAATGGGATTATTGGAGAAATTAGTCTTTCCTCTAGGCATGTTATATCCTTTAGGCAATCGGGAACTTCAACGAAATCAAAACCTTCAGAAAGACATAAATTAGGTATTTTACCTTGATTATTTATTGATCTGTGACACGTAGAGCAAAATAAATAGGTGCCAACTGGAGACGGAAATTTTTCAGACAAATAAAAGGACTTTCTTATATCCAACAGAGGAAATTTTAAAGAAATTCGATTTATATCCAAACGTTTTGTATTATGCATAAAAAATGTTCCTCCACAGCTGGTACATATTTCAGTTGGGCCCATTTTTATTTGACGTAAATATGTTTGTCGTGCCATACTCATTCGCTGCTGCATATGCAACTCTCTTTGCTGCTGCGTGACATTGCAGCTCTAACTTCTCTATTTCGTTGGGATTGCCGTTGCGACTCCGCTTCACGATTTTGAGAGTTTTGGCGATAATTAATGACCCGTGCTTCATTCATATGTTGAATTTGTTCAATTCTTCTGGCTTGCATTCGAGTTACTCTTCTTTGAGATGAATTCAACATTTGTTCTCGTCTTCTTACAGTCGCATCACGTCTTTCATTTCGTCGGTAATTCGCATCATGTTCGCGCTCAGATTCCCTATACTCCAAATTCTGCCTTCGAACAGAATGTTCAGCAGTATTACGCTCTTGCTCCTGCTGTCTTTCATTCAAATCATCTCGCCGAATGGAGTGGGATAATGCGTCTCTTTCGCGCTCTACTTCCCTGTACTCCAAATTCTGTCTTCGAACAGAATGTTCAGCAGTATTGCGCTCTTGCTCCTGCTGTCTTTCATTCAAATCATCTCGACGAATGGAGTGGGATAATGCGTCTCTTTCGCGCTCCACTTCCCTGTACTTCAAATTCTGTCTTCGAACAGAATGTTCGGCAGTATTTCGCTCTTGCTCCTGCTGTCTTGCATCCAAGTCTTCCCGACGAATGGAGTGGGATAATGCGTCTCTTTCGCGCTCCACTTCCCTGTACTCCAAATTCTGTCTTCGAACAGAATGTTCAGCAGTATTGCGCTCTTGCTCCTGCTGTCTTTCATTCAAATCATCTCGCCGAATGGAGTAGGATAATGCGTTTCGTTCGCGCTCAGCTTCCCTGTATTCCAAATTCTGTCTTCGAACAGAATGTTCAGCAGTATAACGCTCTTGCTCCTGCTGTGTTGCATCCACATCATCTCGACGAATGGAGTGGGATAATGCGTCTCGTTCGCGCTCAGCTTCCCTGTACTCCAAATTCTGTCTTCGAACAGAATGTTCAGCAGTATTACGCTCTTGCTCCTGCTGTCTTGCATCCACATCATCTCGACGAATGGAGTGGGATAATGCGTCTCGTTCGCGCTCAGCTTCCCTGTACTCCAAATTCTGTCTTCGAACAGAATGTTCGGCAGTATTGCGCTCTTGCTCCTGCTGTCTTTCATTCAAATCATCTCGCCGAATGGAGTGGGATAATGCGTCTCTTTCGCGCTCCACTTCCCTGTACTCCAAATTCTGCTTTCGAATAGAATGTTCAGCAGTATTGCGCTCTTGTTCCCGCTGTCGAGTAGTAGGGATATCTCTTCTTGTAGTGTGAGATGCATTATCCTCATCGCGCTCTCTATTTCTATAAGCGGCATTCCTTCGACGACTAGAACGTGACAACGCATCCTGCCTCCGTTCTCGTGCGCGAGTTTCCATATTATGTTGGCGTTCATTAGCCAAACGTTGTGAATTCCTTTCTCGAATCGAAACAGGATCTTCTCGGTAGCGGCGCTGACTCCGATTTGTTGACTCTCGCCGACGTTGCTCGGCTGATTTTTTTGAAAGGCGCGGCATTTTCGAATTATGTAATTTAGATTTTCAATGAATTGCTTATAACGCTGTAAAAGAGAATATATTATTCTGAGAACAAGATAATACGGCAAGATAATAATGGCAATGGAAGCAATATTATTTGAACACAATGAATTAACGCTGAAATAAAAAGATTTTCAATGAATTGCTTATAACGCTGTAAAAGAGAATATATTATTCTGAAAACAAGATAATACAGCAAGATAATAATGGCAATGGAAGCAATATTATTTGAACACAATGAATTAACGCTGAAATAAAAAGTTATATTTGGTTATATGTAGATGGGGGAAAAAGAGAAAAACACTTGAATTTGAAAAATGAAAAAAACTCGTATTTGAAAATCTGACACAAAAGTTTTGAAAAAGACTAGTATTTTAGAAATAAGGCACAAAAGTCTTGAACAAAACTGAATAAATTTTTGAAAAAAACTTACGAAATTTTCCAGTGTTGGCAGCGTCAAAAGGGCAACAGCAACTTCACTCGCGATGACGGTGATTTAGGAAGCGCGCTCACTTTTTAAGCACACACACGTTTCACAACACTTTCAAAATTTCAAATTGCAAACTTTAACAAATAGCGCCAAAATTTCGGAAGCAGAAAATTAATTTAGATAATAGCAGTCGGAAAGTCTTCATCGGTCGGAGAATCGATTAAGAATGAATTGAATTTTAGTTGGCAGCACCACGAAAGCTATCGTGTTTTATGTTCCGATTGTCATTTATTCTAATTGTGGCACTATCTTTATCTTTGTCGCTCTTACAGTTTATTAGTAAGAGCTGGCTAGAATCTAAGTTAGCAATTTTAATGAACATTTTAAAGTACAAATGGACTTATATGTATTATATGATCCTATATGTATAAATATGGACATATGTGGATATATATATGTATGTATATCCATACATGTTGCTTATTCATTAGACTTTTGATGTTTTTGTGCAGGTCGAACTCCCACGTTTTCGTTTTTTCCCACGTTTTCGTTTTTTCCCACGAAGCGTTACCCCTGTGCCCCTCTCACCGCTCATATGAACATACAAACATACATATGAATGTATGTATGTATGTAAGTTATTTTTGAAAAGAAGTATTAAATTTGTGTACCCCCGTTGTTAGTTAGTTAAATCATGATGTAGTTAGTTAGATCATAGTGTTAACGAATTGCCGTTTCCTTACAAATAATGACTTCTGTATTATTTCTCCTTCCCCTCCAACTTAAGAATATTTATCTCTTTTTGGCGGGCTTTTAATATAAAGAGTAATATACATATGTATGTATGTATGTATATTGCCTGCACATGTTTATGCCCTATGCACAAGCATACAAATATGCATATCATCAAAGAGTTGGATATTTTATTGACTTATTCTTTTATTTCATTAATGCCTTTGTGTTTAAAATGATTTGAAATTGAAGTAATGATCACTAAAATTGATGTAATCTGTTTTCAGCATGGGAATGTTATTTCAACTGAACTTGAAAGAGTTGAGAAATAAAATTCCAAGAACTATTTCATTAGTTCTCACGATACCACCAAACCCCCCTCTCAAACCGACAGGGCAATAAAAACTATTTCTCTCACGCGCTAACCTTAACCTTGACAAAATATTGGCGGACTTTTAAAATAAAGTTTATCTTGTCTATGCACTTCCTATATGTACATATGTATACGCACACCTACACATTCAACAAATTAGAAAAATATAGGCAAATAAAAGTTTTTGCATCAGGTAAACAGAAAATTTAGCAGCAAGTTCCAAGTACTCAACGCGCAATCTTTATCGATTTTGTTCCATTCCTCACATTTCAATATTCGCCTTTTTCTAATAAACTATAATGCCATCAATCGTACTCTTAGGGCTTTCGTTTGTTGGTTCTCACGGTCCCTAGTCCCGTATGCCATTCCACAAAATGAACTTTAACATAACGTCTTTCACCGAAATATTGATTCATGGACCTTACCCAAGTGCAGCATGTGCACAATATATACATACATACATATGTATGTACATACTACATCCCGTACCAAGCGCTCAGAAAATTCAGAAGCTATCTTTTTTTGATCCATTTCTATTGCTCTCAATCTTACCCGCTCTCTGGTGAACAACCTTGAGAGTGTCACTACTCCGCCTAATTCCTACCAAATATATTAATATGTATGTGTGTATGTATGTACATGCCAAGCACATGCTACCATATTCGCAAAATAAAAAACCTTCATGCACGGACATGATCATTATACACACTACGCAAGCGCAAGGCCGTCCCATTCAGACAAACCATTAAGAGACTGATTGGCGGCGCTCACTCTCACAAGTTTCGTTTTCTGAGAGGACAACAACAGGGGGGGACTTAGTGACAAAACAAATACTTCCGAATTAATGGTCGATTGGCTAGTTGCAGAACAACTCTATGCTTACATAATCTATCTGGTGTTAATGACTAATTTTTAATCTCACAAATGAAACTTAGGCAAAGATCATATAAGAAATGCAATATATGTTGACTGAGTAATGGCAAAATTAATAGCCCATTCATTATATTGCTATTTTTTAAGTCCGCTACTGGTCGAATACTTCTTTATATATTTTTGTCTCTTTCTAAACCATGCATATATATGTAACTTAACTGACTTAATTTGCTGCTTTTGGGGGGTTGATTTATTGATTTTATTGATTTATCCGAACTAATTCAAATTTACTGGTATGATGTAAAAGTAAAATTCTCATCTGTATGCTAAATTTGGTTGAGATACATGTCTCAAAACACAAAAAAGTTTTTTTTACAAGAACTATTTTGAACAACAAAAATTTTGACCGAGGTACCTCTGATCTTTCCAATTTTTCAATACCTTATAATAGTTGTTCGATCCGACTTTAAACTTGATTTGCTAGCATCATCAATGAACAGAAGGATATGACTTTTATTCACGTAGCTCAAATTTACGTTCGATTCTTTGCGAAAAAACAGAAACAGTCATATCGACTCGGCTATTGATGCTGATTAAGAATATACATACATACATATGTACATGTACATATACTGGGGTCGGAAACGATTATTTCTATAAGTTACAAGCATCTGACCAAGTTTATTATATCCTCTGCAAGGGTATAAAAAGAAAAAGTAAGAAAAAAGTAAGAAAAAAGTAAGAAAAAATTCGAGTTTGACACGGCCAGGATTGAACCTCCGCTCAAGTCATTTCTAGAATCGATATCTACACATTGCGCTACCAAACTTGAAATTTACGGCCTCGCTATTTCGGTATACATTGCAAGCGTTCAGCTTCTCGCTCTCTAAAGTTTCTGACGAATTCTAGAAAACAACAACACAATACAAATAGTTTTCTATCTCTTTCTGTTTCGCACTCAGCTTGTAGTTTTTTCAAGCACGTGTTCGCATATATGTATGTATGTATGCTTGTATGTTTCCATGTATGTTGTTTGTGTACGCATATATAAAAGCAAATATAAAAGTATTTAATTGGCTGCATATGCATACATACTGATGCTGATGGGGGTTGATTATTGTTTTTATTGATTTATGTCAGTGTTTATTATCCGATCTGAATCAAACTTGCTGCTAAGGAGTAAACGTAGAATTCTCATCTGTGTGCCAAATTTGGTTGAGATATCTTAAAAAACAAAGTTTTTCTCACAAGAACTGTTTTGAACAACTCACATTTTGACCGAGGTACCACTGATCTTTCCTATTTTCTATACCTTAGAGTCGTCCGATCCGACCAATCTTTAAACTTGATTTAGATACATCATCACTGAACAGAATGATATGACTTTTTTCACGTAGCTCAAAATTTCAGTTCGAAAAAGTGCGAAGAAACAGACAGATGAACAGACGGACAGACGGACATGGTCATATCGACTCGGCTTTCGATGCTGATCAAGAAGATATATACTGTATGGGGTCGGAAACGATTATTTCTATGCGTTACAAACATCTGATCAATTTTATTATACCCTCTGCAAGGGTATAAAAAAAAACAAAAAGAGAATATTTTTCAAATACAAAAAAGCAAATTTGATGATATAGATAGTATACCCACTATGGGTCTAATTGATGCAAAGGCAGGGGCTTCCACTGCCAATGTTATTAACAAAATCGAATCATCAAATATTCATCTAAAACTAACAAATATATTGCTATTAATAATTGTTATAATATTGTTCACATACATTTTATATAAAGCTTACCTATTACACAATAACAAAAAGGCCAAAAAAATAAAAAAAAATAGTTTATTTGCGCACAAGCAATTGTTGTAACAATATGTTTAAAGGAAACAAAAAGAACAATGAATTGATGCAAAAATAAAAAGAAAAAAAAAGATTATGATATCTTGAAATATAAAAAGTAATGGACACACTCGATAATTATTTTGAAAAAATATAACAATCGTTTTTATATACCTAACAGGCGAGAGTTGAATATGAATAAAATAGAAACTAAAGACCTAATAATAGATTAAGAAAGTTGAAAAAAATATAAATAATAAATGAAGATAGAAATAAACCTTAGGTATGGATTGGGTGCAGCTAACTCACCATATCCGAGAAATAAGAGAAACTTTTGACAAGTCTGAGCCAGAATAGGAAAGTACAAAAAGATACTTTAAATAAATATGCAAAGATTCCTGTCGATTCTTATAACGAAGTAAGCCAATTAGTGCATGAAATAGAAAAAAAATAGACAAAATTAACTGGCCAAAAATATCAAAATTATTTATAAGGCTACGTTCGAATTTAATAGTAATCCAAAAAAAGTAACAATTAGATATATTTATACCGACAATCCTAAACACAATATTGGCAATAGAACCAAGGGCAGAACAGGAATCGGTAGATAAACAAGAATTAGATTTGGAGGAGGACGAAAACTCCCAATCAATCGAAGGTACGAAGGAGATCTAAACGATCTAACAATTCCTGCGCATTAACATTGTCAGAAAAAGATAATGAAATAAAACAAGTAGAAGAACTGTACTCAAATTTATGTATAATCGAGGCAAAAATATATAAGATGGCGGACGTAAGTGCTCAAAGGGCCTACATAAAGGACATCTCAAATGTCATTCCAGAATTTAATGGACAAAAACAACATCTTTAAAGATTTATAAGAGCTTTGAAGTTAGTAAACTTCATAAAAGGCATATTTGAAGAGATAGCTGTTGAGGTAATAAAATCAAAAATTATTGGCCCAACATTATACAAAGTGCGAGACATAATGACAATTGATGCAATTATACAAAAATTGCAAAACACTATAGTTGGCGAACCAGCCAAGTCAGTGAAAGCAAAATTGACAAAAATCACACAGAAAGGAAAAACGGCTGAAAAATTTACTATAGAAATCGAAAATCTACGAAAGCACTTGGAAGCTTCGTATATTGACGAAGGCCTGACTGCCGAAGAAGCTGATGAATTCAGCACTGAAATAGCAATTGAAATAATGATTCAAAATTCCGAGTAAGGAAAACTAAAAACAATCCTTGAGGCTGGAAATTTCAAAGATATGAATGAAGCCATCACAACATATATAAAAAGAAGTACTAACAATACTGAAAATCCAAACTCAGTATTATTTGCCAAAAGAGGCGTGATAATTATAATAACATAAATAATGATCACGGTAGAGGAAATGGTTGCGGTTATTATAATAATTATAAAAATAATAGCAATTATAATAATCGGAATAACGGCCAAAACCAAAACTACAATAACAGTTATAGAGGAAATAATAGAGGCAATTATAGAGGAAATAACCACCTAAATGGAGGTTATAACTCTAATACCAACAATGTTAGGGTAGCCCAAAATACTTCAAGAAACGCCTTGCAACCTTTAGATACTCAACAATAAAAACCAGTAAAATTCACACCATCAGTCTTAGTCAAAATACATTTGTAACTTTCACAAATGTAGCAACAGGAAAAGAATTAGTACTATTAATAGACACAGGTGCGGAAATATCTATACTGAAAGAAAACTCCGACACTTTTCAAAGCATTAAAACCAATAAAATAATAAATATACAATAAAAAATTAATAAGCCAAGAAGTAACTAAGTCAAAAGGACTTATTTCTATTGAAATACAAACTTCTAATTATATAATTCTACATGATTTTCACATCGTAAATTTACACTTCGCTATTCCTTGTGATGGAATATTAGGAATTGATTTTATTAGAAGATACAACTGTCAATTAGATTTCAACCCGTCTGAGCACTGGTTAATAATTAGACCAAACAACCTAAAACATCCCATTTGTGTCCCAATAAAATATAGCTCTGGCAAGAACTCAATAGTTCTACCAGCGAGATCACAAGTTGTCAGAAAAATCGAATTAACATCAGCAGAAAACAGTATATTAATTCCGAACCAGGAAATTCAGCATGGTATTTACATAGCAAATACCATAGCAACATCCTATAATGCATTTATAAGATTGTTCAATACAACAAGTAAAGACCAAATTGTCAGCATAAATAACATACAATACGAACCACTTTCAAACAACGATGTAGTTAAGACAAATTTAGAAGATAGAGAGAAAAATGTAATAACCCAACTTTCAAAAAATTTTAAAAACAACTAACAACATTAAGCACACAATATAGCGATGTATTCGGACTGGAAACCGAATCTATATCTACGAACAATTTTTACAAACAAAAGCTGAGACTGAATGATGATGAAACAAAAAGATGAAATTCAAAAACAAGTCCAAATATTGGTCAACGACAAAATTGTTGAACCATCTATATCTGCTTATAATAGTTCACTATTATTAGGACCAAAAAAGTCCATCCCAAATTCCGAAAAGAAAAAATAGCGATTTCTAATTAACTATCGTCAAATTAATAAAAAACTGTTGTCTCATAAATTTTCACTCCCTAGAAATGATGATATTTTGGATCAACTAGGTAGAGCAAAATACTTTTCATGGATTTAATGTCAAATTTTCATCAAATTGAACTCGAGGAAGAGTTAAGAGATGTAACATCTTTTCCAACAAATAATGATTTATACCGCTTCACGCGATTACCATTTGGTTTAAAAATAGCACCAAATTCGTTTTAGAAAATTATGAATATAGCAATGACTTGAACCTTCGCAAGCATTTCTTTATATGTGATTGTGGGAGGATGGGGCTTCTATATCCAATTAACAAATTCCTTCGAACTATATAGGGGCCAGTCCCAGATTGTTATTGGGCAGATGGAAAGAAAATAGAGTCGACTTCGGTTTTTTTTCCTTCTAGATTTTTATTCCCAAATTTGTATATATATCGTGAGATTAAATTGAAGTTAAAATGCAAAATGTATAATGAATGTAAAAAAGGCAAAATGAAAGGTAGCAAAAAATCGACTGATTATGATGGCGGCTTCCATCGAACTTGCCCGTCACGCGCCAGTGTGCCCGTCCGGCACCTGGCCATAAATCCTCCCCGCCGCTGCTCCTGGTTACCGTCGGCGTGAACATACCGCCCCCTTGCAACAAGTTGCAATAGCCCGGTGGTCAAGTGGGAGGATGGGGAGCGGGGTCGTCCGGGAGCACCTAGATGCCGCAGGAGCCGGAGATGACCCATCCGAACAACGTGCTCTGGACGGCCGGGATGCCACTTTGGCCGGGCACACATCCGGGCTGGATGACCTCCGGGTAGATGTCGGCTCCAAGCACCAATGCCACTGCCGTCGGATGGTAGTTGCCAGGATCCGCTAAGACCAGAGCGGCAAATCTCCCTTGGTCTGCGGCGGGCACCTCCCGGCTGGGAGTGCGAATATGGAGTTCTTTTTCCACCTTCAACACGACCTCCTTCTGGAAGCCGATCTCTGTCCGGGATCGGATGATGGCATGGCAGGCTTGATCCTTGCCCACTGGCGCTACCGCCAATCCGAGATCCGCGGCGAAGGCCGCACTGATCCGGCTATCGGGGACGCAGGCGTCCAACAGAACGCGGGCCTCGACTTCCTTCTCGCCGTTGTCGACCTTGACCACCGCTGTTGGCATGACGTGTATCGTCCGCAGGTGCATCAACGACGCTAGGGTAGGCGCTCGAGATGAGCTGCCCGCGGTTTCGCCTTCTGTCGTGCCTCGAGCCGGCGTCCGATATGGTCGGGTTGACGCTCGGGAGGCCCTACTGACTCCTGAGTCGAACGTGTGCAGTAGCATGTGGTGGGCTCCTCCACAGCGGTGACATCCCGCCGAACTCCAATAAGACCCTGCCGAGTGCTCGTGGCCCGGACAATTTGCGCAATATTTGTTTACCAGCACTGCCCGGAGCCGTTTCTCCGCAGGAAGGTTCAGGAACCTTCGGCACAGCCGCAGCCCGTGGACTCCTCGCCAGACGCGGCAACAGTATGCGTTTCCTTCCTGGGGGTGGCGACGGGCTGCTTGGCGGGAAGGCGGTGCCATATCTATCTTGTGGAATTCTATATGAAAAACTGGAACGAGAAGAAATGGATAAAACACTATGTGCCTGGCAAACACGGGATATGGACCAAACGGAAACGTGGTCCATGCCACCACAGCTGACTAGCAGCTAAGTCGGCTGCCGATACTCGCCGGCTCGCTAGATCGCCATGTTGTTCGAGCTGGAGGACACTTGGTTGGCGACGAAAGTGGACCAACTGCATGGGGGCTTGTTCAGCCAAGCGAGAACGATGGTGGAATCGGTCCAGAAGAAAACTTTGGCGTTACGGATTGGAAGTTCGGGGATCACTGCCGCATAGAGGTCCGCAAGAAGTACCGCCCCACTTAGTTCCAGACGAGGTAAAGACACCGTCATAACCGGAGCTACTCGAGACATAGCAGTGAGCAGATGAACACTTATGTGATCCCCATGCTTGACGTGCACATAGAGCGCTGCACCGTAAGCCTTCTGGGACGCATCGCGAAAACCATGAAGCTGCCACGTGACGTCGGGCCGAACTTCCACCCATCTGGAAATACGGATTCGGGTGAGACCTGGATAATCCCGCAAGAACTCCTCCCATTCCTGTCGGAGTGATGTGGGAAGCGGATCATATCATCCCAGCTCAGTCAGCCAGATCTGCTGCATGCATAAAGATTTTCGCTCGTACTACGAAAGGAGCTAGCCACCCGGCTGGATCGAATAACTTTGCTATGTGCGACAATACTTCTCTCTTGGAAACAGACTTCTCGATCAAAGGGTCTGTAGAGACGAAGAAGAACTGATCCTGCTTTGCCTGCCATCGGATGCCTAGCGTTTTGGCGGTGTTTGCGTCCTCCAGCTCTAGAAATTCGGCATTTAGGAGATGCTTCTGCGGAATATCACGTAACACGTCTTTCTGATTGGAGGTCCACTTACGGAGAGGAAAACCAGCGGAGGCGAGGACTTGCTGAAGCTCCCGTATCGTCGCGCGAGCTTCTTCTGTTGAATGGGAACCAGCTAGAACATCATCTACATACATGTAGCGACGCAAAATCTCGCTCGCCCGGGGGTGCTTTTGCTCCACTTCCGATGCTAACTGGATGAGTAGGCGGATCGCCAGGAACGGGGCGCAGTTCACCTCAAAGGTGACTGTTTGGAGTTCATAGTCCTGAAGGATACCATTTTTGTCTCGACTGAAAAGGGGTATGATCGGAGGATACGTGAATCTGGCGATACATCTGCGTGATGTCAGAATTGAACACAACTCGGAAGAACCGCCATTTGACGATCTGTAGCGTGAGGTCCGCTTGAAGGGTAGGGCCAGGGTACAGGATATCATTCAAGCTAACACCTCTGGTGGACGGACTTGAGGCGTTGAAGACGACACGGAGCATGGTCGTGGTGCTTTCGGACTTAAACACCGCATGATGAGGCAAATAGAAATTTTTGGAATCAGTAGGGGGTGGAACGCGAATCATATGCCCCAATTCCTCATATTCACGCAGGACTGCTTCATATTGCTCTTTGAAAACTGGGGTCCTCCCTAGGCGAGCTTCATTCCTGAGGATTTGGGCCATGGCGATGGATCTGGAATACCCTAAGTCTATGTTTTCCGGGTTTTTGAAGGGTAAGGACACTACAAACCGTCCGTCCTCCCTTCGTTTGGTGGTCTCCCGGAAATGAGTTTCGCACTTTTTATCATCTTCTTTTTCCGGTTTTACTGAAAGATCTTCCACCTCCCAAAATTTGGTGAGCAACTTATCCAAACTCATGTTGCTTGGGACTACAGTGACCCTTGCGGCCAGAACGGATGACGAAGGAGTGGGAGACCTGGCCATGGGTCCACATAGAACCCACCCAAATATAGTTTCAAGGCCGACGAGAGAACCACATATGTCCTTTTTGATCCTTTCCCCTAGGATTTGGGGGAAAAGATCGACACCGATTTGCAAATCAATGCTGGAACTCTGATTAAAGTGGGGGTCGGCTAAGGCTATACCCGTGATGTTTCCTTCTAATTTCGCGGGAATCGGACAGGACGGAAGGGAGCCGGCCAGATTCGGCAGGACGAAAGCAGACGTTTCCACCTCTTTTCTGGTTCCCGCGAAGACACAAGTCGCAATTGACACAGCTTTTGAGCGCGAGCCGCCACGCATTCGGAAATGCCACTGATTTGCGCGTCGATCACACGAAACGGTGGTTTCACCAGGTTAAACATTCTTTCTGATTTAAAGGTGCCCTCCGAACCAGTGTCGATTAATGCTCGAGCATGGAATTCGGTCCCTAGATGACGGATGGTCACCATAGAGGTCCCAAGTAAGCCCTTGCGTGGGGCGGAAACCAGGAAATTGTGGATGAGATGACTCGAGGAAGGGCTCTCATCGGAATCAGTGCGCGTTGGAGGCGCGGTGGGCTGCGGTGTGGACAGTCACGTAACTGATGACCGCGGTCGAAACAATTCAGACATAGTTTTTGCTGCTTGATGGCTGTCATTCGATTCGGAACGGACATACTTAAGAATTTTGGACAAATTCGAATCGGATGATTCTCTCTCCCACACAGTTTACAGGACACTGGCGTCACAGTCACCTGAGTGCTCAGTGCTTGAAACCTGGCGGGTGGAGCGGATCTTCGGACAGCGAATGGAAGAGGTTGGGATGTAGAGCTCGATTTTCGGTCTTCGAGGGTTTCTAAGACGCGGTACCGGTCGACCAAAAAATTGTTTAAGTCGGACCACGTGGGCAAGTCGGTCTTGTTAGGAATGGATTGTTCCCATAAACCGACGGTGGAGTGGGGTATCTTGGATGTGCAGAGGGCCACCAAGAATACATCAATTTTCCATACTAACTCCGGACCGTTCCAGAGTCGTCAAACACCCTTGAATGGTCGTTTGCTGAGACAAGTTTGGAGACAACTGCCGCTTAATTTCAAACCGAGCTTTCAGATTCTCCCATGCCGCGTGAAAACCGTCGTTGGTAAGAGGTGAGCTAGACACGATTGCCTTAGCCTCGCCTCTGGTCTTGAATACGTGGTGGAACAATTTCTCTACCGGCGCTAACCTCGGATTGTCGACGTATATCGCTGTACACAAGTCGCGGAAGGTAGGCCATTGATTGTAATCCCCGGAAAATACGTCGACCTCGCACGGAGGCAGTCAATAGCCTTGGGTGACTTGGCTCGTGGAGTGCGGCGTTGGCGGGGAGGAGCAGGGGGGTGTTTGGAGTCTCTCAATGCGTTCTCCGAGAGTGGTGCCGCATCGGACATATACCATGTAGGCGTACTCATATTTGAGCTTGACTGTTGAGAGATCAGAGTGATACTCTTCCGACGCAAAATCTCGCTCGCCCGGGGGTGCTTTTGCTCCAATTCCGCAGCTAACTGGATAAGTAGGCGGATCGCCAGGAACGGGGCGCAGTTCACCCCAAAGGTTACTGTTTGGAGTTCATAGTCCTGAAGGATACCATTTTTGTCTCGACTGAAAAGGGGTATGATCGGAGGATACGTGAATCTGGCGATACATCTGCGTGATGTCAGCATTGAACACAATTCGGAAGAACCGCCATTTGAGGATCTCTAGCGTGAGGTCCGCTTGAAGGGTAGGGCCAGGGTGCAGGATATCATTCAAGCTAACACCTCTGATGGACGGACTTGAGGCGTTGAAGACGACACGAAGCATGGTCGTGGTGCTTTCGGGCTTAAACACCGCATGATTTTTTGTTTTCGCGCGAGTCCCAACGGATGTAAAATTTGCCAGTCCTCCCGCCCAACCGACCGAGGGACGCAAGCCGTATAACGTACGGCACGAGTCGCGGGGAACACAAACAAACAGACAAGTAAACGAAAACTACAGCTACTTACGAGCTAGATAGGAAAGAATAGACACTTTTAGCCTGGGAAGAGAGATCTCTGAACTGATCAGTCGGTAAAGGCGATTGTAGTCAGAACAAAGAACTCGAAAGGGTTCATGCAAAGAAAAGTTAGTAGTACAGCGTTTAAGGAATAAGGGAAGATAGTTCCTAGTAGGCCTGAAAGGTACAGAAAATTCTACTTGGGTCAATAGATCAGGCGAATCTACATCACCATTTAGGAGCTTGTGCATAAAAACTATGCCAAGCATTATTCTACGGTTAGTAAGGGAGGGGAGGTTAATCAAAAGAAGCCTACTCGAGTACGAGGGAAGCTTGACATTGTGATCCCAGTTCAGACCACGAAGAGCAAATAGTAAAAACTGCTTTTGTACAGATTCAATTCTCATTTGGTGTGACTCATATTGAGGGGACCAAACACAAGATCCGTATTCCAAAATGGGGCGGACCAAAGAGGTAAAAAGGATTTTTGTAGTATAAGGATCGTCAAATTCTTTTGACCATCTCTTTATAAATCCGAGAACACCCATTGCTTTGCCAACAATTGTGGAAACATGGGAGTTGAAAGTCAATTTATGGTCCATGAGTACACCCAAATCGTTCATTACATTTAGACGTTCTAATGGAGAATTATTTATGAAATAGGTTATAAGTTGAGGACAGTTTCTATTAAATGTCATAACCTTACACTTTGCAGTGTTTAAATTCAAACGATTGTGTTGACACCAACACTGAAAATTGTTAAGGTCAGCCTGTAATCGACTGGGCGAAACCATATCTTTAAAACTAAGGCATAGCTTAACATCGTCAGCATACATTAGCACTCGAGAATGTAGCATGACGGAGGGAAGATCGTTGATAAAGAGGGTAAAGAGCAGCGGACCCAGATGACTCCCCTGAGGCACCCCGGATGTCACATTGATGCGTTTTGAATAAGAAGACTTAAAAAGAACTTTCTGTGTTCTGTTTGTTAGGTACTCACGAATCCAACTCAGTAATGAAGTTGGAAATCCAATTTCGTTGAGCTTAAAAAGTAGTAACTTATGGTTAACAGAGTCAAAAGCTTTACTGAAGTCAGTATATATGACATCAGTTTGCTTGGCTTCTTCAAACCCTTTGATCGTTAATGATGTGAATTCTAAAAGGTTAGTGGCCGTAGATCTACGTTTCACAAAACCATGCTGTGTGGGTGAAACTATAGATGTACAGAAATGTTGCAATTGAGAAGTTATTATTTTCTCAAAAGCTTTTGGAATCGCGGACAATTTGGAAATACCCCTATAATTTGACACATTGGACTTATTACCATTTTTGTGGAGAGGAATGATAAAAGATTCCTTCCACATAATCGGGAAAGAAGACGTTTCAACATACAAGGGGAATATTTTGTGAATAGGCTTGCATAAAGCATCAGCACAAAATCTTAGTACACACCCAGGAATCCCATCAGGTCCCGGTGAGTACACAGGTTTAATTAACTTCAGAACGCTAAGAAGCGTACTTTCATCGAAGAAAGGATTGAAGATACCATTAGACCTGTTTAACTCATAAGGATACGAAAGGTTCCCAGTATATTCCGATGAGGAATAGGTTGTTTTGAAAAAATCAGCAAACATATCGGCAATGGCCTGATCAGTGTCAGCTATCTTATTTTCAAAACTTAAACAGGATGGGATTATGGATGTCTTACGTTTAGTATTGACAAAGTTAAAAAACTGCTTAGGATCATGGGAAAACTGAAGTTTACACCGCTGAAGATAATCCGTATAGCATTTGGTGTTAAGAACCATGAAGTTCGAACGGGCAACAGAATACAGATAAAAATCAGACGGGCGACCTGCATTTTTATACTTCTTATAATGTCTCGATTTGATGTTTCGTAAGTTAGACAACTCCCGAGTGAACCAGGGCGGTCTGTTAGACCGAACCGATTTCACGAGAGGAATACAAACTTTCAAAAACGAGTCAAGCACATTATAAAAGTATTAAATAGCGGTATCCATATGTGTGCAACTATACAAATATGACCAATCATTATTAAGAATGAGATTAGTAAGTCTGACAAAGTCAGCCTTACGAAAACAGCGAATCTTTGAGACCGACTTAGCACAAGAAATCGGCTCTTGAAATGAAAGGTCAATAGTTACATTTAATGTAGGATGAAATTTGTCTTCTGGAAGAACCAGTGGGTCAATCCTGGAAACAACACTGTTGGAGGAATCCAATACAAATATGAGATCAAGTAATTTCTCATGTGAATTACGCACAGGATTTATCTGGCTTAGGGATAAGCCAAAAAGACCATCAACGAAGCAATGTGACAAGGAGGGCAGCATCATGGACGATGCATCAGGGACCCATGAAATATCTGGGAGATTAAAATCTCCAAGAACGATAAGTGAATCTCTATCGGACATCACTGCGGAAACAGCATGAATGGCGTGCAAGTGTTTATTGTATATTTCTAAATCGGACACAGGTGGGATATACGAACAAGTAACATAGGTGCAAAATGATTTAAACAAGATCTTAACACTGATGAATTCGATTTCATGAGTGGAAGATGACTGCATTAGTTCAGATGGAAGGGCTGAATCAACGGCAATTAACAGACCACAACCAGTGCGGATTGTCCGATCTCTCCTATAAATTGAATAATTTGTGCAAAGAACTGAAGCATCAGGAATGTCTGGCTTCAGCCACGTCTCAGTAAAGGCAAGAATATGAAAATTAAAGGATACGCTGTCTACATAAAGTTTAGACAGCTTAGATCTTAGCCCTCTAACATTCTGATAGGCCAGAGTGAGGGATGAAATTAGTTTTTTGGCATGCGAGCAGATGCCGACGTGCCGGAAAATAGAGTAGCTTTAGATTTGTTAGTAGCTAACGTTGGTGCAGAAGGCAGTCGAATCGGAGGCCGATTTTTCTTTTTTACCGTATACTCTTTTACTATAAGATGTTCCGGCCAAAAATCACTTCTACAGATTCGTTCAATATGATTTGGCGGAACACTTATCTTAAAGGACGAAATGTCCCGGGTGTATGAAAATTTAAATTTTTCCACCACTAAATTTGAGGCAGGAATTCGTGCCCGGATATGGGCCAAAACATCATCTGATGTCGTATTAGGGTCAAGCCTCGAAACAAATATTTGTTTTTTAGGTGGGATACCGACGAGAGAACTTGACAAACTGACTGTGGTAGCAGCCGCAGCATTTTGTACTGAGGCTGCCGTGGCAGCCAATGCTTTACGAGCACCTCTCGTCAGTATTTGGTTGGGAATCCCCGTACGTTTCGGAAACTACACCTGATATCTTGGTAGCTAATGGAACACCAATACCTGGGGAAATGGCAATGGGATCCTCACTAACAGATGGTATCGGACTCTTAAAAGATATCAGTTGCTGTACATTCGGCGTAGTTGGACAACTGAGAGTGTTCGAGATGGCGATAAGAGATGCTGGCGGACCCGGGGATAAGTTCCTAGGGATGGTCTTCTTCCGTTTCGGGGATTCGTTTAGCAGTTTGAAACTACTAAACTGAGTTTCCAACAATGAAAACTCATCCCGAACCTTGTTAAGACCAGCCGAAACGGTTTTAAATCCTTCACGAGTCCGCCTCATGAAAACACGCATCTCCATTTCGGCATCACGGCAAGCCTCACAGCTCCATTTCAGGCCTCCACCAATGCCAAGACTTTCCTTTACCTTGACAGTGTAACCGGCACACTTAAAGTGCATTACATTGTCACACAGCCAACAAAGCAAAAAATCTTCCTGGCATTTCTGGGGATGTGGGCACTGTTCATATGAGCAGACCGACATTTCTTTATTAATTTTTATTACAATAAGTGTTATTTATGAAATAAAAGAATTAAAGAGAATTTTTAAATTTTATTAAAAGGCGTATACAAACCCAAAGTTAACACAAGGTTTAAGCTACTGCAGTTTGCACTCAAAAAGAAAGAGAAGAGTTAGTATATTTAAGAGCGCGCAACACTAACTGATATGCCGAACGCGAGATTAAACGACGCGAGAGTATCGGGCGCTATCACTGGCAATACGTAAGAAAGAGAGAAAAGAAAAAAAACGAAATTTGAGAGCAAAAGATCAAGGCAGCCACAAACAACACAACACCAAAATAAGCGGGAGAGCGCGAGTGCATGCAAACAAAGCGGAGACAGAAATCAAAGAATAATCGTAAACAACAACGAAACTTTTTCGGTTTTGTTGTTAGTTTAAAAGCAAAAAGTAAAATAACTTTGATTTATGCTTCGCAATAAACAAAACGCGAGAATTTTATACAGTTCACAATGTGGTGCACAAGAATATTTATATTTTTAAGTAAAATGATTTAAAAAATAGACCGAATGATTTAAAGTGAGAGCACCAAAAAAAACACGACCAGCCAGGTTGAACGAACGAATCGACATGATGGGGCAAATAGAAATTTTTGGAATCAGTAGGGGTTGGAACGCGAATTATATGCCCTAATTCTTCATATTCACGCAGGACTGCTTCATATTGCTCTTTCGAAACTGGAGTCCTAGGCGAGCTTTATTCCTGAGGATTTGGGCCATGGCGATGGATCTGGAATACCCTAAGTCTATGTTTTCCGGGTTTTTGAAGGGTAAGGACACTACAAACCGTCCGTCCTCCCTTCGTTTGGTGGTCTCCCGGAAATGAGTTTCGCACTTTTTATCATCTTCTTTTTCCGGTTTTACTGAAAGATCTTCCACCTCCCAAAATTTGGTGAGCAACTTATCCAAACTCATGCTGCTTGGGACTAGAGAGACCTGGCCTTGGGTCCACATAGAAGCCACCCAAATATAGTTTCAAGGCCGACGAGAGAACCGCATATGTCCTTTTTGATCCTTTCCCCTAGGATTTGGGGGAAAAGATCGACACCGATTTGCAAATCAATGCTGGAACTCTGATTAAACTGGGGGTCGGCTAAGGCTATACCCGTGATGTTTCCTTCTAATTTCGCGGGAATCGGACAGGACGGAAGGGAGCCGGCCAGATTCGGCAGGACGAAAGCAGACGTTTCCACCTCTTTTTCTGGTTCCCGCGAAGACACAAGTCGCAATTGACACAGCTTTTGAGCGCGAGCCGCCACGCATTCGGAAATGCCACTGATTTGCGCGTCGATCACACGAAACGGTGGTTTCACCAGGTTAAACATTCTTTCTGATTTAAAGGTGCCCTCCGAACCAGTGTCGATTAATGCTCGAGCATGGAATTCGGTCCCTAGATGACGGATGGTCACCATAGAGGTCCCAAGTAAGCCCTTGCGTGGGGCGGAAACCAGGAAATTGTGGATGGGATGACTCGAGGAAGGGCTCTCATCGGAATCAGTGCGCGTTGGAGGCGCGGTGGGCTGCGTTCGGAAAGGATTCGCTGCTGGAGGAACGGCAGACGATGCCCGGTGCAGCAGCGTATGATGCCGCTCATTTCACGTATGACAACTGTGGGCGCTGGGACAGTCACGTAACTGATGACCGCGGTCGAAACAATTCAGAGGCAGTCGATAGCCTTGGGTGACTTGGCTCGTGGAGTGCGGCGTTGGCGGGGGAGGAGCAGGGGGTGTTTGGAGTCGCTCAATACGTTCTCCGAGAGTGGTGCCGCATCGGACATATACCATGTAGGCGTACTCATATTTGAGCTTGATTGTTGAGAGATCAGAGTGATATTCTTCACACGTATCCACGGAAAGCGCTCGCGTACACGTCAGATACTCCGCCTCTGCTCTGCCCCAAAGGACTTTATTCTGGTCGAGGTGCATCCGTAGAGCAAACATGGAAACTTCCTTCTCGATCGAGGCCATTGTGTTCACTTCGAACACGGTCAGACTATCGCAGGCTGCGATGAAATGACTTAACGCCATCTTGGATGCGAATGTGGACTGTAAATGTGGAACGTATAAATGCTAGGAATGTGTATGGTTATAAATAATTATGTATGGAATATTGAAATGTTTATATAAAAATTATGCAATAATATAATGTCATATATAAAATTATGTATAAAAAATAATGTCACTATATGGACTTAGTGCTGGAAATGGATGGAATGTATGAACGAAAGTAGCGTAAGGATAGACACAAAATATGTTGACAGACGAGCGAAAATGGTACCAACAGATTTGGATCTTGAACGGTATTCGGTTAATTGGTTTTCTTTTTTTTTTTTATACACCGGAATACTACCGAGACCTGGCGTCGGGCCGAACGGATCCTTGCTCGGAATTGCGCGGAATTTTTTATAGGAGGAAAAACTCGGAATTTCGGGCGCAGTATTGGGGTCGATTGTTCTCGGACCCGACAACGTAACCACTTCGCTTCGGACAAAAAAAATGAAAATTTTTTAGAAGAAACAATTTTTTGTCAAATTTATTAATTTTAATCCTAGCTCCACTTTTAATTTAAATTAAATTAAATTAACTTTTAATTTAAATTAAATTAAATTAATTTTTTATTTAAATTAAATTAAATTAATTTAACTTTAATTAAAATTGGAATAAATATCAAAATCAATAAATTCGATGGAATAATCGGACTTGGACACGGGAATTTTCACTTCATCAATTTTAATTTTAATTTGAATAATAAAATTAATTTTAATTTTAATCTTAATTTTAATTTGAATTAAAATTAATTTTAATCTCAATTAAAACTAAATTAAAATCCACATCAAAAAAATTAAATTAATAAATTCGGTTTTGAAAGTCGGAACCAGTGACTCATCTGAGCATCACTGACGAATGGTCAGCTGCGAAAAAGCTCACTGCCCGTTTTTTCTTGTGTTGTTGGGGAAAAAATAAATTAATCAAATTTGGATTTGATTAGTTTACTTTACGGACACCTTTTATTTTGGAGGAAAATTCACAACACCGGAAAATGCGAATTTTGTATTTTAATTATCGAGATAAAACACGACCATTGATTTTGAGTGCTTGAACTGAACTGCTTCTCTTCTTTATTTCTTCATCAATCTCTTATTCTAATTTCAACATTTATGTTGCCAGACTACCCTGTCGCCAGCCTTCTAAGAAGTTACAGTTCCATAATGTTGCTCGACTATTCTGGCGTCTGGCTTTTTCTTCATAATTTTAATTTCACAATGTTGCAAAAGTTTTCATAATGTGCAACATTATTATTAGGGAGGGCAATTGTAATAATCTTAAATTAGAGATGGCCTATAATATGCCTTAAATTCAAACTTATAGTTAACATTTAAATGTCTTACGTACTATTTATTATTATGTGTGTGTTTGTATAAGTTAGGGATTATACATAACTTCTCCCTCCTTTAGATAAGAATTCTCCTGAATTCTTTCATTGTTGAACAAAAAAATTTTTATTTTCTGATTTGTTTAAAAAATGATAGGTAATAATGATTAATGTGGGTAATATAGGTATATAATGTTGATAATAATGTTTAATGAATGTATATATGTATTTTCCTTAAATAAAATTATTTTGTTCATGTAATTTTCTTAAATAACAATGTTAAATTCATTTATTTATTATTATATTGTTTTTTTTTTTTTTTTTTTTTTTAATTTTTATTTTATTCTTTTTTTTTCATTTTTGTTTTGTTCAAGTATCTGATGATTCTTCAGTTTTGTCATCCTTATTGTCTCCTGTAAATTTGTAAGCACGTTTTATATTTGTTGGGTTGATTTCCTTTAGTTTCGCTTTTCTAAACTTTGGGACCTCTTTGTGTCTGACTGCTTTATAGTTTTTAATAAACCCCTCTTCTCTTTTTTCTTCATAATTTTCTCTGTTTTTGTTTCTTTTTTCAAGCATCTTGATTTTAGCGATTTCAATATTTTTTTTAATTACTTTTAAATCTACTTTATTATTTTGCGCTTCAAAAGGTGTGCACTTAATAGTAGAATGGTACCTATCGTTATAGTTTCTTACTGCCTTTTGCATTATTTGTTTTACTGTTATATTTCCTACTTCTGTTTTATATGTAATCCTAAATTTCTCGGCCAATGAGTTATGCAGTCTTTCCACATCTGTATTTCCCGTATGACTATTTGGTTTTGTTAAGTGTAATTCAATGTTTTCTTGGCTTAATAACGCTTTAATTCTGATTGAGTTAAATTCATTATCAGCCACAATCTTATTTGGTTTGCCTATTTTTGCGAAATGATCTTCGATCTGTTCTACAATGGTTATATGGTTCCTATCGTTTAATGGGTATACTGCTGCGAACTTTGTAAATTTATCTATAATAGTTAAAAAATATGAGTTCTTTATTACATATGTGTCTATATGAATAATTTGGTTCTTATCCGAAGGAGTTTCTGTTTTAACAAATTTGTTTTTGACTGGGTTTCTATCATATTTAATTTCTTTGCAAAAGTCGCATTGGTTGATAAATATCTGTATTAATTCTAATAACTTTGGGTAAAATATTTTATTTTTAATTTTGTTATAAGTTTCTTGGATACCTGAATGCATACTTTCTCGTACATGGTAGATCGATATTTGTTTTACAGCGTCTATTTCATTTTCTACATCTTGAGCTCGAAGTGTGCATTTAGTAAATTCTATTTGTTTGTCGTTAGAGTATAATTGAATTAATTTTTCCTGTACTATATTATATTTATGATATGGTAATTCTGAATAAATGCCTATTTTTCCTTTTTTTATGTATTTTGTAAAAATGTCTTCCATTGTTGGGAAATCGTGTTCTGCTATAAAGATTATTGTTTTACCATGAATCGTATTGGAGTCTTCTGTTTTTGAATTTGTTATTATTATTTGTGTTTTATATTTATTTACTATTTCTTCCTTTATTAAAAAATAATCATGTAAATTTTCTTCTGCTGAGTGTACTGTTGCTATTGAAAAATTCTCTTCTAAGTCATCTATATTTGCTATTATGTTTATGTCGGATATACTGTCATTATTATCTTGGTCTGAGTCTTTTTTGTTGTTACTTATACAATAGTTGTCTTCAAGTCTGCTTAAGAAATCGGCTACTCTATTTTCTTTTCCTTTTAAATAATCCATTTCGAACTGGTATTCTCCTAGCTTTAACAACCATCTTTGATGCCTTGGCGAAATATCTTTTCCTTTGTGCTTTGAATGTAAAAATTTTATTGGTTGGTGATCGGTTAATATTTTGAATTTTCTTCCGTAAAGATATGGTCTAAAATAGTTTACACTCCAAAGTATTGCTAAAAATTCTTTATCTGTAGCTGAATAATTTTTCTCATGGTTGTTTAATGTCCTTGATGCAAAGCAAATTGGATGCCCCTCTTGGGAAAGAACCGCTCCAATGGCGTAATTTGAAGCATCAGTTGTAAGGGTAAAAATTTTTTCAAAATTAGGGTATTTTAATATTGGGTGTGAACAAATAAGATATTTTAATTTTTCAAATGCTTCGATAAATGTTGGATCTTTTATATTTACTTTAGTATTTTTCTTTAAATACTTTGTCAAAGGTTGCGCTACTTTAGCATAATCTTTAATAAACTTTCTATAAAAACCTGTAATACCTAAGAAACTTTTTATTTGTTTTTCTGTTTTTGGTAAAGGCAATTCTTCTATTATAGCTATTTTATTTGGATTTGGCCTAATGCCTTCTTTTGTTAGAATATGACCTAAAAATTCTGTCTCCCTCTTCATAAAATTGCATTTATCAATTTGTATCTTCAAATTCTTTTCTTCTAATATTTTAAATATTTCGTTTATGGCTTCAATGTGTTCTTGCATACGACACATTTTTTGTTAATATAATCTCTTAAAATTTCGTTCATGAGTCTTTGAAATGTCGCAGGGGCATTTTTTAACCCGAATGGCATTCTTATAAACTCGTATAAACCATGTGGCGTTACAAATGCAGTTTTCTTTCTGTCTTCTTCTTTTACTAAAATTTGATGGTACCCTTTTGCTAAATCTATTGTTGTGAAATACTGAGCTCTTCCGAGTTTGTCAAGAATTGAGTTGATATTGGGAATGGGAAATTTGTCGTCTATGGTTATTTCATTTAGTTTTCTATAGTCTATTACAATGCGAAATTTTTTTTTATTTGAGTTGTCTGATTTTTTTGGTATTACTATTAGTGGACTTGAATATCTTGAATTGCTTTTTCTAATAATTCCTTGTTCTACCATCTCTTTTATCTGTCTTCTGACTTCTTCCTCATGCTGTGGTGGGTATCTATATAGTTTTGAATTAAGTTGTTCATCTGTAGTTGTCCGTATTTCATGTTCTACTTCTGTTGTGCTAGTTAGTTTATCTCCTTCTTTGAAAAATAATTTACTATAGCGTTTTATAATTTTCTTAACTTCAATTAATTCTTCTGTATTTAAATGTTCTAGTGCCAGGCTATCATATTTTCCTACAGTGCTTTCTAATGCACAAACTTCTTCATATTGATATGGGTTATTTATTATGATATTTTCCCTGTTATTTAATATTAAAATTTTTTTTTCAATATTAATAACTGCGCTTAAAATTTGTAACAGATCTATGCCTATAATAAAATTATATTTTCTTCCCTTTAGTGGAGCCAACTTCCAGCGGACCATAGCGTTGGTTGGTAAATTGAACTCTCTGGGTGCTGTTGTATGGATTTCATATTCTATTATGTCCCTACTATTTATTGTGCTGTATGATATGGGTCTATTTAATTTAATCTTCCTTTGGTCGTTAATTTGGTTGTTTGCTAAACTTAAACTGGCTCCGGTGTCTATTAATGCTACATATTTTTGTTTGTCAATATTTAATTCTATTAATGGTAAACATTCCGAGGCTGCTTCGTAAAAAAAATAGTATTATTAACTTCTTCCTGGTCGTAGCCATCTCCCTGATTTTGATAATTCTGATTGTTTACATTGTCATTATTCTTATAGTTTTCATTTATTTGTTGGTCACTATTTGCAATTTGGTTTGTTTCTAAATTTTCTATTTCCATGGGTTCTGGATTCCCTGACCTGTACTGCCTAGACTGTTGTGAAATTGTTTGCTGATAATTTGGGTTTTGTCGGCTCCGACCTGAATTCTGTTGAGTATTATTTTGTCTGTACTGTCCTGAGTCGTTTCTGTAATTTTGCTGTTGGTTGTTTTGTTGGCTATATTGCTGATTATTATTGTTACCATATTGTTGATAATGTTGCTTACTATTGTTATAATTTTGTTTATAATTTTGTTCTTTACTATTGTTATAATTTTGTTGTTGGGTGTTTTGGTTATTATAAACATGATTTTTATTGCGGGACTCTGCCTCAGCATTATACCTATTGGGTTTAGTTTTCTTATATTGGAATCTTATACAACTATTTTCGAACCTACGTAACATCATAATTTTCAAAATCGCACTTAAATTTCTTTCTTCATAAATTTTGTCTAGTAAAGTGCCTTGAGTCATTTCCTTGGCTGCGTTTACTAATAAGCTTTCAACATTGCTTAAATCTATAAAATTATCGTTTTTATGATAGACTATAAGTTCATCTGTTTTATATTTAATATTTTGTAATTCTATAGCAAGTTCACTTACTGAGTCTACTTTTAGTTCGTAAATTCTACAGTAGATTTGATTCGGTTCCGTGTCCGGCCTATACCTCATCTTTAGGGTTGACTTGATTAGCTCCCAATTGTCGGGTTCCGGTACATTGATGACCACATCCTTCGCCTGACCTTGTATCGTCTTGTAGAAGATAGCCCTTGTAGCATCTCGTTTAAGTTGAGCGTCCTCCACCCCTTGGAGAAGGTACTCCACGCTACTAAAAAACGAGTTGATGGAAATATCACCTGCCCCAGTGAACGTTGCCAAATAATTTATATTTTGGAACAATCGTTCTTTTTGGGCCGCATTGGTGTTGCCTTGAAGCGTAAGGTAAGCCTGATGTAGCTCCTCCAGTTGTCTCTCTTTTGTAATCAACTGCTCCAGTAACTCTGCCTGGGATACTTCTCGGTTTGCTTGTGCCATCCTGCCTTTGTCGTAGCTAGCTGCCCTCTTTTCTTTTCTAGTTGCCAGATTTGAGTTGCACTTTTCGTGTTATTAAATCGATTTGTGTTCGATGAGAAAAATATAAGTCCACTGATTTTTAGAGGAACTTAATTTTATTTCTCTCGAATTTTATTTAAAAATGTTAATCATGAAAAAATTAGTCACTGATTTTTAGTTGGACCTTTATTTCTCGCGTATATGTACATATATGTATTGCGATAAATTTATGTATTTTAGGAAGGAAAAAGTGAACAGGACAATAAAACCAAGGACTGGAAAACTCTTAGATATGTCCATACAATTCAGAGTGAAAAGTTGCTATGGAAAAAGCGGGAACTTTTCACTGCAGGTCTGTATGTATGTATTTGGAAATTGAATTGAATTGGAATAAGGATTTTGTCTACTTATCAGAATCTCCACCAGGGCAAATGCTGGGGCGAGCGGAATGAATCTATCCGGCTCGAAGGACCAATGTTTGTGGGAGGGTGGAGCTTCTAATCCAATGAGACAAATCCCTTCGAACTATATAGGGGCCAGTCGCTGTGATGCTGTGGGTCTTGGGCAGAGAAATAAACAAGAGAGTCGGCTTCGGTTTTTTTCCCTTCTAGAGGTGTACACTTTTATTCCGAAAATATGTATATAAAAAAACCTTCCAGGTTCTAGTCAGCTTAAACAAAAAAAAAAATAATTCATTAAATTTTAAAATTTACTTATATTGAAATATAATAAATTAATCAAAATTTTATCTTGGTTCGTGATAAACAAAAGAAGGAAAACAATTTTTTATAAAAGACGCCGAAAAACTTAAAATCTTCAAAGAAAAAAAATCAATTTAATATCTTCCTTACAACAAATATTTAATAAATTTTAATTGCTTTTCAATTAAAATAAATTGCAAATTTTTTTATTATTAAAAAAATAAATAAATATATATTTTAATACTAACATATATAATTAAAAACAAAAAAAAAAAACATTTTTATAAGTTTCTTAATATTAATATTACGTTATTTCTTTCAAAGGGGAGGTGTACCGTGTCGTATAAATGATAAGCATATGCCCACAGTATTGTAGTGTATACTATAAGCATATGTGAAGTGATCATATGCCCTAATCAAAGGCTAAAGTATCACGCTCACAAATATCGCGACACGGCGACAGAACTGTTAACATATTAAAAATTACTTTATATACTTAGGCTAAGAAATGATTTTAAATAAATAAAGAGAATATTCTCTATTTGGATACCAATTAAAGCGGACATGCTCCCATTGGAATAAAAGCAATTGATTTATTATTAACAAAATAAATTTGGTCAATGATTTTTTTTTTTCAAAAAAAAAAACACTAGATCAAACAACAAGCAGCTCAAAAATTTTACAAACGGCAGCAGTGGAAAAAAATGCATGTGCTTTCATTTTCGGATAAAAAAAACCTTCAAAAGCCGGTAAAAGTAGAATTGTCACATGTGTGCCAAATTTGGTTGAGATATCTCAAAAAACAAAAAATGTTTCTTACAAGAACTGTTTGAACAACTCAAATTTTGACCGAGGTACCACTTATCTTTCCTATTTTCTATACCTTAGAATTGTCCGATCCGACCAATCTTTAAACTTGATTTAGATACATCATCACTGAACAGAATGATATGACTTTTTTCACGTAGCTCAAAATTTAAGTTCGAAAAAGTGCGAAGAAACAGACAGATGAACAGACGGACAGACGGACATGGTCATATCGACTCGGCTATTGATGCTGATCAAGATTATATATATTTTATGGGGTCGGAAACGATTATTTCTATGCGTTACAAACACCTGATCAATTTTATTATACCCTCTACAAGGGTATAAAAAAATATAAATAAATATAATGTATATAAAGGAAATAAAAAGGAAAAGAAAGATAATAGTTATTATTATATTCTTTTATTATTATTATTATTATTATTGATACCTAATTTGTTATTACATAATGGGTGGAAAAACCTCTGATAGCATTAACAATAATAACTCTAAAGAAGGGACACCTTAGCAGCGCCCACGACCTTAACAAAATATAGAAACAAATTTTTTTCAAATTCAATAATGGGCTGAACAGTAATAGATTTTCTTAAATTAGCCTCATCTCTGATACCAGAATTCGATGGCAAGGCTGAAAATCTACAAAGCTTCATAGGGGCATTGCATCTAATTAAGTCACTAAGAGGCACACATTAGGTAACAGCCATAAGCCTGATAAAAACTAAATTAAAAGGTCATGCTCGAAACCTAATAAGCAATGAGCAGACCATTATTGCAGTAATAACGCAATTAAGCAAGTTTGTAAAAGGAGAAAGTCTCTAGAAGGCGCCTACATAAGGGCTTATCTCCATATTTAGCAAACAGATCCAGCACAACTCTGACTGTAAAAGCAATGAGTAAGAATTGCTCAATTGATAAGGGAAAACTGATGTTGCTATATCCAAATTTATCAATAGTTGGAAGAGGTTATTACCAAAATAATAATAACAGAGGCCAAAAAAATAATCGCGGAGGTTATAGACGCCAAAATCAAAATAGGGGAAACTCTAGAGGTTGCAATTTCTAAAACCAAAACCGAAACAGTAATGTGAGAATGATCCAAGACGATTCGGAAAACTCTCAAAACCCTTGAGGCTCAAACCAACAGTAAGTAAAATACATTCAATAAATTTCAATCTCTGTCAATGTCTTTGTAAAGTTTATAAAAAATGAAACCAAAACAAGTCTAACATTCCTAATTGACACAGATGCAGACGTTTCAATTCTAAAAATTAATTCCGATCATTTTTATATAATTTCTGAAAATATACAAGAAAATGCCAAGGGGTAATAAAATCCCAAGGCACTAATCTAGTAGACCTTCAATTCAAACAATACATAATTCCACACGAATTTAATAAAATAAATTCAAACTTCGCAAACCCTTGTGATGAAATTATAGGCATTGATTTTATAAAAAAATTCAATTATTGTCTACAAGATTTCAAAGCAACAGGCCTCGACCTCAAAATCTAAATTATCCAATTCATGTTCCAATAACATATAGTTCTGGTAATAACTCCCTGATTCTACCAGCAAGATCTGAAGTAATAAGGAATTTAAAAGTAAATTCAAAAGTCGATTTTGTTCATGTACCTAATCAAAAAATTCAAAAGGGAATTTATATTGGTAACACAATAACAAAATTCAAATTTACATTTGTCCGTTTATTAAATATAACCAATTCCGATTTATTAGTAAATATAAATAATATCAAATATGAATCACTTTCGAACTATGATATAGTTCAAAACAACCAACACAATAAAAAACTAGAAAGATGGACTAACTTCGGCCGTGCCGAAGTTCGCATACCCTTGCAGATTTTCTCTATATAATTCACCGGAAGCATTATTGTAAATTAAACATACCAAATTTACAAATTCAAAATTTTGAGCTTGAGAAAAAAAATTTTTCATACAAAATTTTTTTTTGTATCGATTGTTCCTATAGCAGCTATATGATATAGCCAACCGATTCTGATAAAACTTGATTGAAGTATTAAGAAGCATATTAAACTCACAAATATCAAATTTCGTGGCATTCGGTTAAAAAACAACAGAGTTATTGAGGATAAAGCTTATTCATGACCGATCGTTCCTATGGGAGCTATATGATATAGTCGTCCGATCGGGATGATTCCGAGATATACAATGCCTGCAGCAAAAAGGAGCCTATGCTGAAAATCTCAGCTCTGTAGCTCTTATCGTCTCGGAGGAGAAGCTGTTGATCCAGACAGACGGACAGACGGACATGGTCATATCGACTCGGCTATTCATGCTGATCAAGAATATATATACTTTACATAGTCGGAGATGCTTCCTTCTGTGCGTTGCAAACTTCTGACCAAAATTAATATACCCTCTGCAAGGGTATAAAAAAAAGTTCTATCACATTTAAAGAAAAATTTTACAATACAATTTAAAACTCAATTAACAGAACTGTGCAACAAATGAAGTGATGTATTCGGACTATAGACCAAATCAATCACAACAAATAACTTTTATAAACAAACATGGAGATTAGAAGATAATGAACCCGTATATATAAAAACTACAGAAGTCCTCATAGTAGTGTATATGAAATACAAGAACAAGTTGCGAAACTAATTAACGATAATATATATAGTCGAACCCTGTGTTTCTGAATATAATAGCCCACTTCTCTTAGTGCCAAAGAAATCCTTTCCGGAACCAGAAGAAAATAAATGGTGATTAGTAATTGACTATCGTCAAATAAATAAAAAGCTTCTTTCTGACAAATTTCCTCTATCCAGAATTTATGACATTCTAGATCAATTGGGTCGAGCCAAATATTTTTCATGTCTTGGTTTAATGTCAGGATTTCATTGAATTGAACTTTCTTCTATGAATGTTCAAGAAATATAACGTCGTTTTCAACGAGCAATGGCTCATATGGTTTCCCACAATTACTATTTGGACTAAAAACTCATTTCAGAGAATGATGACTATTGCGTTTTCAGGTCTAGAACCTTCACAAGCATTCAAGCAGAAAAACAGATGATTAAAAACTTAAAAGACGTTTTTCAACTCAGTAGAAAATATAATTTAAAGTTGCATCCAGAAAAATGTTATTTTTCATGCATGAGGTGACATTTCTTGGTCACAAATGCACGGATAAAGGAATCTTACCAGATGACAAGAATTATGATGTTATCATGAATTACCGAGTCCCACATGATACGGATAGTGCGAGATATTTTATTGCAATCTGCAATTACTATAGACGTTTAATAAAAAATCTTCGCCGAGCATTCGCGGCACATAAGAAGATTACGTAAGAAGAATGTTCCTTTCCAATGGACAGATGAATGCCAAAAAACCTTCAAATATCTTAAAGATAAGCTAATAGAACCAACGCTATTACATTATCCAGATTTTAGCAAAGAATTTTGTATAATCACAGATGCCAGCAAGCAAGCATGTTTAGCGGTTTACGCTCAAAACCATAATGGACTCTAACTTCCGATTGCATATGCATCAAGAGCATTCACGAAAGATGAAAGCAATAGAGCACTACGGAGCAAGAATTAACAGCACTTCATTGGGCAATAGTATATTTTCGACCATATATTTATGGAAAACACTTTACAGTGAAAACAGTCATTAACATACCTTTTTTCAATGGTTAACCCAAGTTCAAAATTAACATGCATGAGACTAGAATTAGAGGAATATGACTTTACTGTGGAATAAAGAGAAAAATTCCTGTGCAGAAATGTACAAGTAGTGTAACGTTAGTCCTGATAATTGAACAGTCGCCATGTAATGTTACACATTTATAATTGAAAATTTGTTTTTATTTGGCAGGCAAAGCATGTCTTTTCTTATCTGCGCCTTATTATTTATAATTTCTCAATTGTCTAACATTTGTCTTGTACAGCTTAACACCACGAGACTGCGCTACTAGTCAGAGGAGCAGTCTGCTTATGTATAAATGCTTATATGTATATGTAATAGGCTGGCGAAGAGTCGCCGCAGGGGAGAGAGGACGTATCATGTTCACTTGGTGACAGAGCCGTTGCGCGTGTTAAATATGCACACTAAGCACTGTCCAGTCTTATGCATCTTTTTACCGAAAATGCATGGTACTTGGATTTGTATTTTTATATTGCAACTAAGTAATGAAATATTGAAAATATTAAGAGTAGCCCTATTCAAGCCGGTGAACTTAATAAATAATAAAAAAGAACAAGAAGCGATGCTGTTTAGATATCATAATGACGAAATACAAGGAGATCATACAGGCATTACAAAAACTTTGGCCAAAGTAAAAAGATACTCATATCAAAGAGTACATTAATAAATGTTAAAAATGCCTTACATCTAAAATAATAAAACACACAAAGACCCTTATTATTAAAAATACACCAATACATGCTTTTGATTGAGTGATAGTAGACACTATAGGTCCACTACCACGCTCAGAGAATGGCAATAAATATGCATTTACGTTAAAATGCGATTGAACGACTTCCAATCCCAAAAAAAGTGCAACAACCGTTGTCAAAGCCATATTTGAATCTTTTATTCTGAAGTACGGTCTAATTAAGAATTTCATTACGGACATGGGAACAGAATATAAAAACTCCATAATTAATGACCTATGCAAATATATAAAGATAGACAACATAACGTCTACTGCACACCACCACCAGTCATTAGGAACAATAGAACGAAAACATAGAACATTCAATGAATACGTTCGTTCATATATATCTGACGACAAAACCGATTGGGATGTTTGTATTGCCCATACGAACAGTCTTCGGTAGATTACCAAGACAGATAGATTTTAATAGAATAGATAAAATAACACCATTATATAAGATAGAAGATTACGCTCAAGAAGTAAAGTTTAGATTAGAAATAGCCTATAAGAGAGCAAAAATAGCGCTAGAAAATAATAAAGCTAGAAATAAAAAATATTATGACAACAAAACATCACATTAAAAATAGCAAGAAGAAAAAACAAAAAGTCCATAAGAATAGGCTAAAATCTATAAATATATGAAAAAAACCTTCCAGGTTCTAGTCAGCATAAACAAAAAAAAATAATTCATTAAATTTTAAAATTTACTTATATTGAAATATAATAAATTAATCAAAATCTGATCTTGGTTCGTGATGAACAAAAACAATTTTTTATAAAAGACGCCGAAAAACTTAAAATATTCAAACAAAAAAAAAATCAATTTAATATCTTCCTTACAACAAATTAACAGTAATAGTAAGAAACAAACACAAACAAATATTTTAATTAATTTCAATTGCTTTTCAATTAAAATAAATTGCAACATTTTTTATTATTAAAAAAATAAATAAATATATATTTTAATACTTTTTTTTTTTTTTTTTTATGCATATGTTTATTTGCAATCTGTCCAGGTGGACAATAAGCAAAATTTTTTAAAAAGGTATGGACTATGACAGAGGGGGGGCTGCGATCACCTTTTAAGTTCTTCCGGGACGAGTCACCAGTCCATCTCTGGCCTAAATTGTAGATCCAGAGGGTGACATCTTTTAAGTCGTCTTGTATGATTATCTATGTCCAGCAGGTTGAGGGCTAAATTATTTACATGTGCTTCCAGTCTGGAGCACATATAACATATATAACACATATACTAACATATATAATTAAAAACAAAAATAAAAACATTTTTATTAGTTTCTTAATATTAATATTACGTTATTTCTTTCAAAGGGGAGGTGTACCGTGTCGTATAAATGATAAGCATATGCCCACAGTATTGTAGTGTATACTATAAGCATATGTGAAGTGATCATATGCCCTAATCAAAGGCTAAAGTATCACGCTCACAAATATCGCGACACGGCGACAGAACTGTTAACATATTAAAAATTACTTTATATACTTAGGCTAAGAAATGATTTTAAATAAAGAAGGTGAATATTCTCTATTTGGATACCAATTAAAGCGGACATGCTCCCATTGGAATAAAAGCAATTGATTTATTATTACATGGCGACCGTGACAAGTGTCACGAAGCTGCTCAGAAATAAAATATTAAGAAATTTAAAAAAAAATACCAGCACAAACAACAAGCAGCTCGAAAATGTTACAGACGACAGCAATGGAAAAAATGCATGTGCTTTTATTTCCGGATTAGGAAAACCGTCAAAAGCCGGCAAATGACAAAATAACATATAAAAAAAAAAACCAAAAGCAACAAAGCGAAGCACCTTCCATCCAGGAGTACCTGGAGGTGTTTCCAAACGATGGACCACGCCCACTCACAATAGCTGAGTACCGGGCACGTAAAAAAAAACAACCGAGACCAAGAAAAAAGACTAAACGAGGAGGACAAGTGCGCAAACTACTTCAGCAGAGGCGACTGCAAGTAGATTTGCTGGCCACAGCAACGACACCAGAAGACAGACAACGCTACAAAGAGCCGCTGAATGAAGAACTTCGCCTTAGAGCAAAGAAACGCAAAGGGGCCGCACTAATGCACGAGCCATAAGTTGCAACTTGCAAAATACTAACATCTATCATTCTTTCTTACTAACAAATGTGGTTGGAGAATTTTTTTAATATAATTTAGTTTAAGTCAAATGTATAT
Organism: Drosophila sturtevanti; assembly: GCA_018150375.1. NCBI lineage: Eukaryota > Metazoa > Arthropoda > Insecta > Diptera > Drosophilidae > Drosophila > Drosophila sturtevanti. Next base: position 9,254 of record JAECWJ010000560.1, on the reverse strand, counting down.
CTGAATTGTGAGCCAATCACATTAAACTAATAACTAATAACAACTAATATTCCCATGTTTCTGGGGCATAGTTTTCGATATTTTCTCACTTTACTCACGAGTTAAGATAACTTGCCAATTTTCAAAATTTTTTTTATTTTCATTATTACACTAATTTTTTTAAAAAAAGGTCAGTATAATGAAAGTTTTTTCCCTCTCTCTATTAAAAAAAAATTTAAATTTAATTTCAAATAAAAACAAAAGCAAAATAATAACTTTTAATATACAGACTTTTCTTATGAACAGGTAGGAATTAGATTTTCCTTTTGTCAATAAATAGAGTATACAAAATTCGTATACCTTTAGTACTTCTCAGGAAGTAGACTTAAAAGAAAAAAATATAAGAAAAAAAAATATTATAATAACTGATAACTGATTTGTCATTACATAATGGGTGGAAAACCCTCCAAAGCCGAAGACAACATTTCTGAGCATAAAACTATAAATTTACAAGGAAATGCCAAGGGTTAATAAAGTCCCAAGGCACTACTCTAGTAGACCTTCAATTCAAACAATACATAATTCCACGCGAATTTAATGTAGTAAATTCAAACTTCGCAATCCCTTGTGATGAAATTATAGGCATTGATTTTATAAAAAAATTCAATTATTGTCTACAAGATTTCAAAGCAACAGGCCTTCGACCTGAAATAACATATATGTAGTTCTGGTAATAACTCCCTGATTCTACCAGCAAGATCTGAAGTAATAAGGAATTTAAAAGTAAATTCAAAAGACGATTTTGTTCATGTACCTAATCGAAAAATTCAAAAGGAAATTCATATTGGTAACACAATAAAAAAATTCAAATGTACATTTGTCCGATTATTAAATATAACCAATTTCGATTTATTAGTAAATATAAATAATATCAAATATGAATCACTTTCGAACTATGATGTAGTTCAAAACAACCAACACAATAGAAAAAAAAAAGTTCTATCACACTTAAAGAAAAATTTTCCAATACAATTTAAAACTCAATTAACAGAACTGTGCAATAAATGAAGTGATGTATTCGGACTATAGATCAAATCAATCACAACAAATAACTTTTTTAAACAAACATGGAGATTAGAAGATAATGAACCCGTATACATAAAAACTACAGAAGTCCTCATAGTAGTGTATATGAAATACAAGAACAAGTTGCGAAACTAATTAACGATAATATATATAGTCGAACCCTGTTTTTCTGAATATAATAGCCCACTTCTCTTAGTACCAAAGAAATCCTTTCCGGAACCAGAAGAAAATAAATGGCGATTAGTAATTGACTATCGTCAAATAAATAAAAAGCTTCTTTCTGACAAATTTCCTCTATCCAGAATTTATGACATTCTAGATCAATTGGGTCGAGCCAAATATTTTTCATGTCTTGGTTTAATGTCAGGATTTCATTGAATTGAACTTTCTTCTATGAATGTTCAAGAAATATAACGTCGTTTTCAACGAGCAATGGCTCATATGGTTTCCCACAATTACTATTTGGACTAAAAACTCATTTCAGAGAATGATGACTATTGCGTTTTCAGGTCTAGAACCTTCACAAGCATTCAAGCAGAAAAACAGATGATTAAAAACTTAAAAGACGTTTTTCAACTCAGTAGAAAATATAATTTAAAGTTGCATCCAGAAAAATGCTATTTTTCATGCATGAGGTGACATTTCTTGGTCACAAATGCACGGATAAAGGAATCTTACCAGATGACAAGAATTATGATGTTATGATGAATTACCGAGTCCCACATGATACGGATAGTGCGAGATATTTTATTGCAATCTGCAATTACTATAGACGTTTAATAAAAAATCTTCGCCGAGCATTCGCGGCACATAAGAAGATTACGTAAGAAGAATGTTCCTTTCCAATGGACAGATGAATGCCAAAAAACCTTCAAATATCTTAAAGATAAGCTAATAGAACCAACGCTATTACATTATCCAGATTTTAGCAAAGAATTTTGTATAATCACAGATGCCAGCAAGCAAGCATGTTTAGCGGTTTACGCTCAAAACCATAATGGACTCTAACTTCCGATTGCATATGCATCAAGAGCATTCACGAAAGATGAAAGCAATAGAGCACTACGGAGCAAGAATTAACAGCACTTCATTGGGCAATAGTATATTTTCGACCATATATTTATGGAAAACACTTTACAGTGAAAACAGTCATTAACATACCTTTTTTCAATGGTTAACCCAAGTTCAAAATTAACATGCATGAGACTAGAATTAGAGGAATATGACTTTACTGTGGAATAAAGAGAAAAATTCCTGTGCAGAAATGTACAAGTAGTGTAACGTTAGTCCTGATAATTGAACAGTCGCCATGTAATGTTACACATTTATAATTGAAAATTTGTTTTTATTTGGCAGGCAAAGCATGTCTTTTCTTATCTGCGCCTTATTATTTATAATTTCTCAATTGTCTAACATTTGTCTTGTACAGCTTAACACCACGAGACTGCGCTACTAGTCAGAGGAGCAGTCTGCTTATGTATAAATGCTTATATGTATATGTAATAGGCTGGCGAAGAGTCGCCGCAGGGGAGAGAGGACGTATCATGTTCACTTGGTGACAGAGCCGTTGCGCGTGTTAAATATGCACACTAAGCACTGTCCAGTCTTATGCATCTTTTTACCGAAAATGCATGGTACTTGGATTTGTATTTTTATATTGCAACTAAGTAATGAAAATATTGAAAATATTAAGCGTAGCCCTATTCAAGCCGGTGAACTTAATAAATAATAAAAAAGAACAAGAAGCGATGCTGTTTAGATATCATAATGACGAAATACAAGGAGATCATACAGGCATTACAAAAACTTTGGCCAAAGTAAAAAGATACTCATATCAAAGAGTACATTAATAAATGTTAAAAATGCCTTACATCTAAAATAATAAAACACACAAAGACCCTTATTATTAAAAATACACCAATACATGCTTTTGATTGAGTGATAGTAGACACTATAGGTCCACTACCACGCTCAGAGAATGGCAATAAATATGCATTTACGTTAAAATGCGATTGAACGACTTCCAATCCCAAAAAAATGCAACAACCGTTGTCAAAGCCATATTTGAATCTTTTATTCTGAAGTACGGTCTAATTAAGAATTTCATTACGGACATGGGAACAGAATATAAAAACTCCATAATTAATGACCTATGCAAATATATAAAGATAGACAACATAACGTCTACTGCACACCACCACCAGTCATTAGGAACAATAGAACGAAAACATAGAACATTCAATGAATACGTTCGTTCATATATATCTGACGACAAAACCGATTGGGATGTTTGTATTGCCCATACGAACAGTCTTCGGTAGATTACCAAGACAGATAGATTTTAATAGAATAGATAAAATAACACCATTATATAAGATAGAAGATTACGCTCAAGAAGTAAAGTTTAGATTAGAAATAGCCTATAAGAGAGCAAAAATAGCGCTAGAAAATAATAAAGCTAGAAATAAAAAATATTATGACAACAAAACATCACATTAAAAATAGCAAGAAGAAAAAAAAAAAAGTCCATAAGAATAGGCTAAAATCTATAAATATATGAAAAAAACCTTCCAGGTTCTAGTCAGCCCAAACAAAAAAAATAATTCATTAAATTTTAAAATTTACTTATATTGAAATATAATAAATTAATCAAAATTTGATCTTGGTTCGTGATAAACAAAAGAAGGAAAACAATTTTTTATAAAAGACGCCGAAAAACTTAAAATCTTCAAACAAAAAAAAAAATCAATTTAATATCTTCCTTACAACAAATTAACAGTAATAGTAAGAAACAAACACAAACAAATATTTTAATTAATTTCAATTGCTTTTCAATTAAAATAAATTGCAACATTTTTTATTATTAAAAAAATAAATAAATATATATTTTAATACTTTTTTTTTTTTTTTTTTTATGCATATGTTTATTTGCAATCTGTCCAGGTGGACAATAAGCAAAATTTTTTAAAAAAGGTATGGACTATGACAGAGGGGGGGCTGCGATCACCTTTTAAGTTCTTCCGGGACGAGTCACCAGTCCATCTCTGGCCTAAATTGTAGATCCAGAGGGTGACATCTTTTAAGTCGTCTTGTATGATTATCTATGTCCAGCAGGTTGAGGGCTAAATTATTTACATGTGCTTCCAGTCTGGAGCACATATAACATATATAACACATATACTAACATATATAATTAAAAACAAAAATAAAAACATTTTTATTAGTTTCTTAATATTAATATTACGTTATTTCTTTCAAAGGGGAGGTGTACCGTGTCGTATAAATGATAAGCATATGCCCACAGTATTGTAGTGTATACTATAAGCATATGTGAAGTGATCATATGCCCTAATCAAAGGCTAAAGTATCACGCTCACAAATATCGCGACACGGCGACAGAACTGTTAACATATTAAAAATTACTTTATATACTTAGGCTAAGAAATGATTTTAAATAAAGAAGGAGAATATTCTCTATTTGGATACCAATTAAAGCGGACATGCTCCCATTGGAATAAAAGCAATTGATTTATTATTACATGGCGACCGTGACAAGTGTCACGAAGCTGCTCAGAAATAAAATATTAAGAAATTTAAAAAAAAATACCAGCACAAACAACAAGCAGCTCGAAAATGTTACAGACGACAGCAATGGAAAAAATGCATGTGCTTTTATTTCCGGATTAGGAAAACCGTCAAAAGCCGGCAAATGACAAAATAACATATAAAAAAAAAAAACCAAAAGCAACAAAGCGAAGCACCTTCCATCCAGGAGTACCTGGAGGTGTTTCCAAACGATGGACCACGCCCACTCACAATAGCTGAGTACCGGGCACGTAAAAAAAAAACCGAGACCAAGAAAAAAGACTAAACGAGGAGGACAAGTGCGCAAACTACTTCAGCAGAGGCGACTGCAAGTAGATTTGTTGGCCACAGCAACGACACCAGAAGACATACAACGCTAAAAAGAGCGTATAGAGGCATTGAATGCAGAACTTCGCCTAAAAGCGAAGAAACGCAAAGGGGCCGCACTAATGCACGAGCCATAAGTTGCAACTTGCAAAATACTAACATCTATCATTCTTTCTTACTAAAACATGTGGTTGGAGAATTTTTTTAATATAATTTAGTTTAAGTCAAATGTATATCTGAATTGTGAGCCAATCACATTTAACTAATAACTAATAACAACTAATATTCCCATGTCTCTGGGGCATAGTTTTCGATATTTTCTCACTTTACTCACGAGTTAAGATAACTTGCCAATTTTCAAAATTTTTTTTATTTTCATTATTACACTAATTTTTTTAAAAAAGGTCAGTATAATGAAAGTTTTTTCCCTCTCTATTAAAAAAAAAATTTAAATTTAATTTCAAATAAAAACAAAAGCAAAATAATAACTTTTAATATACAGACTTTGCCTTAGAGCAAAGAAAAGCAAAGGGGCCGCACTAATGCACGAGCCATAAGTTGCAACTTGCAAAATACTAACATCTATCATTCTTTCTTACTAACAAATGTGGTTGGAGAATTTTTTCAATATAATTTAGTTTAAATCAAATGTATATCTGAATTGTGAGCCAATCACATTAAACTAATAACTAATAACAACTAATATTCCCATGTCTCTGGGGCATAGTTTTCGATATTTTCTCACTTTACTCACGAGTTAAGATAACTTGCCAATTTTCAAAATTTTTTTTATTTTCATTATTACACTAATTTTTAAAAAAAAGGTCAGTATAATGAAAGTTTTTTCCCTCTCTCTATTAAAAAAAAATTTAAATTTAATTTCAAATAAAAACAAAAGCAAAATAATAACTTTTAATATACAGACTTCGCCTTAGAGCAAAGAAAAGCAAAGGGGCCGCACTAATGCACGAGCCATAAGTTGCAACTTGCAAAATACTAACATCTATCATTCTTTCTTACTAACAAATGTGGTTGGAGAATTTTTTTAATATAATTTAGTTTAAGTCAAATGTATATCTGAATTGTGAGCCAATCACATTAAACTAATAACTAATAACAACTAATATTCCCATGTTTCTGGGGCATAGTTTTCGATATTTTCTCACTTTACTCACGAGTTAAGATAACTTGCCAATTTTCAAAATTTTTTTATTTTCATTATTACACTAATTTTTTTAAAAAAAAGGTCAGTATAATGAAAGTTTTTTCCCCTCTCTCTATTAAAAAAAATTTAAATTTAATTTCAAATAAAAACAAAAGCAAAATAATAACTTTTAATATACAGACTTTTCTTATGAACAGGTAGGAATTAGATTTTCCTTTTGTCAATAAATAGAGTATACAAAATTCGTATACCTTTAGTACTTCTCAGGAAGTAGACTTAAAAGAAAAAAAATATAAGAAAAAAAATATTATAATAACTGATAACTGATTTGTCATTACATAATGGGTGGAAAACCCTCCAAAGCCGAAGACAACATTTCTGAGCATAAAACTATAAATTTACAAGGAAATGCCAAGGGTTAATAAAGTCCCAAGGCACTACTCTAGTAGACCTTCAATTCAAACAATACATAATTCCACGCGAATTTAATGTAGTAAATTCAAACTTCGCAATCCCTTGTGATGAAATTATAGGCATTGATTTTATAAAAAAATTCAATTATTGTCTACAAGATTTCAAAGCAACAGGCCTTCGACCTGAAATAACATATATGTAGTTCTGGTAATAACTCCCTGATTCTACCAGCAAGATCTGAAGTAATAAGGAATTTAAAAAGTAAATTCAAAAGACGATTTTGTTCATGTACCTAATCGAAAAATTCAAAAGGAAATTCATATTGGTAACACAATAAAAAAATTCAAATGTACATTTGTCCGATTATTAAATATAACCAATTTCGATTTATTAGTAAATATAAATAATATCAAATATGAATCACTTTCGAACTATGATGTAGTTCAAAACAACCAACACAATAGAAAAAAAAAAGTTCTATCACACTTAAAGAAAAATTTTCCAATACAATTTAAAACTCAATTAACAGAACTGTGCAATAAATGAAGTGATGTATTCGGACTATAGACCAAATCAATCACAACAAATAACTTTTTTAAACAAACATGGAGATTAGAAGATAATGAACCCGTATACATAAAAACTACAGAAGTCCTCATAGTAGTGTATATGAAATACAAGAACAAGTTGCGAAACTAATTAACGATAATATATATAGTCGAACCCTGTTTTTCTGAATATAATAGCCCACTTCTCTTAGTACCAAAGAAATCCTTTCCGGAACCAGAAGAAAATAAATGGCGATTAGTAATTGACTATCGTCAAATAAATAAAAAGCTTCTTTCTGACAAATTTCCTCTATCCAGAATTTATGACATTCTAGATCAATTGGGTCGAGCCAAATATTTTTCATGTCTTGGTTTAATGTCAGGATTTCATTGAATTGAACTTTCTTCTATGAATGTTCAAGAAATATAACGTCGGTTTCATCGAGTAATGGCTCATATGGTTTCCCACGATTACTATTTGGACTAAAAACTCATTTCAGAGAATGATGACTATTGCGTTTTCAGGTCTAGAACCTTCACAAGCATTCAAGCAGAAAAACAGATGATTAAAAACTTAAAAGACGTTTTTCAACTCAGTAGAAAATATAATTTAAAGTTGCATCCAGAAAAATGTTATTTTTCATGCATGAGGTGACATTTCTTGGTCACAAATGCACGGATAAAGGAATCTTACCAGATGACAAGAATTATGATGTTATCATGAATTATCCAGTCCCACATGATGCGGATAGTGCGAGATATTTTATTGCAATCTGCAATTACTATAGACGTTTAATAAAAAACCTTCGCGGAGCATTCGCGGCACATAACAAGATTACGTAAAAAGAATGTTCCTTTCCAATGGACAGATGAATGCCAAAAAACATTCCAATATCTTAAAGATAAGCTAATAGAACCAACGCTATTACATTATCCAGATTTTAGCAAAGAATTTTGTATAATCACAGATGCCAGCAAGCAAGCATGTTTAGCGGTTTACGCTCAAAACCATAATGGACTCTAACTTCCGATTGCATATGCATCAAGAGCATTCACGAAAGATGAAAGCAATAGAGCACTACGGAGCAAGAATTAACAGCACTTCATTGGGCAATAGTATATTTTCGACCATATATTTATGGAAAACACTTTACAGTGAAAACAGTCATTAACATACCTTTTTTCAATGGTTAACCCAAGTTCAAAATTAACATGCATGAGACTAGAATTAGAGGAATATGACTTTACTGTGGAATAAAGAGAAAATTCCTGTGCAGAAATGTACAAGTAGTGTAACGTTAGTCCTGATAATTGAACAGTCGCCATGTAATGTTACACATTTATAATTGAAAATTTGTTTTTATTTGGCAGGCAAAGCATGTCTTTTCTTATCTGCGCCTTATTATTTATAATTTCTCAATTGTCTAACATTTGTCTTGTACAGCTTAACACCACGAGACTGCGCTACTAGTCAGAGGAGCAGTCTGCTTATGTACATATAAATGCTTATATGTATATGTAATAGGCTGGCGAAGAGTCGCCGCAGGGGAGAGAGGACGTATCATGTTCACTTGGTGACAGAGCCGTTGCGCGTGTTAAATATGCACACTAAGCACTGTCCAGTCTTATGCATCTTTTTACCGAAAATGCATGGTACTTGGATTTGTATTTTTATATTGCAACTAAGTGGTACAATATATTTGTAATAATATTTGAATATATGAACATCCTACAGTACATTTGCCTAGCCAAAAACTTAACAACGCTTCTAAGCCCAGCGTATATGAAGTCATTTGTAATGAAAAAATTCGTAATTAGTGGCCTTGCATATAAGAAACAATACATATTTTTGAAACATAGAAAGAAAATTATTGCTAAAATTGATGTTGATGATCTGTACGCCAATGGAAATCGTGACTGAGGTAAATTCTTCCAAAGACTTGAAAAGCAAGTCAGTATACTTAAGATTAGCCAACTCTAAGTGGCACCGTGCGAAAAGATCTTTAAATAAATTTCAATTGAATCTTTCAAAAATATGAGCAATGAAATATTGAAAATATTAAGAGTAGCCCTATTCAAGCCGGTGAACTTAATAAATAATAAAAAAGAACAAGAAGCGATGCTGTTTAGATATCATAATGACGAAATAC
>JAECWJ010000559.1:0-58876 GCA_018150375.1 Drosophila sturtevanti | reverse complement strand
GAAAAGGTATGTATTAAATGTATGTATGTATGTATTTCTTTTAGAAAAGATACGTATTAAATAAGAAATATACGTTTTTGATGTGTAGCAAAATAAATGTGTTTGAAGTATGTACATATGTATGTACATATGTATGTATGCATGTTGCTTTATCAAGTATGGTTTTTGGCCTTATACTAACATCTCTGGACGTAAGTTAACGTTATTCAATCTTATTCAAGCTGGTATTTGCATTTATGTATCTTAAGAGTCTTTGTGGTGTTAACGTGTTCAAAATGGTAGTCATCTATGACCATCTGTTAAGTTATTATTATTATTATTATTAAGTGATTTACGCAAAATTATAAATTTTAAGTAATTTGAGAAATTAAGCTATAGCAACTAAGGCCTTAAGCTTATTATGTGTATGTTTAAAATTAATTTAAATTAACCTAGATCTGTTAAGTCTATTAAACTTTTTAGTGATGCGGATCTCTTAATACGATTTTTTGAATGCCTTCTCCATATTGGTCACAGACCAGAGCTGGCAAACTATCGATTGAATGAAAAAATTCGATATATCGAAAGATTTGCGGTCTTTTATTTTCATTTGAATTCAAAAATAAAAATATTTTTTTTATAATGTATATATGAAGAGTAACAAAAATTATAGTACCTTGGTAAAAATAACATACTATATCGCTTCATTGCAAACAGTTTTTTCATACTTAATATCAAAAGTAACAAGAATTATAATGCTTTGGTAAAAAATTTTGATTTTTTATTTTCGTACAGCTCAATCATCGTCACATTTTTTAAAGTATTCCTTGATGGTAACTTATATCGTGGGTCTAGGAGCTTCATAAAATTAATGAATCCTTCATCTTCAACAACGAATAAGCGCCGTATCAAGCTGCTTTTTACGCTTGTTTGAAGAATTATAAGTCGCGCTTACGTAGCTATCGATTTTGGTAACCGTTCTTGTATATGATTAAGGTGGTCAAACAAATTGGAGGTATTTCCACTTGTGCTATATAGCTTACCACATGAACAACACTTTGCCAATTTACCATCATTAATTCTTGTAAAGAATTGCCAAACTTTAGATTTGCCAATGCGTGGTTTTTCGACCGTAATTTCATCTTCCACATGGCAGATGCCGCCATCTATGTACATATGTACATATAAAATTAGTTTTACGTTTCTAAGAATAAAATGGAATATAATACTCACCCTTGTTACTGTCAATCAGAAACTTGTCCATTCCAAAACCACATCCAATAGCAATAAAAGATTCACTAAATAATAAAGGTTATTCTACGGGATTACTATTTATTTTAACAAATTCCACTTACCCAAATTTTAGTTTTCATTCGACATGTGTGAAAAAAACGCATCGCTTGATATTTGATGGATAAAAATATCGATGGTGGCGCAGAAACGTAAATATTCGAACCTCGATAGTGTCATCGATAGTTTGCCAGCTCTATCACAGACTCCCAATAAAGAAATGTTATATTAAGGGTAATGGCTTGTGGATATCAAGTCAATACTGATTCATTCAGCTCATATACCATGGAAATAGCTGAAATGTATGTCGACAAATATCCATGGTTTTACATGCCGTCATCTGTACACAAAGTTTTAATACATGAAGCGGACATCATTAACTATCACTTCCTATTGGTATAATGTCCGAAGAAGCACTTGAAGTCAGTAATAAGGATTCTAGAAATATCCGCTTAACCCATTCCCGTAACGGCAAGAGGAGTAATACAATGGAAGATGCTATGAATGGATTGCTTATTTCATCGGATCCACTTGTAACGACTGTCTCCTAAACAAAGAAAAGCCACTTTCAAAGAAATTAATTTGGACAAAACCGTTTCAGGATTGCTAAATAGTTTTATAGAATCTTTTAGTGATTCATCTGATTCCGATTAATTTTTTTTTAAATACATATATTATAAATATGTTAAATATCTTAAATTAAAATTTTCAATGGAATATGTCTTCATTTACGCAAGTTGCTACGCAGTCCCGTAAAGGTACTAGGAGCACCTGGACTTCTCGTCGACTATTGTATGGCGCTGAAGCTGCAAGAGCAAATTTACACCCAACGGCACAATAATGCATAATAATTAATTTATATAAAAAATTTTAAACACTTCGCGGTTTGTTCTGTTCAAACACGTTTTCATTTTAGGATCTAAGAACTGGTCACTCCTAAAAAAACAAAAAACTTAAAAAACTGAAAAATGGAAATTTTCGTATTTTCATACTTATATGGATACATATTACTATTTTTACTAATGTTTCAAAGTATAAGCTCAGATATTGGGGTCTTGTGCATTTATCTTCGAAAGTAGAAGGTATATAAAGTAATGTTATGTTCTATACTAGTGTTAACCAGAAAACACTTAATAAAATTGGCAAGATATGTATACATACATATGCAGATGTTTGTTATGATTTGTTTTTATCAAAGTTTACCATATTTTGTCTGTATCTCACCCTCCAACATTACAACAGGAGAAATTCTGTTATATTTGTATACCCTTAACGAGAGTTTAATAGAATTAACGTACAGAAAAATGCGATTTCAACCTCAATGTGTGTGTGCATATTCTTCAGCAGTTTCAATAGCGAATTTTATGTTTTCAAAGTAAGGGCGTTTGCACCAATTAATTAAAATAATTTTAAACATTTTGCATAATAATTTTTTTTGTACACATATTATCGTAATGATCCAGCCTAGCATATTCAGGTAAAGAACAAATTTAAATCAAAAAGTAAAAAAAACACATCTCTCCCCGACGGGGAATTGAACCCCGGTCTCCCGCGTGACAGGCGGGGATACTAACCACTATACTATCGAGGATGTTGAATTCTGCTGGTCCAAGCGCCGTCATAAGCAAACGCAGCTACAATTGGAAACGATAAAAAATAAGTAAAAATTGCTACTATAAATACACAAAACATTTGAATTTAAATATGTTAAGAATTTTTAATTTGACTTGATGAACCAAATGAAGATAAATGTCTTTACAATACATACATATGTTAAAATATGTTGATAACGAGAATATATTAAAAATCGAGTGCCAAAATATATAATAAATTAAAAGACACTTATATTAAACAAGCAAGTCGCATAATACTTATCAGTGAAGATTAACTGACAAAAACCTCCAAGAAAAAAGGGTTGCATCAAAGCGCAGTTACCAATATTTGCGTTAATAATTTGAATTTAAGTGCTATCTTCATTTATTGCATTTTGTTTTCTCTCCCCCTTTCACATGACTCGTTACAATTGTAACAGTCTTTGCTTATCATTGCGCTTGGACAAGCGACGCTCAACATCCTCGATAGTATAGTGGTTAGTATCCCCGCCTGTCACGCGGGAGACCGGGGTTCAATTCCCCGTCGGGGAGAGGTGATATTATATCTTTTGTTTAAACTGTTTTTTTTTTGTTTCTTAAAGGTGTATTGGATAATATGTATGTACTATGTATAAAAAGTATAACTAAATATATGAAAAGAGTAAAAAATAAATTAACATAATTTATACTATTGATACTACTTCCTTTTTTTATAATCTGCTTTGCCGATGGCAAATACATAAAAAAATCACTTAGATTATTTTTTATACCTTAACAAAAAATTATTTACTATTTGTTTTTTTTTTAAATCCGAGGTCAATAATATCAAAGTGTATGTATATCATATAATACTATGTATGTATATATACATACGATAGATTATTTAAATATATGTATGTACATATGTATAAACTATTGTGCGAAGTTCCAACCTCTGCACTTCATACATACATATGTATGTGTGTATGCATGTATGTATTTTTGGCATAACAAATAGAATTGGTTCGCTTTACTTGTACTATGTACTAACAACTCTTCAGTTTGTTGTGCATCCTTTATAAGAAAATGGTTTTTACTTTTCCATTCCTCTTTATCATAGCCTCCAATAAAGCATTTAATTGTAGATACCGAATTTTTAAATAATTTAATTAATAACATGTAATTTGTAATTAAAGATTTTTTAGAAATTTTCAAAAGATTTTAGTCTAATTATTTATCATTCCAAATACTTGCCAGTTGCGTCTATTTTTTGGGACCAATCCGGCCTATCCATTTACCCTTTCTCTCCTCTGGTATATTTTAGAGAACAAGTTCGAATAATGGGATCAATTGAATGATATTTTTAGGAAATATAGTCATCAGATTTCTGGATTATTATATTAATTAATGTATAAAATATTATTGAAATAAATTTGACTAAGATCCAAAATTGGATATTTAAAAGAAAAATCCTTCCTTTTCTATAAAATATGTTGTAAAATGAATCAAAATAATTGTTTAATGTCCGTTCTGTCGATGCAGTGAAAACATTTCATTTTTTCAAATTTCAACAAAATTTTAAGAAATTGATTCAATTATACATATAACACGCATAGAAACAATAGACAACTTCAGTTAAATGTCATTTTTTTCAAAACGTCGCTGGTAATTATAATATGGGACTATCCTCGTCTAATTCGATAATAATCACCTCCTTATGGAATGGAAGTTAATACGGATAATCCTTTTACATTTATTTAAATACAAATTTTATTTAACATTAAAATGAACTTTATTTAATATCAAGCATATAGTATAAGTATAAGTACATGTAAATACTGAGGAAAGAGTGGAATGATGTCTCATTAGACGGATTACCAATTAAAAGTTACAACTTAAAATATAAACAATACAATACAACAATAAACAATTAATTGTTAAGTACAAAATAATAATAAGATATATGATAATGTTTGTGATAATTATGAGAGTATATATGTAAGTATGTACAGTTAATCCAGTATTATATCTTATTAATCCACTTGCTTGGCCTCGTCTCGATTTCGCTTAAACGAAACGGAATGGATTAACAAAGGCGGTAAATTACCACGCAGCATTTGTAATCGTTTATTCTTCTCAGGACGACGTAGTTCGTCCTTTGAATTGGAAGAGGCGGCTGTTGTGGATGCATTTGATGTCTGGGTGGATATTGAGGCCAATGAATTGGAACCGGCCAACATTTCTGAGCTCTGGGTCATAAGCATGGCCGATCTACGGAAATACCTTGGCATTGAGTAATCATCTTGGGTGGCCCGTGCGGCATTTGCCGTTTGAATTGAATAGAGACTCTGGGATACACGATATTTCTCAATAGTCGGTGTGTCCTCATAGTTCTTGGGCAAATTACTGAATGAAATGGATGGAACTTCTGGTGTCATACTAATCTGGCTATTTGTTATGGTTCCAGTTATGGCAAATATATCCGTTTCACTAGCTGATGACCGCACATTCATGTGGGGAACACTCTTAGCGGAGCGTAGGATGCGTTTGGGAGTCGCCGCCAAATGTGGATGCCTATCGATAAGGCGTGGTCGCAATATCACTTCATCCTTATTATCATCACATTCCTTCTCTTCGACAATGGGATCAAACTTCATTGGCGTCAATGTTTGACTACCCTCCGGCGAACATTCCGCCGATGAGGGGGCCAATGTAAAGGTGATTCGTTTCTCTGGTGATGATGATGTCTCCGGTTTCTTCGAGTCGGTCGAATCAATCTGATGTCCGCCATCTATGGAATACAGAGAGAAAAAGAGAGAGAGAGAGAGAGAGAGGGAGAATCATATTAGATACATATTTGTATTTCCAATTATATGCCGCCCTTTTTATTTATCATTGGAGTTCTCTAGAAAAGCTGTAAACATATTAAACACAAAAATGTTTACTGACAAACAAGATAAAGAACTGGAGTTCATGACAGATAGGCCCAGCTTTTGGCCTTACACCTTAAGATCATGGTAACTTAGGTATACCTTTATACCGAATTATTGAGACATTTTCAGATTCTTAATTAATTAAGTGATGCCTTAAGCTGTCAAATTTTAACCTAGTGAATAAAAGGAAAGTCAAAGTTTAAAAATGATGACTGAATTTCATAAATATCTTTGTTCGGATATTGTCAGAACTTGCGGTTCAATAACGTCATGGATATAGGAGGACCGTCGGCAATAATCTTCATTAGCGTTGTAAACGTTCCGATTGAAATCGACGTGATCGCTGATATGACGTTGGCAAATTACCCAACCACCGTGCACGTTCAGTTGAATGGAAATTGTCACATCGAAATGCCATATAAAAAGGTAATAAAATTCATTTTTTTTTTATTTGTATTCTTATTTTTTTTTTTTTTGGCACACTGTACACACTGATCTAGTGAATTATAGAGTCATTCACCAGCAGCACAAAACAACAACGTGATGAATAAGTGAATGTTGTTAAGGTGGAACAAAAACAATAACAAAAACAACAAAAAGTAGTTGTTCGCCTTTTTATCTTCTACACAACAAACACAGAAGCTCTAGATTAATGACGATATGTACATACATATATATCTATGTACATACATACATACATATGTATTTAGTGGTGAGTATACACACATATGTACATACTTACATAGATTGTATGTATACATGTGCATACATACATATGTACGTATGTATGTATAAACACTACATAAAACTTTAATTCTTTAACTACGATCTACGATGTTTTTTTTATTCTTTAAAACTGATATATGGATAATGCCTTATTCCCAGGACCTCGAATTTCTTCTTATATATGTATATATATATAATCTTATCAATCAAAATCATGTAAAATTGGATGTTCATGCGAATTCTTATTTTAATCGCAACGATTAGTAACTTGTAATCTCAATTCAATTGAACAATGTGCCAAGAGCGAAAAAATATTGAAAATTCGAATTTAATTTCGATACAGAAGAAATATTTTTATATTTGAGTTGAGCTTATATTATAACCCTTGTTTATTAAGTTTAAAAAAAAAAAAACGAAAGATCATTTTATAATGTTATATAATATCATAACAATCCATTTAAATTTTAAAAATTGATCTAAAATTGTAGAACAAAGAGCGTAGATTTAACCCGAAGCAAAGTATATATCATACAGATGATGTATATATGTACATATATTTTCGCTTAGTATCATTAAGGATCTTTGTAGTCAATTAAGGGATAACTTTTCTATAAAGAGTAAACTAAGAGGAAGGAAGGCGTATATCCAATATATACTATATACTATACACAATATACTTATAGAAAAGTTTCATTATTTAATTTAAATCATATTATAGTACCATATCTTTGAAAAGCAACCATCAGTTAGATAAAATTCGAATTGTTAGTAAACTTTCCTTCCCTTTATAGCTCTGAGATATGGGAACATATAATTAAAAATTATATCAATTATTAATTTATTTACTCTTTTTCTTTTGAGTGGCAACAACAAAGGTTCTTATCTCTTGAAGCTGATTGATTGATAGCTGTCAAATAGACAATTCGTTCAGTATTTCGATTTTCAGAGTGATAATTTCTTCTATATACATAAATAGAAATTATAACTCAACTCCAATTTACAGTATAAAACAACGATGTTTTCCAAGCATATAGTTAAATTTTGAATAACTAGGACAATCCCCACTTTCAATTCTTTATTCGATTGATCAGTTTTAGAATTCTATTTTCTATAATTCATAAACTGAATTTTCCGCTTATAACAATAGAAAATAAGAATAAATCTAATACTGCCCAAATAATGTACATAGAACTATAGCAATTATTAACCAAAGATCAATATCAACTACATTCATCTGAATGAAAAGCTAAAGTAAATTATGAAATTACTGGAATGCCAAATAGGTGAAGGAGGGGAATATAACAGGGGTGGAATAGCAGCAAAACAGCGCCTTCTTGTCATCTTTATCAGTGAGGTGGGTAGGGTAAGTATAAATATGATTTCGTGTTTTATCAGTTAACAAAAATAAGAAAGAAAAACTGATTTACGTGCTGCGAGTATTTTCCGTCTCAAACAGTTTAGTTCGGCCAAGAGAGAGAGAGAGAGAGAGAGAGAGAGAGAGAGAGAGCGACTCGATAGGAATAAGTTGATTATAAGTAATGTGGACGTGGTTATTATCTATCCCACCCGCTTCCCCCTTGACTCAATGGGATACTACCAACACCAACTGAATAATGAATTGAAATGAAAAATGTACTCTTCGATGTGATTTTATTGTTTATTTGATGTTAACAATTTTATATATGATATTTAAATACTCAATGAATCGAGTTAATGGTTGGGTATGTAATCGCAATGTCATTGCCCAAACATTGATTAGCCCCTTAATGATGGTGCTTAATACTGCTTAATTTGCTCATTAAATGCACAAAATTATGATAAAACGTTTCTGGTAAAGTCAAAAAAAAAAAAAAATACTAATAACAATTTGCCGACGTTTCGCTCATCTCGGTTTGCTTTTTATCATTTGCGATAAGCCCTTCTGCGAAATGACGCAAGTGGAGCGAGATGACCAGGGGGAACCTGCAAGCAGATGGTGTCAAAAAGAAGCACCAAACGATACGACCCTTCCCCTGGCCGATAACCGGTATTATATACATATGTACATAAGACAAATTTTGCGTCACTGCTATTCCAATCTTGTTAATTAAATTTATACTCGATTCGTATAATTTTGTATACCTTTATTTGGTTTATTTCCTGAATTGGGATCGTAATGGAATTGTTTCGGATATGCCAATTATATATACGCATATAATGACATTAATGAAACATACCGATTGAGTATAACTAATGAAACAAATTGACAAACTGGCAGATAAAGATATATGTACATACTATAAAATGTAGAATCGAAACTACAAGAGCATTTATACAGTATGTATACATATATCTATAATTTTATATATAGTATATACATTTGTATAGTACATACATTCAGATAAATCATCTTGAGCCTTCAACAGCATTTATATAGTATATATATATCTATACAGTATGTACATTTGTGTAGTACAAGGGCATCTATATAGTATATAAATACATATATAGGACGTACAGTCAAATAAAGCCTTTCGATTCTTCTAGAGCATCTACATATATAATATAATTAAAAATCATAAACAATTCGATCTCAATCTGAAAAGGCTTGGCGATAAGTCAAAATCGCGTTACTGCAATGAGATCATTCCTCGCTCTATTATCCAAGATGTGACTACTACATGGTCCCTACTTTCAATCTTCGATGAAATATTCCAACTAAATAAAGTAAGCACTTTCTGCTTTGTGAAAATCCAATGTGACTAATTGAGGGGATTATAGTACATATATGTAAAGATTCTCAGTTCTAATCAGCGAAAAGCAGAGATAATTGCTAGATCTCAGCTAAATGTTCATATATTTACATATATGATATTTTGATATCTAGTAACCGATGCCGATAAACATACTTATACAATATATAATGATCTAAAGCAATTAGTCAATCTAAAAACTGTTGAGTAATAATTTCATTTAAACAATAATCAGATTGAGTGGTGACTTCTCCTCTTTGGATCTAAAAAAATAACGAACAAAGTATCGATCGACCACAAACTAGAGTTAATTTTTATAAAGTTTTTGTATTGATAATATTTTTTAACCATTTCTTTTTTCCTTTTTCTTTTCATTCTTTGTTTTTTTTTTTTTTTTTTTTTACTCACATTAAAAATTAATCAACTAATATACGTTAACTAGGTCTAATGATTACAAATTACAAGGTCTATAAACAAAGTCCATGACAAAATACATGCATATGTATGTATGTATATATGTACATACGTATATATGTATGTATGTATGTATGTAATTGTGTGTTGACTTAAAAGTAAACTAAGTACAAAAAGAAGGGAAAGAGTGGAAGTGGGGGACGCAAATGGGGAATGGTGTCTGAGGGTTTGAGGGCGGGGGCTATATTCTTACAATACAAGTAATACTAAAAAGGCTGAAAATAAACAATTTCATTGTTGACCTACACGACGATTTTTTCACTCGATAAATAAAATAAAAAAATAACGGAAAAAACACACATACAGACACTTACTAGCAAATTAAGTATATAGTATTAAGTCACATTTTGCGTTAAGAGGTTTCGTTTTCAATTCATCCCCCCTGGGGGGCCCCCCATTTTCGTTCTACATATCTTTGGCATGAATACTGCAAAAAATATCTGTATCTAAATGAGACGGAATCTGTTTCCAATCTGTCTCAATTTGTATCTCAACTCAAATAGAATTTAACCTTGGGCACTCCGCTGGAGACAATGCTGCTGCTGCGTGTACTTTTACCACTAGTTCTACCACCCAAAAGGGGTGTATGGGCATGGCTACCAGTGCCACTGCCATTGCCATATCCATGTCCATTTCCATGAATCATGTCATTACCTAAGCCACCTGCTCCCTCCAGACGTCGCAGCAAGCGATCCTGATCGCTCATCCTTGGTGTAGTTGGCATATCCTTATTGGGGGAATGAATGCCAGGCAAATAGGTTTTAGTACTGATGCGATTCAATTTGGTTGGCTGATGATCCTGGAAGATTTGCGAATTGGCAAATACAGCCAATATCTCTGGCCCAAGCATGGGTACATTTGTCTGTGTTTCCCGACGATAATCCTCCTCATGGATTTTACCACTGCCATTAAAAAAGATAAGAGAAGGCAAGCAAATTGAAAAGTTAAATAATTGCATGTCAACACACGAGCTTCAATTTATCATTATAGGTATTCTTCAGTCTCAATTTATCCAATTCTCAACCAAAGATGTGCGAAAAAAAAAAATCCGATGTACTTATTTAACCTGACAATTAGTACCTCATCAGTCCCAGGCCCAGTCCAGAGTTGCCTCGTCGCATTGGCTGATCGCAAATGGGCTGTGGAACGGTTAGCAAATTATTATTATCCGCCACAGTGGGTTGAATGCGTCCAATTATGGTGCCATTTTTTTGTGTTGCCAAATAGTCTTCATCGTCCTCGGGATTATAATTGGCTGGAATGAAAAGACATTAAAATTGATTTTTAATTTCAGTTCTCAACTTGATTGTTTTTTTAGTTTAAATCAAGTTTAGTTTATTACCATACTAATGAATATGGCAATAAACTACTAGTTTTTAGACAATGTCGACTACCAAAGTAATTTCTAAGTGTTATAATATATACATATGTATGTATATAACTAGCTTTATTCGTTAGTTCCTATTGGAATCTTTCCAAATCATTTCACTTCACTTTTTTCCCCGCTCTCCCAAGCGTTCGTTGCGTTTACTCGCTTCAAATGATTTCGATTCCAAATAGCTTTCTTTGCTCAACAACATTCCAATTCCATTGTCACGATGACTTCCGAAAGAAAATCTCTTTTGAATCGTCCCTATCGTACTCAATTTCTAACTAACTAACAGCCACACCCCCAACAGGTATGTGTTTTCGTACTCAAATTTCAAAAAATAAATAAATTTCGCTACTGATTGTTTACTTTAATATGTGTCTCTACCTTATTATTCTTATAAAGTGTGGGCGATATTTCCACAGAACCCAATAAAAACTTCATTTGTGGAGAGAGAAGTGGAAGAAAATGCGCAGTTCATGCTACTGATTAATCTCAATTTGCCCTTGAGTTGGTGTATTGATTGGTGGCAAATATTTCGATATTCAATTTAAACAAATAACAAAAAAATACATCAGTTTCTTTTCTTTCCTTTCTGCCTGTTTGCAAATGCGAATCACGTAAAGTTGTACTCGTACCTGTACCCGTACCTGTACCCGTACCCGTACCCGTACCCGTACCTGTACCTGTACCCGTACCTATACGAGTATACCCGTAACAATACCCCAAAGGCGCAACATTGTGCGTTCGAGATCTACATCCATATACCTACATATATACAAATATATGTATATGTATATTTATTTATGTTTAACGAGCGTTTGTAAATATATATGTATATATATGTATATATATATATATATGAATGTATGTATGTATATATGAATTCATGGTTTAGTAGTCGTCAACTAACTATGATTGTAGAAAATTTCAACTCACCGATCGATTCATCATAGCAGAAACGCTCCTCAAAGCAATTCCAGTAGAAATCTTCCCAACAGCTGAAAAAACGGTTCGAATCCAAAGTGTCAGTCAAGCAAAATGAAAAACAACAAAAACAAAAAGAAAATAATATTTAAAAGCTATAAAAAATTACTACTTACTTCTGACAGCAGCGGCACATTTTTTTTTTTTAGTTACTTTGGATAAGGTTGATTGTCGCTGTTTTCGTTTTAGTGACGAAATGCTTCGATTTTTGATTTAATTTTCTGTTGAAGAAAATTACATTTATACTGTTGGTGTGTGACTCGTTTTCGAAAAAAAAAAGTATTTCGTGTTGTTGCTGCCTTTTTTGAGCAATTTTGTCAATTTTGTGACGCAGTGTGGAGCGAGAAGCGTGTTGCGACCGCTTGACGTTTTATCGGCAACTGAAAAATACTTGTATCTCGCAGATACAAGTCTATCGCAGATAGGCCCGGCGCGCTCTCTAAGCCACGTGTATGTGTGAGTGAGTGCGAGTGAGAACGCGATAAATGTGAGCTGATATTGTTGGTTTTTGGGGGCTTCTACTCTCCGATTAATTAATTGATTCGTACAAGCTTTGAGAGGAGTCGGCACGGGGTTTGTGGTTACAGTTCATTTTTTTCTTTTATAGAGAAGGTTGAGATTGAGAGAGAATTTTGATTGATCGAGTGTGTATTATGATAAGTGTCACTTTTGTACGACGGCAGAGAGGAAAGAAAATTTGTAGAGAGTGCTTAGCGAAAAGCTTTCGGCAAATTTCTCTTTAAATCTCTTGTTCGTGCTCTCGACTATAAAAGTCGCAGTTTTATTTCTCTCTCAATTTTCGGATGTAGCTGTGGGCACAGTGGTGAAATTTAAAGATTAATAAATTGATTAAAATTGAGTAATGTTTGCTGAGCATTTCAGCTAATTATCTGCGAATTGAAATCGAAATACACATTAACCGTTTGTTAATATTCTAAAGCACATTTATAAAACTTTTTTATTGGGATAATTTCATTTTTGCCCCACTGCAACCTGTTGGCGCAATGTGACACACCTGCAAAGGCAGCACTCGCAAGCTTTGCTTTACTTGGTGCAATTTCAACTTTTCTGTTGTTGTTGTTATTCCGTTTAACTTGCACACTCATGTAGTTTGACTATACATATATATATCTGTGCGTACGTGTGTGTATGTGTGTATTGTGTGCGTGTAGTGTTTTCGTTTACTTAGCACTTTTGAACGATAAGGCGCTAAAGAGTCTGCAAGTTGAGGCCGCATTCCCCAAGCTAACGGCACAGGTAGAAGATACCGAACGAGAAACGTTTTCTAGCATACTTTTAGGCAGCTTTCGAAGATGTTTTTATTTTCGATTTTAATTGCTTGAATTGCCAAAAGAATTGAAAAAGTGATGTTGAATTTGATTGTATCAGCATTGTTCGTACATATGGTATGTACCATGAATAATGATTGAATTAATAAAATTTTCTTATCTACATATGTACACATGTTTTTTGTGTAAACTCAAACGATAAGAATATTGTTGATAAGTAAATTGATTTTTAATGTCTTTTGGAATTAATGAGGGATTTCTTCGCGCGTTATATTGAAAAAAGCATTTGTTCTACATACATATGTATGTATATACATATGTATGTATCTCTAAAACGATTTCAAAGTTAAGTTTAATTTAAAAGAAAGACAAAAAGCGTCCGAATTTTTTTTTTTTTTTTCTTGTCTTTGGTTTATCTGGCTCTAAAGTGTGTTACCTAGAACGTAATCTTTGAGTGCAGATAAGTAACAGTGGGTTTTATTGGTTTCTTTTTGTCTCGAAGGTGTGAAGTATAATAACGAAATAAATAAAGCTAGTTCAAGTTATCATTCAATTAAGTTTGATTCAGTTCAAAGATCGGGCGCCATTATGTAAAACAAAAACATTCAAATAATAATACACAATCAATTGAAGAGGCTTTGACAAACCATTTATAAAAAAAAAAATTCCTAAATCAAATATGTACATATGTACATACAAAGTGTGCATACATATGTATGTATGTATGTATGTTTACGCACAACAATAACGATAAAAACTCATTAACTTGTCGGATTGTATGGTTTGGGGCATGTGCCCCAACAATATGTAATTGAATGTCAATTTATTTTCTGCTTTTTTTTCCTTTCTTTTTCAATCGTTTTTGTTTTCTTGCTGTTGTTGTTTTTGTTGTTGTTATTATTACAGTTAAACATGTAATGCAATTTTCTGGCACTTACACGTTTTGTGCGTGAAGCGCATTTTGTACCTGATTTATCAGTTATACAATAACACTCTTCAACAAAAGACACTTATAGAAAAAGTATAGTCAAATGATAAAAAGTGAACAGTTACGGATTGAGTTTCAATAGTTACAATTCATATAATAAACAAGTATTTAAAAGTGATTTGTTGACAATTGTAGACACCAATGAAAATATGATATATCTGATCTCAAAGTGATACAAAATATCACCAAGTAACTGCGAACTTTAACTGAAAACTCATATTAAGGGAAATCAGACAGACATCTGAAGAGCGACTTGTTAGTGTCTGATAAAGATATATTCTATCTAAAATTCATTCCACACTAACTGAAAGTTGGAATTTTGAAAACTTAAATACACTTACTTAGTATTTAAATTCTATGTATTGCCATATACATTTCAAATTGTATTTGAATTCTTTTTTACAATACATATATATTTCGGTCATAGGTAATAGAAATTATACAAAACATACTATGTACATATATCGCATGACTTCTAGTCAGCTTGCATGACTCATTAATATAACAAAGAGTTCTGATTGGTCAAATTTTTATTGCATGACTTTGGAAACTGGTAAAATTGATATCAATCGCATTTTATTTTTGATTATATTCTTAAATCATATATGTATGTATGTACATATGCATGATATACATATTGATCATAATTACGATCAATATAAAGCATGTTCTTTGACGTTCTTGAGCGTTTTAACAAGATTTCCAAATTTAGATGGAATGTCTAACAAGAAATCTTAAATTAATCAAATTAATTTAAGCTATTGAAAAATCAATTACAATTCTAAATCAACGCATAAACCTACGATCATTGCTTTTCTACTTAAAGGAAACACTTGACAACGTTATATATATATTTATATTCATTTTCCATTGGACTTGCAAAGTAATTGACATCAATTTTCACTATAACCAGAAAACAAGTCAAGCAATTATTGAGAAAAAAAGAGCAATTGATTTTACAATAATAACAAATTGAAAAAGGTTCGCCCTAAAGACACAATTAAATCCGCTTAGTCAGTTAATCAGTTAGACTACTTAAAGAAAAAAGAAAAACAAAACTGCTGTTCACATTATTTTAATGGATCTGGCGATAAAGATCGTTGAGGGAATGAACATTAAATCCAGCAAATCGCAAGTTTTGTTTAAAAACTTGCCGATTCATTTGCTTGAATAATTTTGAAAATATTTTTTTCTTTTCTCGCTCTGCCTTTGAACTTTGCTGAAATCGCATGGCAAAGCGAATTTGTTAAATTACTTCCGTACAGTTAATACAGACACAATAATAAAACTACCGACAGTCGCACAGTCAGTCAGATAGACAGACAGACAGACAGACAACAATGAAATGAAATTATGGTTTACGATTTCAAAGAGTCACTCGACCGTTGCATGGGCCAAACGATGAATTCTTTTTGATGGATACAAACAATAATAATATATATCGGAGTATAATAAAATTTCTATTTCCCCATAATTTCGATTTGTTAACATTTAAATTTATATACATATGTATAATGCAACTGCATCTCGATTTTGGCATTTCCAGTTTTGAAATTTAAATCTGTAAAGTTTTTATTAATTGTTTATTCGTATCTCTCGTTCTCTCTCTTTCTCTCTCTCTCGGTCTCTGCTTAATACGCTCATATTTAACAATCAAAAAACAAGTTTTGTGGCAAGAGAATAAAGATTCATACATCGTATTAATATTATCTAGAATCTCCCACTGGAAAAACACAACTTCAAGTACAAAAAAAAAATGGAACAATAAAAATAAATTATTGATATATGGCACACCGACAATTACATTCCCTTACCAATTAGTAATCTCTCTAGTGACAAAAGTTATTTATTTAAATATGTATATGCTACATCAAATTCTCCATTTACATAATAAAATAGTTCCAGGAAAATATCGTGAAGGAAAAGTTATCATCGGGTAGCAATAGAACTGAGATCACCTGTTGATAAGTAACTATTCATAAATATATATGAATATAGCACACTCGCATTCGGGTAAAAGATAAAAGAGATGTAGATGTATTTCAATTGGAAACAAAATATATATATAATTTTTAATAAAAAAAAAGAAAATAACAAGCGAAAAAGCTTAAAATCAAAATAAGTAAATTAATAAATTAATTTTCATTGTAAAAAATACAATTTGGAACAAAAATTCTTTAACCGAAAACCAAAAGATGTGATCTCTTATAGACAATGTCCCTTAATAATAGTTATAAATAAATATATATATAAATTATATATTTTTTTGCATTTTTATAGTCGTTAATTATATCTCTATGACTTATTGATAGATTCAAAACAGTGGAGAATTATAGAAATGATCAAATATCATTTCAAAGTTTGATACTTTTGGACAAATTGACATTTTTTGAGAATTATTTTTTCTATTATGAAATTTAAATATATAGTTATATACTTTTATATAAAAAATTTTTGCATTTCACTTATTTGTTTCAGTTTCTTTAAGACACCAAATCATGTATTGATAAGGATCAGCCTTCAAGCAGTAGGCCCTAAAATTCTATTCAATGATTAAATATATGAATATATTATATATAATTTTATTTAAGGGAATTTCTCTAAGGTCGTTTTTTAGAAAACCAATAGAAATAATATATGAATGTATTTAGCAAGTGTTAATCAAATTTAACCGAATTTCCACAGACAATTTCTTTATAATGGATAAGGGATCTCTAATCATTAAGTAAAAACCATAAAAAAAATTTATAAAATATGTATTAGTTTATAAAAAATATGTATCATATTATTTTGTACAAAAGAATAATGAGAAATATTTACATATACTCGCATTTTGTGAAAATTTCCCATTATTATTCCATTTGGATTTCGTTAAGTGAATACACAAATTTAATTTACACGATTTCAGTGAGCTATGCATGTGTGTGTGTGCGAGCGTGTGTGTATGTGTAGATATTATATGTATGTATGTATATTGGTTAGCAAACTTAAAATTCAGCAGCAATTGCTAATTTTAGAAACAATGAATGAAGAATGAAAATGTTGTGTAAAATGTGAATATAAAAGCAGTAAAGCTATCAATAAATCATCAGATCGAATGCGAAGTAACTGTGTATATAGTACAGATACATATGCATACATATTTGCAAAATAATAATTTTAAAATCAAGCATTCTAATATTTGTGAGATAAAATTATGATTGGTATACTAATTTGTTGGATCAATATAGATTAGAGCGCGTGCTTGCATTCTATGTACATATATTGGGATAAGAAAACAAAAACATTTGAAAATTTTTCCAGAATAATGTTTAAACCTCTTTGAATACAATTTGGAGTGGGGGAAGGGGGGGCGTTGGTATTAAATTGCAACCGTAACCAACGGGGTACAGGCGAAACTTGCTTCGATTGGATATTCAAGTCTCAAACTCGATCGGACTGCGACCAACATAAAACCACTTGACTTGATGTCATGTTTGAAACTGTCAAAGCCCAAAAACAAAATTACAAAAAACAAAAACAAGAAAGAAAAAAAAAACACGATAAACGATAAAAAATGGGGCCATTGCACTGGCCAATTGACACCTTCCCTCCCATTGACTCAAGCAGAAGGAGAACGAGTAAAAAAACTCTGAAACCAATTTCCAGGCTTACTTACAAGCCCTGTAATGTACATACATACATACATACATACATATGTAAATATTTAGTTTTCCACCTTCAATATGGTGTGAATAAGTTAATTTGCTTACAGCAATTTCATGAGCAATAATCGCAAATATATATGTATATGTATATGTATATTAATCTCATGTGCATAGCCTGCCCAAATTGTAATCCAAATAAATAATATTTACAGTTCTTTCAAATTAAAAACTCAAATAATAAAAAAAAATTGTGTTTTTTTTGTAATGGAATTTTTATAATTTCTGCAAGTTTTTTAATTAATAGAGTGTGAAATTGATAGATTTTACATTGCATTTGCAGGGAAGTCTAAAAAGTTGTCAAAATAAGTTAGAAGTAATTTTTATGATTTCTCATGGTGCGTATATATCTATATATGTATGTTTTTCATCACCCTCAAGAGGTAAGTTCATAATGACATATCGATCTCATTGTCTATATTTCAACAATCGATCGATATTTACATAGTGTAATGGAATTTAGCAAAAAATTTTTAATTTAAGACAATTTTCAATGAAATATTATATAAGATAGATCCAATGGATCCAATAAAACTAATGCTTTGTTAGGAATGATTAAGATTTGCCGATGGCTGAGACTGAAAATGATATTTTCCTTGCAAGGGAAAGTTAATCTCATATATCATTAATATAAAATTACAAAAAGAAAAAACCTAGAAATGGTGAACATATAGCATCTATACTGTGTCAGATTAACATTGTGATCCCAGTTAATACCACATTAGATATGACACATGCCAAAGTTACCCTATGAAAGATCTATCTAAGTCGGACCAAATGAAGTTGAAGGTATTAAAATCTAGATTCAAGTTCTTTGGGGATTAGCCGACATGGGCGTATGAAATGATATGATATGATACTTATTTAAACGAAATACTTTATTGGATTATCAAGATTTGATCATAACTGTGGAAAGATCTTCTAAAATAAGCATTAATCTAGATTATGTATCCAGAAATACTTTTGATTTCTTTCAAAATTAATATTCGAAAGGAAACTCTTGTGTATAATATGAATATATATATATATTTAAGTTAATTGTAATATGTTAGTGATAGAATCTATAATAGAGATCAAAGACACGGGAAATAGATAACGATAGACAGTACGCTAATAAATTAAATTTTCCGATCAAATGTTAAATTAAATGGATTTATTTTTGTAGTGCTATATATGTATACAGATGTATGTATGTCTATCAGATCTCTTGCATATTGAATACACACATTAAAACTCATTATATATAATCGAAAGTCATATTTTACAAGACTATAATATATTTTACTATATAAAATTTGTATTTTACGTTCATGCAATAAATTAACAGTTGTTTTTTTTTTTTTCTTAACTCTGCTGTTCTACTTAATTGTTTTTATACGATCGCAGATAGTTGAAGTTGTTTTTGTAAGTAATCAATTATACGAGTATGTATGTATGTATGTACATACATATGTATGGCATTTTTAGGTATCTACCAAAGTCATATATAGCAAATTGTTTGTCAAGTAATTGACATTGTATATAGTATGAGTAAAAGTGAAACTAAATCGGGAAATTGTGGAATTTTCACTCGTCAGCTTCCCATGACATTCAGGTGCATCTGAATGTTTTTCTTATGAATGGGCAACGTATATATATACATTTATTCATTGTGTTTATAAACAATTCTCACATAATCGGTTAAGAAATATGTACATATATATGTACATAAGTATATATACCCCAGAATCTATCTCAGAGTTACAGTTCCGCCTTTTAAAGGCTGAACAAAGAGTGAGTCATGTGAGTATTTAAAGTCATTATTTGAATCATTCATTACACGTTTCGTTTGAGAAACTTCCTTAAAAGCGAATGGATATGTATAAATATGTATAAAATATTTTATAATAAATATATATATATATATATATATATATATAGATATATGTATATATATAAATCAATACATAGGTATTCATACATATGTATGTACATATGTACATATACATATATGTATATGTATATATATATGTATAAGTACACGCAGCAGAAATCTTGACGAATTTTATCTGTATTCTGTGGGGACTAAATCACTTTATTGCTAATATCTTTTCGTGTTGTTTGTATACACTATATACAAATATATACATACATACAATGTACATTATGTATAATCAGTATATTCAGCCGACATTGAGCGATTGTTAGAACCCCCTTCTTATCAATAACGAGAATAATACTCTGACAGTTTTTCGTTTGTTTCTACTACCAACAGTTTGTTGACGGATTTCAAAAGTCGTGTAACCAATTTCGTCAATCAAGCTTTAGGACATTCAAGATAGTAGAATGGAAATGGGTATAAGATACAATTAGCAAATTTGTACAATTAGATACAACAGATATATAACTGTTCATTCATTGAATGAAAATTGTCCAACAAATTGGGAAATAAGAAGAAAAATTAATTTAAAGTAATACAAATTTTGGAACATCAAAGATAAAAGATATATACAAGGCAGTATAAGGACAACATTTTCTGTCTTCTCTATATTATGATTTTGTGTAGACTTTGATCTATAATATGATTATAAATAGTAATTGAAAATTTGGTTAACAATATTATGTAGCTATTTTAGAACACGTGTCTGAGTATAGTATATAAAATTTCAAGAAAAATATCCATTTTTTATATAAGGAGATAAATTGAATCATCCTTAGTTGTTAGAATGCATCTTCTCAATGAATCATTCTAAATTCTTAGGAAAATGATGATTAATTGCTATAAATTTAAGAATTTACTCTGTTTAAATTTAACTGTTTTCAAAATATTTATATATTAATTTATACATACATACATAGTATGTATATTTATGTGTATACATATCTATTTAAAATGTTCCTATGTACATACATACATATATTTTGCTGTTATTAACAATTTTTTATTGTCGTAGCACATGACAAGCTAAAGTCGGCAAAATCGCATAAAATCGCACATTTCAAATTGAGTTTCTCATTTGATTTGTAATCAAAGTTAATTGCACAAACACATATGCATGAATGCATTACGTATGTATGTATGAGTGTGCATACATGCATGTATGCACACTCATACATATGTATGCATGTATGCATGCAGATGCAAAAACAAATTTTGCAGAATTCGAGAAACGTCAAGTGTGATGACCGAAACTGGAACTTTGGAATACTGAAACATATGTACATACATACATGAGTATGTTTGTATTTATATGCACATAAATGTGTATCTATGTATGTATGTTGTACTCTTATTTTTTAGGCTTTGGGTTCTGTGGGCGAGCACAGGTGATTAACGGAATGTTGGAATGTCGGTGAAGACGATGAGGGGCAAGATGAACTCTTTTGCTAAATAATTGGCATTTAATGATTAGAGAAAGAAAGAGAAAAACAAAGAGCAGCAGAGAGAGAGAGAGAGAGAGGGTGTAGTGGGGCAAGTTGTCTTGGAGAACACGTTCAAGTTGTTACGTTGTTGTTCTTGGAAAAATCACGCGGCTTTTGAGAAGCCTTCAGGGTCAACAACGTGTTGCACAGTGTATGTATGGATGTATAAATAAATATGTACATACATTCATACATACATACATATGTATGTATTTCAAGTGCGTTTTCAATTACAGGTTCTTCGTTTATATTCATTACTTTATTTTTGTTGCTTTTATATCTGACAAGACGTTCACTTCGCACAGGCACAAAACAAAATTTCATACAAAGGCTTTCGTTGCTCTTTACCCGTATCCGTGTTGCCTGCAACTTGGTCTCCTTTTCACAAATTCACATACATAATATAATTTTCAATTTGGCTCCTTTAGATAACAGGCACTTTGCTTTCACTCGTTGAGTAGCTTTTTGCTTTTTAATTAATTTATTTTATTATTATTAATTTGTTAGCATTGAAAACTTCACTGCATACTATAAAAGAACACCGTTTATTACCTGTGAAAACTACGTCACAAGGGCTTAAACAAGTACCGAAGCAACGCTTAAAAAACTTTCAATCCGTACGCGCACATGCACATGTGAGAGGTTCAACAGTTGTCGGTTAACTAAATTCGAATTTAAAATCATCGTCAACTCAATAGATACGAAATCTGGCGGAAATACAAGTAAATATGTACGATGTGTGTACACTGCTCGCCACTTAAATGGGACACCTTTAAAGTCGATTTTCTATAGATAATTGCTGGTAAGCCTGGCCTAGCCAGGTAAATCATTTTTGTTTTCTTATCAAGTTTATTTAAATGTGGTAATTTGACGAAAATTACAAAATTATTCTTAAGTTGAAAGTATAAAAAAAACGTTGTTAACCAAAAAGTAACAATTTGTGGCTTAATTTTGCACCACTTGAATAGGGCACTTTAACTAAAAACCATTTAAGCATATTTCAATCCTCTTCAATATTTTCCAAATAAAATTACTTAACCCGGATAACCCCAATAATTTAAAGAAATCGAGCCAGGCTAATAACTTGATGTTTTGGCTCGCTATACGATTTAACAATTTGGTGTTGGTTGGAAAAAATGTAAGCTCACTGGTAATAGGAAATGGTCCCCCACACCATAATTCCTCTAGCACATTTACGCAATTTATCAAAATGGTGTGGCTCTTTACGAAGATAATGAAAATAGTAGTTGTAGGGTCGGGCCATCAGTAGGCCATCGGGTCCCTCCAAATTAAATTTTTTTTCGTCCTCAAAGACTACACCTTGCCATTTCGAAATCCGAGCCTGGTTAAGAGGTGGCTTCTTCTTGATTTTTAGTCTCTTCAGGTGTGGAGCATTGTTAATAACACGTAGCATGGTTGTCAAACTTGCGTTAACGTTGCACTTTTCCCTTATCTTGGCCAAATAGTTGTGCGAATTGGAAGCTTCTCTTATAATTAGTCGCTTGTCCGCGTTAGTAAGCACACTTTGGAAGCTGCCCTTCAAGTTTTTACCAAAATTAGCCTCCTTATTTAAAAAATATTTGTAACGACGTGACGGCTCCTGTCGATTTATTTTTTCCAATTAGGCAATAAAAAGGCCAGAATCCTTGTAAGCTGGGACTCTTCTCCGACTCAGATAATCAAATAATTAAATTTAATATATGTACACTTCAATTAAATCAAAAATTTGAAGTAAACCAAACCGAGCAAATAAAATGCATGTTCTATTCAAGTGGCGCAAAAATTCTATTGAATTTATGCGAATGCTAACATAAAGTGCAAACTGCTTTATAACGGTTATATTCCAAAGCTTGGAAAATACTACAAGTAGCGAAGAATGCTTGCAAAAAGATAATACGGAAAAATACCGTTAATTGACCAATTCGTTTTCGAGTTATGAGCATTTGAAAAAAGAGCATACAGGGTGTCCTATTCAAGTGGCGAGTAGTGTACATACTTAAATACATACGTAAAAATGTTTTAATTTACGCTTAAGCTTTCGTTTCGGAAGTTGGCCTAGGCCCAGGCATACAAATTTAGGCAATGTTTGTGATTTTTGTTGATTAAGTCTCTGATCTTTGAATGCTGACCATTAAAAACCCGAAATATTCGCTTATCACATTACAAAAAACTTATTTAGTATATTTTTACAAACGCAAATTAATAGTACAACAAAAAACATTCTACTTTTGGAAACAATAAGGGTTGGAAAAAATTCTAATAAAATAAAAATGTACATATGTATGTTGGAAAAAATTCTAATAAAATAAAAATGTACATATGTATGTATTTACCAATGTAGAAAGACTTACATATTTAATTTTAAAATGAAAATGCATACATATATTTAAATAAGGTGAATAACCAATTGCAAGAAGTCAAATCAATTTCACGTGAAAATCCACCACCACTGAGAATTTTAAAAAGTAAATCAATTAGGAGAAATTGGTTTATTAAATTATCAAAGAAATGAACAAAATAAACATGCAGTTCAAATCGTTTTCTGAATTAACAGTAAGAACTTGTACTATTCGATATTGATAAATTTTCACTTTGCTCTTGTCGATAGTGAACTCGATATTTCTTAACAGAATTATTAAACTTAACAGAACCAAATGAGATTTAACAGGACCTTATGAGTTTAACAGGCCCTAATGAGTTTAACAGTAGCTAATGAGACTTAACAGAAATAATTTGTTTACAGAACTGTTAAACCACTGATAACTTTTTCCCGTTTTATTTACTAACAAAATAAAATTAAATTTATAAATATTACCATAATTTAATAATTCAAATCACAAAAACTATCAAAATGACTTCAAACACAGTTGCCGAAGAGACATTCGAAGGTGGAGAGTTTCCATTCGATGACGAAGACGAGCAAATGGTAGCGGGTAGCAACTTGGGCAGAAAGCGTCTCTTCAGTAAGGTAAATATCGGGAACGACTTCTTATAATAACTTTATAAACAAATATTTTGCACATCAGGAGCTGCGTTGCATGATGTTTGGCTTTGGCGACGATAAGAATCCCTACACAGAGACTGTGGACTTGCTAGAGGACTTAGTGATTGAGTATATAGCCGAAACTACACATCGTGCCATGGAAATTGGTCGCACTGGGCGAGTCCAGGTGGAGGATATTATATTTCTTGTCCGTAAAGATCCACGCAAGTATGCCAGAGTCAAGGATTTGTTGACCATGAATGAAGAACTAAAGAAGGCCCGTAAGGCTTTCGATGAAATCAAATATGTGGGTGAGTAATCCGTGTCCCATATTAACAAAGGAATCAAATAGCAATGATTAATGCGTTTTCCTTCTACAGGGAACGAGGGCAAGCTGAAATGACAAAAATCCAAAAGATCTGCTCAGGACTCCATTTAGAATTAGAATTAAGAATAACATTTAACAGTTAATTAAATTTTAATCAAAATAATCTTCTATATCTATGTCTGGATTAAGTATATCGTCACCATAAGGTTCCAGATCTATGCCATTAAGTATGAGATTCTCACACGTTTCGGCCAGATCTGTATTGCCTATGAGTATTGCTCCTCTTAAACGATTATTTTGTAGGACAAATTTTATATATTCCTTATTGCGGGTGCAGCGCACTAGCAACTCATAATCCTGGCCCAAATCTTGTCCAATAAAACGTCCAAGGAGGACCACTGGATAGCCAAAAAGTTGTGTCACATGACCAAAAAGTTCGAAACAAAAGTCCTGGTAAATTGTCTCTCCTTGGTGAGCTGCAGCCATGCTCCGTCCGGCCATAGAACCCATTTGACGTGCTTGTGTCCACAGTCGCATTTGGAACCAGTGGGGGGCCGGTGACCAGTCAGCAGAACAAACATCCCCTGCAGCATAAATATCTGAAAGATTGGTCTGCATCATCTCATTAACGCAAATGCCACCATCCTGGGCCAATTTAAGGGACTTATCAATTGTAAAATCATGGCGAGGTTGTACACCCGTAGCGGAAACTATAAAATCACATTGCAGTTCATCGGACTTGCCATCTTCGTGACGCAGCTTAATTTGGAGACCATCTTGTCCGTCAGGATGCATACAATAGTCCTCTATATGGCATTTATAATAAATCTTGGGCAGGTTGCGTCCTGTGTTAACGAGTCCACCACACAAATTATATTTCCTATGCCAGTCGGGACCCAAAGCCGCGCCTTTTTTTGCTTTATTCTCATCACTGGACTGGACAATTTCGCCATATCTCATTCTTTTTACAGCAGTTTCCGCTGGTTTTGCCTTATCATCATCTTCTCCAACGACTTCGCTTCTAGCCACTTGGAAGAACTCTGCTGCTCCAGGATCCACAAATGTAGCCGATATATGACTGTCTTTGACCACCCAGTGGACTTGCACGTCCTTTAACTCATAGGCAAGCTCACTAGCAATGCCTCCATTGCCCAGGATCATTACTTCCTTCGCCTGGTTTAGTCTTTGCTGCAGTTCCTTTACAGAATCCGTATCCCTTATGCCGATTACCCGCGCATCTTCTTGTTCCTTCCCCGCCAATCCAGAACAAAATAATTTCGGTGCTCCTCCCGTGCAGAGGCAGAGATAGTCATACTTGAAAACCAATCCTTTCCTGGTGCGCGCCCAATGCTCATTGCTATTTACATACTCCAACTGGTCCACATGCGTTCGAATCTGTGTACCAATCTCGGATATGTTTTGTTCCCGCACATCAAACTTGTGCAAATAACGAGCTATGGGCACTAGATTCGTTACGCTTTTCACAACGCTGGACTCCGTAATGAGAACAATGCAGGACGAAGGACAACATATTGCCAAGGATTCCGCACAGCTAACACCGGCTATTCCGCCACCCACAATCAAAAATGTGCATTTCTGCGACATAATTGAACCTTACATTCACTCCAATGGAAACAGCTGTTTTAACCAGCTGATTTGTACAATGGGCAAAAACCAATGAATTCCCAACAAAGAAAAAATAATTGATAAACATAAAAAAATAAAAAGACATTGCAACGAACATGTGCAGTCACGATTGGGGGACAGCTGGTGTAGCATTCGGTTTCAAAAAGAAAAAAAAATGGTTTTGATTGTGCGGTAAATGTAACTGGAGCGCAGGTCTCAAAATTTGTATCGACATTGTGTGTGGGTGCTGGTGTGTGTGTGTGTGTGTGTGTGTGTGTGTGTGTGTGTGTGTGTGTGTGTGTGTGTGTACATTGGGTTTGTGTTTTCCGAGCACTTTAAATAAAAACAGCGTCAGTTAGACTTCATATGTTTAGACGCCAGCAGCAGCAGCCAAGCAGCGGTGATCACTGAAAACTCTGAAAGTGGAAGTGGAATTGGAATTGGAATCGGTGAACTAAAAATAAACCGTCTGGCTTTATAGGGCAATACTGATAAGGCGATAGAGAAGCAGACAAAGCATCTTGAGTGAGATGTACGGATTTAGGATGCTCACCCTATTAATCGGTGTTGTGGTCGCTGTGGTTAGTTGATTACATATGCACATACATACATACATACATATGTACATAGATACATATACATATATGTACATACATACATACATGGTATCCTTTGAACTATGTATGATATTAGCTCAATGATTCCTTCACAGATTCCCTCTGGATTGGCGCTGGACAATGGTAATACTTGCTCCGCAGCTGTTCTCGAGGCACGTCGATTCTTTCAGCTGCATAATGAGCAACTGCGTCAGCGGTATCATGAAGAGTTTGTGGCTGCCTACAACTATAATACGAATGTCACCGAAGCGAATCGTGAGGCTATGATAACGATCTTTGCCAAAAATGCTAAGGAGACCAAAAGTCTGGCACAGCTTATTAAATCCTCTGACTATTTGGAATCCTCCGATACTGATATTAGAAGACAGGCGCGTCTTCTATCGGAAATGGGTTCGGCTTCCCTCAAACATGAAGATTATCTGCGACTTCAGAACGCCATCAGTGCCATGCAGTCAAATTACGCCACCACCAATGTGTGCTCCTATACAAATCGGAGTGATTGCTCGCTTACCCTGGAACCTCACATACAGGAGCGTCTTTCGAATAGCCGTAATCCCGATGAGTTGGCATGGTATTGGAAGGAATGGTACGACAAAGCAGGCACCTCTCAACGTGAAAATTTTGCAACTTATGTAAATTTAACCCGCAAAGCTTCCCAACTAAATGGTAAGTGATAACCTCTTGATGGTGTGTAATTCAATTTAATCATTTTGTCATGGTATAAGAAAGTGCAATTATTTTCAATCAAACCATTTAAATCTGAAAAGTAACCTTACAAACAGATACTAAAATGGAAAGCGGAAAATTATATAGCACTGGATAGATACCCTTACTTTTGTTGGCTTGTGTAATTCATTAGCTTCATCTAATTGATTAAATTTCTATTTTTATACATTATTAATACATTCATATAAATCTATATATGTATATATGTACATGTGTATATGTATATTTGTATAGGTTATCGCTCTTATGCCGACTATTGGGTGCATTTCTATGAGGATCCCGATTTTGAGCGACAGTTGGATGCTACATTTAAGGCTGTTCTACCATTCTATCGACAAATTCATGGTTATGTACGTTATCGTTTGCGTCAACATTATGGAGAAGATGTGGTTCCCGCTGAGGGTAATATACCCATGCATCTATTGGGTAATATGTGGGCTCAGTCTTGGAATGAGGTGATCGATCTTTTTACCCCTTATCCGGAGAAACCTTTTGTCGATGTGAAAACCGAGATGCAGAGGCAGGAGTATAGTGTTAAGAAGTTGTTTGAATTGGGGGATCAATTCTTCCAGTCTTTGGGCTTGCGCGCATTGCCTCCAAGTTTCTGGAACCTGAGTGTTCTAACAAGACCCGAAGATCGGGAAATAGTCTGTCATGCCTCCGCATGGGACTTTTATCAGGACAGCGATGTACGAATCAAAATGTGCACCGAATTGGATACACACTATCTTTATGTGGTGCACCATGAGTTGGGACACATTCAATATTATCTACAATACGAACAACAGCCGGCTGTCTATCGTGGAGCCCCCAATCCAGGGTTCCATGAAGCTGTGGGTGATGTAATTGCCTTGTCCGTAATGTCAGCCAAGCATCTAAAGAGCATAGGACTGACAACCAATGGCCGATTGGATGAGAAGAGCCGCATAAATGAGCTATTCAAACAGGCTCTAACAAAGATTGCATTTCTGCCATTTGGCTATACGATGGATAAATATCGCTATGCCGTTTTTCGCAATGAACTCGATGAGTCTCAATGGAATTGCGCCTTCTGGCAGATGAGATCCGAATTTGGTGGCATTGAACCACCAATAAATCGTACCGATCAAAACTTTGATCCCCCTGCAAAATATCACATTGATGCTGATGTCGAATACCTGAGATATTTTGCTGCCCATATATTTCAATTTCAGTTCCACAAGTCTCTCTGCCAGTTGGCCGGGCAGTATGTCCCAAATGACAATCGGCAAACTTTGGACAACTGTGACATCTTTGGCAGCAAGGATGCTGGAAGGGCTTTCAGCAAATTTTTATCACTCGGCAATTCAATCCATTGGAAAGAAGCCTTAAGGGAATTTACTGGTGAAACAGAAATGAATCCAGCTGCTCTCTTGGAATACTTTGAACCTTTATATCAATGGCTCAAGCAGGAGAATAGTCGTCTGGGTGTTCCCTTGGGTTGGGGAGAGACAAACAGTAAGTTGAATTTAAAACTTTCCCAAAACTCCCTCCACATCCATTACCCATGACTAGAAATTGTACTAATATT
Organism: Drosophila sturtevanti; assembly: GCA_018150375.1. Classification (NCBI taxonomy): domain Eukaryota; kingdom Metazoa; phylum Arthropoda; class Insecta; order Diptera; family Drosophilidae; genus Drosophila; species Drosophila sturtevanti. The sequence continues at coordinate 29,603 of JAECWJ010000559.1, read as the reverse complement.
ATTTCTCCTTCTTCTTCTTGCAGAAATTCCTTCAGACTGCTGTGGACCATTTAGCACATAAGGATTTAACTCTTGATGTAGTTTTAAGTACCGATTAACTAAAACAACGAAATAAAGAATGTTTTTAATTTAAACGCAATTTTCCGTTCTATGAGAATCTTTGAAAATATATCAGCCATCTATATTGGATGCAAATATCTGGAATACAGAGATTGAAATATCCAGTAAATAAATTTCTGTCGCTTTCAGTTAATAACTATGATTAGTTTCGGCTTATCTGTTTCGTATATATGTATATAAGAATCCATTTCAATCTAAACAATAATATTTAAATTGATATTTATTGCATCGATTTATTCGTTTCGTTTATTTTTCATAATACATTTTTCTTTTGGTTTTTCTTATTTTTTTTTTAACAATATTTCCAAATTAGCACACTGAAAAAATTGCCCTTAAAAATGTCTACATTACTTTCAATTTTCATTTTGCCAATTAAAAAATATTGGTAGAATTAACAAATCCCACACACATTTTGCATTATTCGTTTTTGTATTATTGTAAATTTTGGTTATATGCTTTTCGTTATGTCTTTTGTACACGGCAATTCGCTCTCAAAATTGAAATAAGTAAATTACTTATTATATATATTTTTTTTCTTGTATTATTTTTTGATGTTTCGACAAGGAGCATGTTGACGGTTTTTGCAAGTTTTTGATTTGAGTTTTTTATTTTTATTTTGGTTATTTGCGTTTATTGTGAAATATGTCAACGTTAACTGATGTGTGGGTATAGACGTAAATTTATAATTTTAATAGTGAAATTTTGGAAAATTTTAAAAATAACCATCAACACGAATTAGTATTAGGAATTTGTTTCATTAATTTTCGATTAAGTATACTTGTATGTATGTATGTCTGTACGACTAAATGCAAAAGTTAACCAACCATTTGCTTCTATAATGATATCTGCAGTTTCTCAGTTTTCTTATGATATTTCTCTTAGTTTTCATTCAAATTTTGTATTGGATATTAGCCATTCTGGAACATGGTAAAAATTGAATGAACTCGTATAGGTAGTGTTAAGTATGTATGTATATGTATATGTAAATACGTTTTAATGCACTCTAGCGAATTGTTGGAGTATCAGTTAAATTGGCTAGTTGGTTTCCATATGTATATGTATACTGAATAGAATATATTTCAAGGGAATAAATTTCATTGTTATTTTATCGCATCCAGAATTACTACAGCAGAGAGATTGTGGTTCTGAATACAAACCAATTCAAACTGTATAGCCAAACAATTTGTTATATATTCTCAAGTAAAGAGAAATGAATCCAGAACTTTGAAACCACAAAAAGAGAAGCAAATCTGCTCAGTTTTGGGAGAAGTGTACATATATATATATATCAAATATGTTTAAACTTTAACTAAATAGCTTACACTTTTCGATATTTAATAATTTTGGTTTTATCGTTTGCATGCAGATTTCCAAGTGATTTAGATATATATGTATGTGATAGCGAGATATTTAAGGTCAAGAGTTTAGTTTTGGTTAGTGCTAAGTGAATCGAACATTATTTTCATAATAGTTTTGTTTTAGTTGTTTCTGATAGTGTTTAATACTATTACGTTTTTAAAATCTAACAAATAATTTTGGGAACATATAAATAAATGTAACTAGTTATATGAATACGATGCGGAATATCTGATACTTTCTTTTTGCAGCGGTTGTGTGTTTTATACAAAATCGAATATATATATATATGTATATATATATTAATATGTATTTATATAATATAATATATGTATGTATGTATAAATATGCCGTATAGTAGGATCTTATCCTTTGCTACTTAGAGATTATTATTGAATACAATTTTTTGTTGTGTTTTGTGGTTTTATTAAACGCGAAAGATTTACGGTATATTTCTTACATACTGATAAATTTTTTTGATACGTGCCTCTAAATTCCGATTCGTAATGCCGAAGCCATATAAAATACATACATCAAAGTGATAGATAGGATCAGAATCTCTTTTAAGCTTGATTACAAATGAGAAGGCTTTGAAAATGATGGAGGGGGGGGCGGGGGAATTCCGAATCAGAATTGAGAACAGTCACGATATTATAATAATTTATGTTGTTTTTGAATATCAAGAATTAAATATTGGAGCATGGCAAGCAAATTTGTTTCAATGATCATAGCTGGGTCTGTGTTTTTCTGTCTGACTTTTGTTTTTATAAATTGACTTTTTGAGAAATGTCTAATTGACCGTATTCCCGGAAATGTGTGATTTGTTCTTGGACCAGTGGATGCTTTAGTCCAAGAACGGGTTTTGTCATACGGGTCGCGAATGATGCAGATGGTGTTGGTGTTGATTTACGCTGCTTATGCTGTGGTTGCTGCTACTGCTACTGGCTCCACCTCCAGTTCCAATGCCAGTTCCTTTGGGTCTTGATGGTGGCGGTGGGGGCGGGGCCTGCCTCATTCTTTGTTGTAAGATTCGCGGCAGCTGAGGATGTGCCTTGTGCTGCGCTGGTGGCGCTGGTGGTGGTGCAGGCCTCTGTTGATGCTGCTGCTGCTGATGATGGTGCAATTGCTTGCCCATGGATGAAGCTGCTGACGACGAACCCGAAGTTCCTGAATTAGAGCTAGTGGAGGCATGGGATGTGATAGATCCTGTTGCCAATTTAGAGCTTGTTCCTGCTGATGCTACTGGTGCCCCTGGTGAACTAGCCATGTTCCTTGATAATAACGGTGGCTGTTCATTAATTTTTATAGCTGCCACTGCGACTGGAGCATAGGAGCTACCATCATCATCCTCATCGGATGACAATGAATTGGCATCGGAGGGAGTCCTCGAACGTGAGGGTGGTGACATGGCCTCTTGCTCTTGCAAGAATACCCTAAAACCCTGTATTGACTCATTGAGGGCCCACAATTGAGACAAAAGCGACAAATCTAATTGCCTCAGGCCATACATTTCTCGTCTCAATATTGCCAGCTGACTGTCTATAGTGGAGGAACCGCTGCCGGCTCCCCCTGCACTGCCCGCACTATGAGTAGAGGAGGCTCGGCTATGAACAGATTCTCTGTCGCTAAGAGATTCTTGGGTGGAGGAGAGGCTGCCGTGTCGCTGACTGTGACCGTGGCCATTATGATTCCGTTGCCTAGTTACGGCCGCCGTGGATGTGGACGGCCCCAAGTATAGTTCGCCAGTTGCGGCTGTTAAGGAGGCCACACTGGAAGTAACTGCTGGCGAGGAGGATTGCGGGCCAGTAGCAGCAGTGCTTAAACTTTTTGGCAGTGGAGGCAGACCACTTAATGTGTGTTGCTGGGAAGTATCGCTCTGTTGTTCCATCACTTAGCTATGCTCCTATTCTCGTTTTATTTTGTTTCTTTTTAACCAAATCAATGTTTGTTGTTTACTCGTTTCTTTTTGCTTGTGTCCGTTTTGCGCTCCTTATTCGCAATCCTTTCGCGCTCCTTTCGCTATGCTAGTTTCGCTTAATGTATATTGAATTTCCAGCTCTGTCGGCACATTGGGCACTGTTTGTTCAACGGTTGCAAGTTCAGCCACTTTACAATGCAGTGCATGTGGAAACAGTGCGAACAGACGCCCCACACCAGCGGGCAATCGTCTCCAGGCAGGGCGCACTCTGGACAAGTGCTCTCAAAGGACATACGACATATACCGCAATTCTCATCATTTGCAATCCAGCGCCAAGATGCCACTCCTGTCCATGACTTGATTGTTACTTTCATTTTGTGCCGCACATTGGTTCGCACTTCATCGAATTGCACTAGTCGCTTTATCGCAAAAATCAAACTTCAATTGTCGAATTCTTTGCTTTGTGTTGAAGGAATTACTGTTTGCGTGTGTGTTTTTTTTAGCAAATCTATTGCTTTTTTTCAGTGACGGCAGAAAAATATGTAGGTCGAATCGAATCGGTCCCCGTATTTTTGGATAAATGTCCGTATTACCGGATATTAGTGTGACCACATAAGGCTAACGGAAAATGTACAAATTTCGGAATTTGAAAAGCCGACAACAATTCTGTTATTTGGTATTTCTCAATTTTGTTTTTCCCGGTCACACTGCTAAAACAGCTGTTTGGTGACTCTATAAAATATTGTTTTTAAGTTTTGACAATATGCTAAAATTTGAGGCATTGCGAAACGAACGTAGCCGGCTTCAGCAAGAAATAGCAGATCTTCGATCCACAATTCACAAAAAAGAAGAGATCCTCCGTGAACTGGAGGGAGCATTGGCCAATTGTGACGAGAATGAGTCGACCAAAGATATATCCAATCCTGAGACGAGCGATAAAAAACTAACCAATGAAGAAATAGCACGCTATAGCCGACAACTGATTCTACCCAATTTTGGAGTAAAAGGACAACTGACACTTAAAGACAGTTCCGTCCTTATAGTGGGCATGGGCGGATTGGGTTGTCCAGCTGCTCAGTATCTGGTCGCCGCAGGTGTGGGACATCTAGGCCTCATAGACTATGACAACGTGGAACGTAGCAATTTTCATCGACAGCCTCTCCACTCAGTGGCTCGCTGTGGGATGGCCAAGACAGAGTCGGCTAGAATAGCGCTGCTCGATTTAAATCCAAATTGCTCCATATATTGTCATAACCAGTTGATGAACAGTCAGAATGCCTCCAATATAATGCAACCCTACGACGTGATTCTAGACTGCAGTGACAATGTGGCCACCAGATACCTACTTAACGATGCCTGTGTGATGCTCCGCAAACCCCTAGTCTCTGGCAGTGCCCTTAAAATGGACGGCCAACTGACGGTCTATAATTATGGAGATCATGGACCTTGCTATCGCTGCATATTTCCTGTTCCTCCACCACCTGAGTCGGTGACAAATTGCGGTGATGGTGGCGTCTTAGGTGCTGTCACAGGAGTAATTGGTTGCTTGCAGGCATTGGAAGCTATTAAAATTATTGTGGGCCATCTGGGTGATGTCCTCTCGGGGCGTATGCTTATCTTTGACGGCACTGTCGGCCAATTTCGGAATATTCGCATCCGCTCGAAACGTTCCAATTGTCATGCCTGCTCTTCTCAACCCCTTATAACTGACCTAATTGACTATGAACTATTTTGTGGAATGCACGCCACTGACAAGGATCATCCCTTAAAATTACTGGAGCCCGATCATCGTCTTGATGTAGAGACATACAATAAGGAACTTAAATCTCAACCACATTTACTCCTCGATGTACGCTCAACGGCAGAATTCGAAATTTGCCAACTGTCCAGCAATGCTATCAATTTGCCTCTAGCTGAAATCCTGGATGATAGCTATCTAAAGCGTTTTACTGTACAACTTCAGGATAAAGATTTACCCATTATTTTGCTTTGTAGACGCGGCAATGATTCGCAGATTGCTGTTCAGCATATGAGAAATCGTTTTCCTGATAATTCAATACGCGATCTGATTGGTGGACTTCATGCCTGGACCACCAAAGTAGATCCCAATTTTCCCATTTACTAACTAATCGACTGTAATCCAAAATGTACATACAACTTACTAAAAAGAAATCATTCAAACAATTCGAGTTTTTCCATTAAAGCACTGAAAATGTATATAAATTTTTTTTCGGGAATTTCCATTAAAATGCCTTTTTTGTTTTTTCTTTTTTTTTTGAGGATATAATGCATATGTAAATCTTTAAGCTCATGAGCTTTTTCGAAATCAAATTGTGAATTTCGTGGTCTCACTTTCATTTGAAAGCTGTATTCGATGAAAGTCCAACAAAATATACCGATATACATATGTACATATATATATATAGCGACAGCGATAATAAATTTGATTGATCAGGTGTGAACTTTTCATTCTTTAATAAAGAAAATAAAAATGTTTATGATAACAATTTTTAAGACTTTTGTTGTTTTTGTTTCGGCTGACCATAGTACTCATTGTAATCGTATTCTCTGAACGGAACATCGTAGGTAAGCAAACCATAATCCCGCGCCCTTTCGACGGCAATCAACAAGCGCAAGTGACTTTTCTGGCAAAGACCCGTCTTAGAGTAGCTAAGAACGTCGCCAGTGTGCGGCGAAATAAATTGTTCAATTAGTTCTGTATTACGATGATCCAGCACCAGATATTCATCACGACAAATGGGACATGGATTACCAGTGGAGATTTTGCCTTGTCGTATACAGGTCTTACGTGTTTTCCGTGGAGCATACATTCCCTTGTGATTGCGTCTAGACGGAAGAGTTCACCAATGTAAATGTCTTTAATGAGATACCAATATTATCTTTACCGATATTGCGTCCATACGAAGTCGTCACCATAGGTTTGCTTATAAGCCGTACTCTTCAAATAACGTATAGAAGTTTCCACAGGAATGACTTTGGTACGATCATTGGCATCGGGGCCGGCACTTTGTGTGTTCTCCTCGTTGACTTCGGCATCCACTTCCGTATTGGCTGCTATATCATTAGTTTCTGCGACAGTGGCTTTGCATCCCATGTAGCTGCCCGTATGGAAACCAGAGACTCGCCCGTTCCGGGTGATCTGGATTAACCCATTGAAAATACTTCGTGTGATCGGTAGCATTTTAACTCAAAAATCCTGGAAAATATTTGTGAGGTAACAATCTGCCAATTTTTGACGGGTACAGCTGTTTAAAAGTATCGAGTACTAGCGGGTATCGACAAAAGAAGCCCTTAGCACTATTCCGTTAAACAGCACAGAATACTAACGAAACATTTTTTATGTCTTCAAACTAATAATACAAGTTTTAAAACAAATACATAATGCCTATCTTTAGTTGTCTAAATTAACTCGTACAAAAAATTAAGAAAACTCAAAAACCACTTTCGTTGGAGCTACAAATTAAAACCGTGAGTATGCGCAAACACCTGCAAAAGCTCAGCAGCCACCCACACACTTACACAATGAGGCATGTCGGTTTAGTTACTTTGCCGAGTCGGAAGTGCACGGTCCAAGTGTCTTCGTCGCTGTTGTTGTCGGTGTTGAGGGAATCGTGTGTGTTTGTGTTGTTGCGGTGGTTGGGGTAGAGCATTAAATCACGTGAATAAAAACAACGTTTATTTACTTTCTCGCCCCGTAAGGAGTCGGTGTCGCAGTCGAAGCCTACCGTTTGTAATATTACAGTTGGTTTTAATTTCTGTTTAGATTCAGTTTTCTTTTTAGCTTTGCGTGCATGCATAAAATTCAGTTTCGGATTTAATCAATATTTTAGCTATATTTCGGGTCATTTAAATTTAATTTGTTTATTGTGAAAGAAAGCCTACACATTTACCTATTACCATTAGTCCAAGCTTCGTCCCTTTGTCGTTTCAGGCGTCGCGACGCAGTCTGCCACTAGCAACATTTACAACACAAGAAATACCGTTACTTTTCTAAAAAGGTGAGTAAAAGTGTGACACGGGTATAGCAAGCAAGCTTTTTCTTGTTTTTATAAATAGAGCGGACAATAACGACGTACACAACGGGCGTGCACCATGAACACATATGTATGCAAGTCACCACATTAGAATTTTCTTATCAATTTGCCAAAAGACAAAAAAAAAAACAAAAACAACAGTAAACCTAAAAGCTAAAAATACTGCTGAGTAAAACCATCGTAAAATATAAAACATATGAACACCGACAACTGTGGCACCTGATAGCTGGGTGAGTGTGACAATAGGCAGAGACGGATACCACCAAACTTTTGGAGTGTTCTTTTGCGTATTTCGTGTAATAAATTGTTATTTACCTTTGCCGCCATTCGCAGAGAAACGAACGAAAACTTCGTTATGTTGTGCTAAAATTAATACCTGTTGGGCCATACAAACAAAAGGAACGCCATGTACAGGCTGCATCGACAATTGTAATACTCTGTAATTGTGAAAGATGAAAATACAAACCATTAAAATGATTAAAAGTCCTAAGAGTCTGGAAGACTTATTAACTTAAATAATTGAATATTAGCCGTATGATGTAATATTTGATAAACAAAGGCTCTAAATCCGAAGTCGTCGGATATGTAGGAACGAGTCCTTTGTATACTTACCAAATTTGTGCCAAATTTATAATGTCCTATGCAAAGGTACAATGATTTACATTTTACATTCAAAGCGCACGAAAACTTTGCTTCTGAAGGGTCTTGTTACGCGTCACCAAATTCGAGACTTTAATTAAGTTGTCGTTTGTTTTGCTTTTTCTTTTTTGGTTTCTTAACTTTTCTTGCTCACACTTCATTACTACTTGGTATTTATTTCTGAAATTTGAATCACCGTTTTATTTGTAAACTTTTTTCTTCCTATCTAGTTTGTTTATCCTGCACAACAGTGCCTCACGTCATGGGGGGATGTGCTCCTATTTGTGGAGGTCAGATTAAGGGTTTTGTTCGCCCATTTCCATGTCCTTCCAATAACCATTACGTGTGAAAATGCCCACGCGTGCCTTTCGTTTTCGTTTTCATTTTCATTATTTTTATCAATATATGTATGTATGTAGTATAAGTCGATTTCCAAGTTTTTTGATTAATGTGTTTTTACTGAAACTCACGAAAATGTATTAGACATTCCAACAGTTATAACTTGACTAATATATCCTATTCTAATCATCATAATTAATAAAATTACATAAAAAGTGATTCAGAATATATGGGCTATTTGTTGAAATACATATTTCATTAATTATTAATCACCATTAGGCGAGAATAGTTTAGTATAAGGAAAAGTCTACAAATTGTAGTCATTCTATATATGTATGAACTTACATATATACTGCTATAAAATTTTATCGGAAAATATATATGAACCAACACACTGATATTAGGAAATGGCATTATTATCTACATATTTGCTTTAAAACAAAGTAAAAGAACTTAAAACTTTCACTCACCGAAGTGGGCAGCATTGACTTTATGGAATGAAATTTTCTTCTTTTTCATATTTTCCAAGTCCAGTCTCCTTCCCTTAAGTACTTACGTCTACTAATTCACTTAACGCAAATGATAAATTCCAATTGTCGTATGTTCAGAAATAGACTGTTTATGTTTACTTTTCATGTTGCCACAACAAAATTTTCCATCGAAACGTAGGATCCATAGTGTCTATTCCTAATTCCACTATTTTACCAAAACCTACCTCAAACAGAGTATGAAGAGCGCCCTCTTCAGCCATTTACAACACAATTTAAATACCAATTTGCCTAATTAAGGTACCTTTAAGCCGCGCCTCCAAAAATGACAGCTCATTTAAGTTGCTGCGGTTCCATAGTTCTATGGGGACACCTTATTCATAATCCCGAAATATTGCGTGACACGGTCCGAGCTATGCGATGATGAAAACAAAAAAGAAAAAAAAAAATACAGTTCAGTGCAGTTTCAAGGTAATGACATCAACGTGAATGAGATGATTTTTCCAGTTGCTGTGAAGCTTTTTTAAATTTTAAAAAATTTAAACGCTTGTGGTGGTGGCGGCTTCGCTTCCACATTTTGTTTTTCCCATCCCGTTATTTAATTATGCATCTACAGCTGGACAAGTTCACATAAACCAACCATCAAATGATAAATTTGATGGGCTGGCATTGAAATCAGCCTTAGTTTTTAGCTACCGTCCTCAGACAGGGACATATGTCAAGGCTTTGCGGTTGTCCTTATTAAGTCAGTCGCCTTTTTTATTTTCTCCTTTTCAGACAATGTCAGGTAAAAGTGATAAGGAAATTCTGGCAAATTCCATGTATGAGGATGATCCAAATGGTAATTTAGCACCGACAACAACAGAAGAGGATCAGAACTTGGAATGCCACAATGCAGTAGCAACAGCAATGTCCACTTCGACGATGACGAGTCCAATAGCTGGAACAACATCACCACGTTGGGGACCACAAAATAAGGGTGCACAAGAGTTAGCCTCGTTGTACAGTCCAGGTTAGTATAATCTTTTTGAATGATAGATGATTTTTAATTAGAATAAATGTATTCTGTAATTATAGGTAAACGTGCCCAGGAAATTATTTGTGTCTACACCTGCATTGGCCTGATGATCATTAATTTGTGCTTAATAATCAAACATTTACGATGGGAGCGCATAAGTGTGGCCTTCGTCTCGGCTTTGTGTGGTATCATAACAGCTGATTTTGCCTCAGGTGTAGTTCATTGGGCGGCGGATACGTGGGGCTCCGTAGATTTACCTTTAATAGGCAAGGTACAGTGGAGCGATAAACTTTTAATTTGATAGTTTTTCACTAATTTACATTCTCCACTCCTTCGCAGAACTTCTTGCGTCCCTTTCGGGAACATCATCTGGATCCCACATCAATCACAAGGCACGACTTTATTGAGACAAACGGGGACAATTTTATGGTCGGTATTCCAATTTTAGGATATTTGGCGCATTATTTTTATGCCAAATCACCGATTGAAATTCAACTCAATTTTGGTTGGATAACATATGTCTTTCTTTGTTCCATATTTGTGGCTATGACCAATCAGGTGAGATAAACAAAATTATCCAATAAAAGTTATTTGAAACCATAAAATGTTTAATTTTATTATTCGTTGTAGATTCATAAATGGTCTCATACCTACTGGGGATTACCCAGGTGGGTGCTGTTCTTACAGAGTTGTCACATTATTCTGCCGCGAAAACATCATCGCATCCATCACGTTGCCCCGCACGAAACATATTTTTGTATAACAACGGGATGGCTCAATTGGCCACTGGAAAGACTAAGGTTCGTAGATAAATATAAACTATGTATAATGCATAATTCTTAAATTGTAAATCTCATTATTATACAGATTCTGGTCTACTTTTGAGGTAATTATAGAACACTTTACGGGTCTCAAGCCTCGCGATGATGATATGAAATGGGCCAAAAAACTTACCTAGCTTTGCTACCATCAAATGGACGACTGTATATATGGGAACATAATCCTGGACCAAAGCAGCCTTAACAAAAATTTTAATTTTTTGCACAATGTTTTAAACGAAGAGATATTTAAGATTATTTATGATGCCTGCAAAGAAAATTTGTTAAGCATATTTGTATGTTAAGTTTTAAATTTGTTGTTAGTTTTTGATCTCGCTTTCAATTCTAAAAAAAAAGAAAAGAACAAATATATTTTGAGTGAGCCTTATTTACACGATATGCATCCAGACAGATAAATGGAGCACCAGCTTGTTATAAATGTAAAAAAATTTTATATACAAATACACATATATACATAAATATACATAAATATATATAATATATATATATATATATATATATATATATATATATATATATATATATATATACATATATATACCTATATATATATATATATAGAAAAGACATTTTCAAATACATTTCATCGCATTAATATATAATTATGTACCCTAGGGCGCTGTATGCAATCAAGAAACTAAAAAAGTGACTAACAAATTTTAGCCTTACAAACCGAAATAATTTTTTAACGGAGAACGATATATAAATTTACAGTACGCACATTTTTAGTGGCTTGTATTTAATTTAGGGGAAAAGTATAGTTGAATCCTAAACGCTGAACATTTTGTATTTTAATACATAAGTCTTTTTATAAATGTATGTACAAATTGCTTACAAATATCATTTGGAGTGCTAATGAACATATTTTGATAACAAATTAACTCTAAGAGAGCAATATTCATTGTGATTCAATAAAACAAATAAAGAGAAACATTTATAATGAAACTCTCCCAATGAATAAAATCTGTTGAACCAAAATAAAACAAAAGAAAAACAAAGAGGTCGCATTATTCCGCGTTTTGTCTATTGATGTAATTAATTTATGACAGCTTCATTATATTCTAATTTATGTTTTTGGATCTGGGTCAAAAAAACTACGTTAACTCTGGTACACCACGAGGGATCCTCCATCATCATTCCACCTCAACAGAAGGTTGCACTAATGGAGCACAGTTTCTTTATTCCTTACTTTCATTTTGGATGGTTTTTTTTCTTTATAAAATTAAAAAAATATTTATTTATCTATATAATCTGAGTTTCTGGTATATACATTTTCAAGATTTAATTTTTTTTTTTTGTTAAGCCAAATTATTGCTCAACGGAATGTCATGCTAATCTTCCGTATGTTTCTAAGATAAAAGTCAAATTGACATAGATGACAAACAGGGGATTCTGAAATTGTACGGAAACCAAATTATTTTTCAATAAAATGTGCGAATGAATCGTAACCTTGTCAGGCGAAAACCTCGAATTAAGATCTTTTGGATCGACCATAAAAAATAGAAAAATTGGAATGACATGAAATTTAAGTTGATTTAATTTGCAGTTGCAATTTATCGAGTCAGTCTAACTTTTGATAATTGAATTAGACATTATTGTTAGCCTCTTCTCTGGCTAATTGTCGTCGCTTCGCTTCCTCCTCAGCTTGCCTGCGATCCACTGTCCACTTCATGATCTTTCGTTGGGTATGCACTGCATGAGCGCGATCCTCCTGCTGGCGTTTTGACTTCTGTCGCTGTAGTGTTGCTTCACTGTGAACAAAAATCGGGCGACATTTATGACGCATCCAACCCTTGACAGTTCGCTTTTTCTTGGGTTTCATTTCTGATGGAAAAGTTAATTTTTCTTCTATTGGATTTTCTTGCTCCTCCACCGCCTTTGATCCGATCCCACTGAATAGAATCCAGCGACACATTAAACAAATTAATAGAATAATAGCTATATAGACTATTATAAGCAATAGCTTATGCCACCAAAGAAAGAGTTTGTCCATCAATTCGGGATCTTCATCGGTCAGGGCTGCCCTGGGCATCAGTTCATCCACTTCGCGTCCCAGATCTCGCTTCAGCTTATGGCAATCATATGCGGTCATCGATCGAACATCAGATTTAAAAAGAGCTGGGGTATCATCATGCCACCATGCAGCAAAAGGATCTACAGATTCACTTTCGAAAAGCTCACGACAACGATTATATACATCACTCATCCAATTCTGGCACTCCCTACTATTGATATCAATCTTACAAATGGGATTCATGATCGTGTGGAAAAGAAAACAATATATTTTTTAACTTAACGGCAGAAACTAGACTATAAAATGATCAGTTACTGAGTTCTCTTACCAACATGGTAAATAGACTTTCAGTATTCAAATTGGGTTTTTTAAATGACCTATTTTGAACGAATTCTTAGTAGGGGCCACTAATACTCCGCGCAGTTTACCACACTTTTTAAACCTAACGTGACGTGTTTTTCGCTTCGAAGGATTGATTAGATTTAAGCCACTTCCTAATTCTTCTTTATTGGATATTTCAAGGTGCGGTTCGTGTTTCTTTCTCTTAATGCTTGTATGTCTCAAGATTTCTCTGCACCAGAGAAACAGTAGAGAACATAATACAATTAATATCCCTATGTAAAACAGGATCAAGAAAAGCTTGAAGCACCAATAAAATAAAATCTCATCGGATAAATCGTTACTGTTTTCTTCTGGTTCGTATAGAGGAGCCACAAAATACGGATTCATAATCAATACAATATTTTATATATATATATTTATAGTTAAGACATTAATAAACAAGCTACTACGATACGATCTCGATTGAATTGGGATAAAGAAAGCGATCGAATTATGGTCAAAAGTTTGCAACACATATGTAGATAAAAAAGATCTCTGACTAAATATAATATACATACATAAGTATAATTAAAACTAGCCCCTTAGTGTTAAAAAATTAAAAGGGTGTGGAAACTTCTAGGGATGGATATAGTGCGCCCGGCCAATTATTTTTCCTTTTGAAATTTCCATAGCAACGTTGTAGCAAAACAAAGACTTAGCCTTACCCTTACAAAACGTATTCTTTGACTGAAAAGTGAATTTGGTTTATATCTAAATGAGTGCCAAGGATAATAACGTTAGGAATCCTAGTGAATCGGAGATAGTTCCTCCACCACCGCCCACAGCGGCTGGTAGACCAAGACCTCCGACTTCACAACTGTTTTCGGCAAGTTCCTGTGATAATCATAGTCAAACTATTTTCATTAAAGTCCACTCGATTTATAGCGCGGTAATCTGGTTAGTAGTCGAAGTGGTGCTGATAAGACTGCCTTGGCCAGGCCTTCAACCGCTGTAAGGGCTGTGGGTTATGCAGCAAATAATAGTGCAGGCTCTGCTGGACAAAAATTTGATCAATTTTTCCTAGAGAAGGCCAAGCAACAGACGCTGTCATCGGCTAACGCCTCCATAGATGCAGCCAAGGAAGTCAAGTAAGCGGGGTAAAGTGGGGGAAACTTTTAATTGTTTAATACGTAGATTGTTGAATCAATGACATTATTTGCAGTCCTCAAATCAAGTACAAGAATCTAGAGGCAAAGATAGTGAAGCTATTGGAGTCATCAATAGTGTTGGCTGCACGTAGAACGACAACAGCTACCGAATCCAAGGCATCTTTAGCTGAGGCACTGAACAAAGCAAAGGAAGCTTTCTCTTTGGATCGAACTTTACATCGTTTTCGGGATCAGCAGGGGGAGAACGTGTTTCATAATTTTGATCTTACCTATTCGGTTTGTTGAAGTTCAACAAATTGTTTATATAATTTTATATTTTCATTTGTATTTCAATAGGTGTTTTTTAACCTTGCCGAACAATACGAACAAAATGAGATGCATATTGAGGCTCTTAATACCTATAGCATTATGACCAAAAACAAAATGTTTCCGCATGTAAATCAGTTAAAACTGAATATGGGCAATATATATCATAAAATGGGCATTTATCCGAAGGCCATTAAAATGTATCGCATGGCATTGGACTCAGTTCCCAACAATCTTAAGCAGTTGCGTTTAAAAATCACTGAAAATATTGGAGTATTATTTATACGGATGGGTCAGTATGCCGATGCGGCTTCTAGTTTTGAGTTCATCATGTCGGAACGCGCGGATATTAAAAGTGGAATACACTTGCTACTCTGTTACTATGCCATGGGTGATGTGGAGAAGATCAAAAATACTTTTCGCAATTTATGTGATGTTCAGCCGGTGGAGAGCGAAAGTGATTTGGAGAATGAGAATAATATAATAAAGTTACAAGGACAAACGGTAGCGGGACAGGATGCAGAGCAGGACGATAACGATGCGAATGATGATACTGTTGCTGACGTGGCTGTCATTGAGGCAGGTGCTGGACCATCTGGCGGTAGTGCCACATATGGAAATGTTAGGGAATCTACAGCACAAAGCTCGGCCAAATCTCGGAATCGTCGATATATTTTGAGGGCTTTGAAATCAGATGAGTTAGCCACGTATACGAAACAAAAGAGAAATGGTGAAAAGCGAAACATAACCATGATTGTGGATCTCATATCACCCATTATCGAAGAGAACTATAATGATGGTAAGATTGTTTTATTTACTCGATATTTATGGGTAATATAAATTAATTTAATTAATTTACCATCATCTTATTATTAGGGTACAATTGGTGCATTGAAGTAATTAGAACCTCAAATTTATCCTGGTTAGCCAATGAACTGGAGTTGAATAAGGCTCTAGTGTATCTGAGACAAAACGATGTGAATCAGGCTATCGAAACGCTCCAAATGTATGACCGGAAGACCGAAGGTTCGATGACAGCTAGTGCTCTAACTAATCTCAGTTTTATCTATATAAATGTAAGTTACATTTTACCGAATTCAGGTGGAGTAGCTAATTCAAATAATTCTAACAGCTGGGCAATCTGGAAATGGCTTCGCATTGCCTTAATCAATTACAAGAGTTGGGAGCTCTGCAAACCAATGCCCTAGCCTTGATCAACGCCAGCATTGTGGATCTTCAGAAGCAGAACTTTTCATCTGCCAGAGAGCATTTGGGTCGAGCTTTGCAGTTGCAGCCCATGAATTTTGAGGCCAACTACAATCTTGGTCTGGTGGCATTAGCTGAGCAGGACTACGAACAGGCTGAGGAACAATTTGAATTACTCAAGTCTCAACTAATGATGCCCCATTCAGTTCAACACAGTCATGTCTATTTTCAGTTAGCTAAACTCCAGGAGCGGAGACTTAGTCAGGCAAATGGCAACTTTAAGTCAACTCCATCACCTGGAGCCTTACAGGCTTACCTTCAGGTTTTAGGGATATCCGCATCAGATATAGACTCTCGGCTATATGAAAAGGTTGGCTCGATGTATGAGCAAATACAGGACCATCAGGAAGCGAATCAATATTATAACGAGGCTTATCGCATTAACATGAGTGACATTAACATTGCAAGTTCTATTGGATCATATTATATAAAATTGCAGGCCACAGAAAAGGCTTTGTATTACTATGAACGTGCTGTCTTAGCCGATCCCAACGATCCGAACTTGATGTTGCGTATAGCAAGTTGCTTTCGTAATTCATACTTGCCACCCAAGCAATATCTGGGCATGTTTGAGAAAATCTACGCCCGCTTTCCGGATAATATGACATGTGTTAGAGCCCTAATGCAAGTCAGTAAATCCTTAGGCATGAGCGAACTTCATGAAAGATATTCGCTCGACTACGCCAGGCTCCACAAACAGCAACAGGAGAGGCAGCAGGAGCAACGATATCAACAGCAACGCCTATCCTCGGCAACAAGTGGTCGAATAAGAGGTGTGTACTTCCCAAATTTCATATAGATCTAAATGTTTATACTGATATTACAGCTCTGAGACCATCGAATGAAGAACGTTTGATAGAGAATAGCGAAATCTCTCATAATATAGTCACAAGCAACTACAATGGCCATGAACAATTTAGTAAAAATGCCTCTACTTCTTATGCGGGTAAGTTAAAAAACTTGTAATGTGGATTCTATGTTGTTACACTGTACTATTTTGTTGGTCCTTTTTATATCCTTGTACAAAGGGTATATTAATTTTTATTAGATGATTGCTATGCATAGATTTAAGCATCTCCGACTTTGAAAATATGATAAATGTCCTTTATCGCTCTATACATACATTGCGCTCCCATATGAATTAATATTTATTAGTTTGATATATATTTTAATAACAATCGAGTTTCTTCTAATTTGGTTGTCTATATCATAAAGCTGATATAGGAATCACCAGTCCAAAAAAATGTCTGCAAAAGCAAGGGTTGTGTTAATTCAGCTACTGGCACTTAACTAAGTTCTTATTAGTTTTATATACTTCCTAATGATCGAAACAAATTTGTCATTTTATCCGTTTAAAGGATTAAAGATTGTTGTCTAGTTAATTAGCCAATATGTTTTGCTTACTAAAAATTTAGCAATTCTGCAGTCATTATTGTAATTGGTTGTTTTAAATGAAATTTGTCACTTTAATAACTGTAAATTGTTGTATAATTAAGCAACATTTCAATTTTATTTCTTACGATTAGCAGTGCAACAGTTCGATCCTTTGGGCCCACCAGCTGAACGTCCTCGCACAGGGATGTATCGTCCTCAGCCGAGCAATGATTCTGATGATGATGCTGAGATGAACGCTGAAAGCTTGCTGCCTATTTAAGGCAATCTTATAATCGATTTCATATAAATTTAAAAAATAAATAATATTATATACACTGTTGAATATTTATATCATATAATTTTATTTCACTTTCAAGGCCAATAATAATACATATATTTTTCGTGGTTTCCATTATTGGCTTTACTGATATCGTTATATTTGATAATTTAAAATCATTTTTTATCGTTTATTTTGGGGGAGCAGAAAAATGTTTTTGTTGTTTTTAATCTTTTGTTATAGCAGTTTTTAGGAGCCCACTCACTCGTTTTCACCTCTTTTTCTGTTTCCTAAGTTTCTGTTTTTGCGTTCTTTCATTGCACGTTCATTGGATGCGACGTGATTATTAAAATGAGTAATATAATACGATTCCAAAATTATATATTTCTTTTCATTGTTTACCGACTTTTCTTTTTTTGATCACAAAAGTAAAAATGGAAAATAAGTTTACGTATACAGACAAAACGAAAAGTAAAACAATAGCTTAATTGGTATTATTTAGGTCGGACATAGACATGTACATAGATATTTTGATTTTTGATAGACATATCCATCCTGCTGTTATTCATTCACTCTGAATTTGGATAAAATGTATGCGAAAACGAACTGCAAATAAGGATATATATATTTATATATGTATGTATAGAACTGATCCATTTGCCAATTATCAAAAATCAATCTTACAATTCTCTCTACTTTCGCGTCAATCACCTTTTCTATACGTTCCCTACACTTTATTTATATGCTGATGATCCCTAAACTCATTTTAGAAGCTCATATATCCACGTGAATTGGAACGATGACGCGCACACAAGTAAGAGATGAGAACGACCATAATAAGGGCAACCAAGGCAATTCCAACAGCAATTGGAACCACATCCGATGTCTCAGAGCCATCGCAGTCATAAACAGTAGAAAATCCAGTGGCGTTGGCCTGTCGGAAAGCTTCCACTTGAAGTTGACTGAGCGTAACTATTCCAATGGTGACTCGACTGTCGTACGTCTCTGTCATATTAAAATGCTGGGGACGTGTGCAGTGATATGACATTTTTCCAGGTGTCTTTAGGTCATTGATATTACCGCGATGCAGCTGAATGGTCTGGTTCTCTGCAAGGAAAACAGAAGGAATAACCTTATTAGCTATACATCTAAGATTTATTTTGATTTACAGTTATAATGGAAATTCTGTACCAAATTTACAGCTTGCAGAGGGTATAGTAATTTTGGTCAGAAGTTTGGAACGCATAGAAGGTAGCATCACTGACCACAAGTTGATTGGATATATGTAGCTCTGTCCGTCCGTCTGAATCAACACGATCTTCTCGAAAACCTTTTAAGCTTGATGGTTGAAATTGGGCTTATTTCAGCTGCATACAAAATACTTTTGCATACGTCAAAATTATCCCGATCGGACGACTATATCAAATAGCTCCCATATATACACGAAGTGGGTATACTGTAGCCAAATGTACTACTACAAGAGGAAGATACGAGGAAAACGATGCGACGTTAACATCAAAAAGTAAAACAAATAAACATGTGAAACTATCAAATTCAAAACGATTTGGAATTTTTGACCATAAATTTAATTATTAACCTAACTTTAGCTATTATGTCAATATGTTTAACCAGGTTCTTCATTGGCAATAAGACATATATTATTAAAACGCAGTGGCGAAATGTGCCAAACTAATAAAATTTAATTAAAAATAATGAATTTAGGTACGTCAAACTGTTGTGCTTGCCCTATCGTTCCTTTTGGGGGCTAGATTGATTAAATAGCTAGTTTGAAATGATCCAGGATAATAATTAGTAGAACTGTTTCCAATCTCTGATTGCAAGTGATTTTTATTGAGAAATATGCATGTACATACCCTTTGCATCTGGATAATCGTCACTATTTAAGGTGAACGAAATCAAGATCTGAGTCATCACAGTTGATGAATTTTTTGACTCAAATCGCATCAAAAATGTATGGACAGATGATGAAGGGCCCCAGCTCAATTGAATATATTGGATGATTGGGTCACAGGTGTGGTCACCAATGGTAGCATTGTTGGGTAGGTTTGCCACTCCCTTAGTGCTGTTGCCATCTATAGGAATGAAAAGAACAAAGATAATCTCATATGTACATATATGTAGTTGACTTATATACTTTACCCTTTGTCGTATAATTAAAAGAAAATTGGGCAGCCATAGTTAATAGAACACATGAGGTATTCCAAGTGCCGGGAGTGGGTGCCGGATATGGTTGTGGAGCATGTGTCGTGGTAGGTACTGGAGCTGGTGTGGTTGTGGTCTTTGGTGTCTCAGTACTGGTAGATGTTGAAGTTGATGTGGAAGAGGTAGTGGAGGAGCTTGGTTTCACTGTACTCGTTGTTGTTGTTGTTGTAGTTGTAGTTGAAGTGCTGCTGCTACTGCTCGATGATGATATAGAACCATCCTGACCATCAACTGGAACTGTCACTGTTCCATTTTGGAAACCAAACAACATCTGCGATTGAACTGCAAAAAGAAAAGTCAATGGAAGTAAATTAATATTTGCTTTATAATTAAACAGGGAAGACAATTTCCTAATATTTTATAATATAAAATTAAATTATTAGTTCATTTCAATGAAATGAATATTCATGAGCATTACTAATAAAGTGAAATAATTATAATCAAAACTGTTTTTAATGTGAATGAAGTGAAAGTATGTAAATACAAAAGATTTGTAAAAATTTTGTATAGATAATATAACGAAAATTGGAAGATTTGTATATACAGTGTTCATATACATGAGTTTGATATTAACTTTGGAATACGCCATTTAAAATTAATTGTATTAATTAAAATGATTTTCATGAATTAGTGTCGACATACTGAGTTTAATTTAAATAAATAAATCAAACTGGTTTCCACAAACGAAATTATTAATACAATTACAGAGAGAAGTTCCTTTATAAGCATTATGTGGCCCAGACAATCTAAAGGTGAGTCATTACACAATTATTACTTTTGACCAACTGATAGGCTACAAGTTTAAGAAGTATGGAAAATAGATATGAACATCTCGAGTAAGTAATAAGTAATAATCGCTAATCGTAAATGTATGTACATCCTATATCGAATATACATATGTATGTATACATAATGCATAATGTAGTGCCACTGGCCATGCGGGTCTCATCCGATAAAAATGCCTTAACTGAACTTTATTCTCTTCCACTTATCAGCTGTTATTCAGCGGTCAACAATTTTATCTCTTTCCTTTTTCCTCTCTCTCGCTTTCATTACAGTTGTTGCGAATTCGCAATGTTGTGGAGAACAAAAAGTTTTCATTGTATGACTCATAACGCGGCTTCAATTTAGCATTTATTGCTAAAGCAATTTTGTACCTAACTCAGCGTACACCTATGTACATATGTAATTCTCATTTCAAGTGATAGAATATCGTCAGCTTATAATTAAAGTTTTGTTTTGATCCGCGCGACAGTTGAAAAACAACTTCAAACATTTTAAAAATGCAAAATTTTTGCTGCTAATTCAAATCAATTTGTGTAAAATTTTTCGAATTACTTATTACGTATTATTTCAAGTTCGCGTAAAAATAAAAAGTGAATATACATATACATACATACATATGTACATTTGTATGTATGTATATGTGTGCATATATGCAAATATGTATGCACATATGAAATTATGTATAAATGTATGTACATAGATTAAGATATACATACATATGTACATAACTGGGAAAGGGCAGCCCACAACCGCCCACCACTCGTTCTAGTTCAATGCCATTTTAGAGTCTTCCAAAGATGACCTTTAAATGCAAGTAAAGCGTCGTCTGCCTGGACAGACAAGAACACAATGAAGAAGGCGCGACATTTGCCCACAGACATGTAATACAATTTTTCAAAGAGCAAAGAAAAACAAAAAGAAAAGAACCATCATAAGGAAAATGTTGAGAAAAAACTAAATCGGTTTTGTGGGTAATAAGATTTAAATGCCAGTGGCATGCAACAGCAAGAGATGCGGTATAGAATGAATTCCAGTGGTGGGTTAAGCCCATAGGTTTAGGTACGTATGTATATACATATGTATGTATGTATGTATGTAGATATACATACATACACAAAAAGTATGTGTATGTATTACTAAATACGGAAACCACAATATCATTTCTTTAATTCATACACGCATGATATACACATATGTAATGCAAATGGTTTTTTTAGTTTTCCTATAATTTGTATAATATACATACATACATATTTATCAGTTTCTTTGAGGTCCATCCAGGGAAATCTAAAGAAATCTCGGTATCTTGTATAAAATTATTTCGATTACAGAAAGTCTATTTGGATTATGTTGACTTTGGATCACCAATCGGATATCAGAATGTTTTCAGAAAACTATATAGTGGGAGTTTGATAGATAACGAATGCAGTATGAAACCATTTATTTAACGACTGTGTTTTAATGCGACTGAAAACAGATATAGCAAATAATAATGAATCATTATTATTGTTTCAACTTTAAATCATTGTTTATTTTTTGTGTATTTACATACATACATATGTATGTATGCAGATGAAGGGATAAGTATTCAGCTAAATATTTTGCCACTTGAGACATTTTATATTTTCACTCGCATGTCAGTATAAAACTAAAATAAATACATACATATGTATGTACATACATACGTACATACGCACGTACTTACATATGGATGTGTTTGTGATTAGGCTTACAGTGAGACGAAAAAGTACACACTAATGTTTTGTAATTTCTAACTGCCATTACTTCTTTCAAAAGTTTGAAAACCGGAAAAAATGTAATTATCCCTTGAATATAGAGAATTTTAAATAAGTTTTGTGGCTTTATTTATTTTAGCTAAAGAATTTAATTGTCAACATGATGCAACAAAAGTGTCAATACATTTTTAGGGCACCGTAAGTATGAAAATATATATGTATGTATATGTACATACATACAATATATACATACATACATATCAGTTATGTATGTATGTATGTATGTATATGCACATTTGAACTACATTTTACGCCTTTGTTCGCTATGAGCGTATGTATGTACATTGAATGCGTATAAAGATTAGCTAATATTTGTTGTGAAATCTATCAACCACAAGAAATTGGAAGCTGCCATTTGAAATATGAAAACCAGTTTTCACAAAGAACCCTCCATGTTAGTCACTAGCTAGCTATCATAAGGGGGATTAACCGGCAATCCAGGCCCGCTTAATGTAACATCCCGCATTATTAGTATGTACGAGGGAGAACAACGAGTGGAGAGAGTAAAAACACTCATCAATTAAATCAAATAATTGTAATTACAGAGTGGTAAACAGAAATAAAGATGTCGGTCATTAGATGGGAGAAATATTAGAATCATTTACCTACATATGTATGTATGTGTACTGGCACAATCATAAACTAAACAGTTACTATGTTTTGTGCGTCTGGCTTTTACCCTGTTTTTATTCTATTCGCATATGTATGTATGTGTTATGTATAAATGTGTGTTCTACCGTGCTGGTGGGAGACGTTAGATAAGAGGTGGAGAGGGGGTTAGTGCAGAAATGGAGGAAACGGTATAAAGCCTCCATTTTGTTCGATAAATGCATTTTAGTTGTTAACGTTAAGAGCCGAAATTATCAACTATTTGCACAATTAAATTTTTGTTGTTTTCACCCCACACCAACACAATCCCTTCTGGATTTGTATATGTGTCGCATATTAAACATTCGAACGGCTTACGTGTGTGGAAACGAGACAAAAAAAATAAAAAAAATAAATAAATTGCGATGAACCAGCAAAAACATTGTGAACAAAGAGACAGTTGCAGGTTTTTTTGCGTCGCAGTTTAAGGGGTATGGTGGTGTAAGGGGTCGTCGTCGATTAGTTTATCATAGAATTATTATTCCTTTCTTTTCGTACTCACCAATACTGCCCAAAAGAATTAATATGGTACAAATCACTATTTTATTGGCGAACATATTGAACGGTCTCCTTTTGCAAATTTTCTCCCGTCGTTTTCCAATTTAATAGTTTTTGTAGTTGTCACTCAGCTGTTTTTGTAAAACGACTAAAAAAAATATTGTTTTTTAGTTTCTGTAAACCAACTTTTTCTGTTAAATGTTATGTTCTGTTAAGACTCATTTAGTTATGTGCGTAAAGTTAGCGACGGTCTGTTAATGTCGAGTTAGCGACGGTCGCTGTTAACGAAATGTTAACTTTTTTCATTTTTTTTGTTTTCAAATATTTAGTTATTAACTAACTTTTTTGAACCAAATAAAGTTTAAATTTATAAATAATAGCATTATCTATTGTTTTCATTCATTTTTATCCAGTTTCTGTCATTGCAAATAGCATAATTTTGACCATGATAAAATCAGCTCCCCACATTTTGGAGTATATTTTCAGTTACAGAAATTGTCAAGCAATGCACGATATCTCAGGTTGTGCTCCACATATTCAAGAATAGCTCCACCAAATTTAAGCAAAATCTATAACAACGTTTTTGAGAAAATCGCTTATCAGTGGGGTCACCTATGGATTTGCCCCATACAAAAACGGTCAAAAAAATTGCATTGCCACTGTTAAGCAAATAACTCGACTCATTGGAATTGTCAAGCAATGCACGATATGTCAAATTAAGCCCCACATATTCAGTTATAACTCAGCCAAATTTAGGCAAAATCTATAACAACGTTTTGGAGAAAAACCCCAAAATGTATGGGTACCTTGCTTGGCTGAAAATCACTGATAAGGAAGGCGCCAACTCCGAAATCGGAACCAGTGTAGAGAACCAGTCGCCAGAATTAGTTCTGCCAACAACCGCGAACATTTGAACTTAAGCAACATCATTTATTTTGCATATAATATGACAAATTGCAATTAAATAATGAAATTAATGAAATTCTAATTTATCAATTTATTCGTTATAGTTTAGCGATTGTTTCAAAAGTTTAAAAATTCATAGTAAATCGCTATCCTGCCGTGTGTCCATATGGAATCTACTTAAATTTATATATAAATTGCAAAACTCTAAGCTCGTGTCCACAAATGCACGGCAGAGCATTCAATTAAGCATTATTTTATATGTCTTCTGACAAAATTTGATCAAAATCTATAATAGGGAATTTGAGAAAATCAATACATATTTTGTCAATAGAATCAACATCAATAAATCAAAATTAACCGAGTTCAGGTATCGACTTATATAAACATGCTGCAAGGGATGGAAAAAAACCGTCGCTAACTTTTTTTGAATTGTCAAGCAATGCACGGTAGTTCATTAGATTAAGCATAATTTTCTATATCTCCCATGAAAATTTCAGCAAATTCTATAATAGGGATTTCGAGAAAATTCAATTTTAATATTGCATGATAAGTATGTCAAAGAATCGAAATCAATGGCGGTCAGCTATCGACTTATATAAATATGTTGCAAGGGATGGAAAAAACCGTCGCTAACTTTTTTTGAATTGTCAAGCAATGCACGGTAGTTCATTAGATTAAGCATAATTTTCTATACCTTCCATGAAAATTTCAGCAAATTCTATAATAGGGATTTCGAGAAAATTCAATTTTTATATTTAATGATAAATATGTCAAAGAATCGAAATCAATGGCGGTCAGCTATCGACTTATATAAATATGTTGCAAGGGATGGAAAGAAACCGTCGCTAACTTTTTTTGAATTGTCAAGCAATGCACGGTAGTTCATTAGATTAAGCATAATTTTCTATACCTTCCATGAAAATTTCAGCAAATTCTATAATAGGGATTTCGAGAAAATTCAATTTTTATATTGCATGATAAATATGTCAAAGAATCGAAATCAATGGCGGTCAGCTATCGACTTATATAAATATGTTGCAAGGGATGGAAAGAAACCGTCGCTAACTTTTTTGAATTGTCAAGCAATGCACGGTAGTTCATTAGATTAAGCATAATTTTCTATATCTCCTATGAAAATTTCAGCAAAATCTATAATAGGGATTTCGAGAAAATTCATTTTTAATATTTAATGATAAATATGTCAAAGAATCGAAATCAATGGCGGTCAGCCTATCGACTTATATAAATATGTTGCAAGGGATGGAAAGAAACGTCGCTAACTTTTTTGAATTGTCAAGCAATGCACGGTAGTTCAATAGATTAAGCATAATTTTCTATACCTTCCATGAAAATTCCAGCAAATTCTATAATAGGGATTTTGAGAAAATTCATTTTTAATATTGTCAAAAGTTGTTAAATGGCAGATACCATTTATAGAAACATCTATGGCAAGTGAAGTATATTTTTCCATAGGAAAATTATTATATGGCAACCTCTTCACCTATCATATTTAAGTTGCCACTTAATTTCACTAACAAATTTCAAGTGAAAAGATAATTTTGGCATATACATACATATTTGATATAATTAAATTTTTTGAAAGTGGTCAAAATGAGCGAGCTCAGGCAACTAAATGTATTTAGATTTACTTCAATATATATATGTACATATAATTAAAATTACTTCAATATATATTCATATATCTACATTTACATTAATATATATACATATTATACATTTACTCCAATAATAAAATATACATATGTATGTATATACTTATGTACATATGTATGTACATATATACATACATATATTTATTTGTATTTTTTTATTTAATTATAAAGATATTTTATTTTGGAATATCGATAAAACGTATATATGTATGTATGTACATGTATGTATATTTATTGGAGTAAATGTATAATATACATACATATATAATAATGTAAGTGTAAATATAAATCAATATATAGAATTTGCTGAAATTTTAATTATATAGTACATATATATAATACTATGAATGTACAATCAAAAAGTTACATTTTTTTGCACCCTTGCAACATATTTATATAAGTCGATAGTGACCGCCATTGATTTCGATTTTTTGACATACTTATAATGAAATATTAAAATTGAATTTCCAAATCCTTATTATAGAATTTGCTGAAATTTTCATGGAGATATAGAAAATTATGCTTAATCTAATGAACTACCGTGCATTGCTGACAATTCAAAAAAAGTATTTTTCCATCCCTTGCAACATATTTATATAAGTCGATAGCTGACCGCCATTGATTTGATTCTTTGACATACTTATAATGAAATATTAAAAATTGAATTTTCTCGAAATCCCTATTATAGAATTTGCTGAAATTTTCATGGAGATATAGAAAATTATGCTTAATCTAATGAACTACCGTGCATTGCTTGACAATTCAAAAAAAGTTAGCGACGGTTTTTTTCCATCCCTTGCAACATATTTATATAAGTCGATAGCTGACCGCCATTGATTTCGATTCTTTGACATATTTATCATGCAATATAAAAATTGAATTTTCTCGAAATCCCTATTATAGAATTTGCTGAAATTTTCATGGGAGATATAGAAAATTATGCTTAATCTAATGAACTACCGTGCATTGCTTGACAATTCAAAAAAAGTTAGCGACGGTTTCTTTCCATCCCTTGCAACATATTTATATAAGTCGATAGCTGACCGCCATTGATTTCGATTCTTTGACATATTTATCATGCAATATAAAAATTGAATTTTCTCGAAATCCCTATTATAGATTTTGCTGAAATTTTCATAGGAGATATAGAAAATTATGCTTAATCTAATGAACTACCGTGCATTGCTTGACAATTCAAAAAAGTTTGCGACGGTTTCTTTCCATCCCTTGCAACATATTTATATAAGTCGATAGCTGACCGCCATTGATTTCGATTCTTTGACATATTTATCATGCAATATAAAAATTGAATTTTCTCGAAATCCCTATTATAGAATTTGCTGAAATTTTCATGGAGATATAGAAAATTATGCTTAATCTAATGAACTACCGTGCATTGCTTGACAATTCAAAAAAAGTTAGCGACGGTTTCTTTCCATCCCTTGCAACATATTTATATAAGTCGATAGCTGACCGCCATTGATTTCGATTCTTTGACATACTTATAATGAAATATTAAAATTGAATTTTCTCGAAATCCCTATTATAGAATTTGCTGAAATTTTCATGGGAGATATAGAAAATTATGCTTAATCTAATGAACTACCGTGCATTGCTTGACAATTCAAAAAAAGTTAGCGACGGTTTCTTTCCATCCCTTGCAACATATTTATATAAGTCGATAGCTGACCGCCATTGATTTCGATTCTTTGACATATTTATCATTAAATATTAAAAATGAATTTTCTCGAAATCCCTATTATAGAATTTGCTGAAATTTTCATGGGAGATATAGAAAATTATGCTTAATCTAATGAACTACCGTGCATTGCTTGACAATTCAAAAAAAGTTAGCGACGGTTTCTTTCCATCCCTTGCAACATATTTATATAAGTCGATAGCTGACCGCCATTGATTTCGATTCTTTGACATATTTATCATGCAATATAAAAATTGAATTTTCTCGAAATCCCTATTATAGAATTTGCTGAAATTTTCATGGAAGGTATAGAAAATTATGCTTAATCTAATGAACTACCGTGCATTGCTTGACAATTCAAAAAAGTTAGCGACGGTTTCTTTCCATCCCTTGCAACATATTTATATAAGTCGATAGCTGACCGCCATTGATTTCGATTCTTTGACATATTTATCATGCAATATAAAAATTGAATTTTCTCGAAATCCCTATTATAGAATTTGCTGAAATTTTCATGGGAGATATAGAAAATTATGCTTAATCTAATGAACTACCGTGCATTGCTTGACAATTCAAAAAAAGTTAGCGACGGTTTTTTTCCATCCCTTGCAACATATTTATATAAGTCGATAGCTGACCGCCATTGATTTCGATTCTTTGACATATTTATCATGCAATATAAAAATTGAATTTTCTCGAAATCCCTATTATAGAATTTGCTGAAATTTTCATGGGAGATATAGAAAATTATGCTTAATCTAATGAACTACCGTGCATTGCTTGACAATTCAAAAAAAGTTAGCGACGGTTTTTTTCCATCCCTTGCAGCATGTTTATATAAGTCGATACCTGAACTCGGTTAATTTTGATTTATTGATGTTGATTCTATTGACAAAATATGTATTGATTTTCTCAAATTCCCTATTATAGATTTTGATCAAATTTTGTCAGAAGACATATAAAATAATGCTTAATTGAATGCTTTGCCGTGCATTTGTGGATACGAGCTTAGAGTTTTGCAATTTATATAAAAATTTAAGTAGATTCCATATGGACACACGGCAGGATAGCGATTTACTATGAATTTTTAAACTTTTGAAACAATCAGCTAAACTATAACGAATAAATTGATAAATTAGAATTTCATTAATTTCATTATTTAATTGCAATTTGTGATATTATATGCAAAATAAATGATGTTGCTTAAGTTCAAATGTTCGCGGTTGTTGGCAGAACTAATTCTGGCGACTGGTTCTCTACACTGGTTCCGATTTCGGAGTTGGCGCCTTCCTTATCAGTGATTTTCAGCCAAGCAAGGTACCCATACATTTTGGGGTTTTTCTCCAAAACGTTGTTATAGATTTTGCCTAAATTTGGCTGAGTTATAACTGAATATGTGGGGCTTAATTTGACATATCGTGCATTGCTTGACAATTCCAATGAGTCGAGTTATTTGCTTAACAGTGGCAATGCAATTTTTTTGACCGTTTTTGTATGGGGCAAATCCATAGGTGACCCCACTGATAAGCGATTTTCTCAAAAACGTTGTTATAGATTTTGCTTAAATTTGGTGGAGCTATTCTTGAATATGTGGAGCACAACCTGAGATATCGTGCATTGCTTGACAATTTCTGTAACTGAAAATATACTCCAAAATGTGGGGAGCTGATTTTATCATGGTCAAAATTATGCTATTTGCAATGACAGAAACTGGATAAAAATGAATGAAAACAATAGATAATGCTATTATTTATAAATTTAAACTTTATTTGGTTCAAAAAAGTTAGTTAATAACTAAATATTTGAAAACAAAAAATGAAAAAAAGTTAACATTTCGTTAACAGCGACCGTCGCTAACTCGACATTAACAGACCG
>JAECWJ010000558.1:0-15324 GCA_018150375.1 Drosophila sturtevanti | reverse complement strand
ATATATTATAATAAATGAAGTTGATTTTTTTAAGTTTAAGCATTAACAAAGACTTCAGCATTTAATTTTTTTATACCCTGTACCCATAGGGTTCAAGGGTATATTAAAGTCGCTAAAATGTATGTAACAGGCAGAAGGAAAATTTTCCGACCCCATAAAGTATATATATTCTTGATCAGCATCAACAGCCGAGTCGATATAGCCATGTCCGTCTGTCCGTCTGTCCGTCTGTCCGTCCGTCTGTCCGTCTGTCCGTCTGTCCGTCTGTCCGTCCGTCCGTATGAACACCTAGATCTCAGAGACTATAAGAGCTAGAGTAACCAAACTTGGTGTCAACATCCGTCTAGTCCATACGCAGATCAAGTTTGTTTCAAATTTTTGCCACGCCCACTTCCGCCCCCGCAAATTAGAAAAAACTATAACTTGAGTTCTATTAGAGCTACAGTAATTATTTTTAGTAGACTCAATTATATAGCCAATATGTACCATCTGACCGAATTTGACCGAAATCGGTCAATAAATATCGGAGATAATACGTATATATGTTTTGTACTGAAATTCATTGGGCAGCGGCAGCTGAAATGTGTGAGCGAGATAGCATGCGCACGTTGCGTTCATTTGTACCGAATGACGCATTAGTTTCGTTCACTGAGATGAGTGAGCGAGAAAGCATGAATTTGGTGTTTCGGCTTGCTAGAGAATTTTGTAAAATAATTTAGATTCAATTAATGGGGATTTGGATGGAGTTTGAATTTATAAAATATATCTCTTATTGGTACAGGGTATTCTCCAAGTCGGCAGGGACGACTTGCTTACTTCATTTTAAATTTTACTGGCAGTGTTATTGCGATTTCAGTTGTATAATTTAAGAAGGGTCAAATAAGCTGTGAGCCACTGTACGTAGCTTACAATGACACGTACGTACGTGAAGAGAGTGTTGGTGTCGTTTGATTGGTTTGAAATGTAGCCTACATCGTTGTCTCCCTTTTTATTAAAACATTTCGCGTAACACACACGCATGTTACAGAGGGCGAGAAAATGTCGCTCACGCCATTTGTGTTTGTTTACAATAATGGAAGTCGCATCTGCCATGTTTAATTCTAATAAGAGAGGCATTCACTCAAAACGCAACCATTTAGAAAGTTCTTACACCCTTGCAGTTCAATTTAATTATTTTCTCCATTATATCGGCCTTAAGATTTTTAAACTTCTGTAAATGTATGATTAAATGAAGAAAGCAAGTCGTCCATGCCGACTTGGAGTATGCCCTGTACCAAAAAAGGATATTTCATTTAAACAGACTCCTCCGCAATCCTCATTAATTGAATAAAATTTTTCATAAAATTCTCTTAACAAACCGCAACACCAAATGCATGCTTTCTCGCTCATTCACATCAGTGAACGAAACTAATGCGGCATTCGGTACAAAGCAACATGCGCATGCTATCTCGCTCACACATTTCAGTTGCTGCTGCCGATAGAATTTCAGTACAAAACATATATACGTATATCTCCGATATTTATTGTCTGATTTCGGTCAGATGGTACATATTGGCTATATAATTGAGTCTATCAAAAATAAATACTGTAGCTCTAATAGAACTCTAGTTATAGTTTTTTCTAATTTGCGGGGGCGCAAGTGGGCGTGGCAAAAATTTGAAACAAACTTGATCTGCGTATGGACTAGACGGATGTTGACACCAAGTTTGGTTACTCTAGCTCTTATAGTCTCTGAGATCTAGGTGTTCATACGGACGGACGGACAGACGGACAGACGGACAGACGGACAGACGGACGGACAGACGGACAGACGGACAGACGGACAGACGGACATGGTCATATCGACTCGGCTGTTGATGCTGATCAAGAATATATATACTTTATGGGGTCGGAAAATTTTCCTTCTGCCTGTTACATACATTTTAGCGACTTTAATATACCCTTGTACCCTATGGGTACAGGGCATAAAAAATGTTATGTAAACATTGAAATGACGAGAAATTTTTAGAATAAACAATTTTTGCCCGAGGTCACTCTAATCTCTAATGCTTTCTGTACGTTATAGCACTCTAATTCGACCAAATCGACCATGGCCAGTCGGACCAGGCTATATCGTATTGTGGCTATTGGTGCTTAAGAGTTTAAATACTTTATGGGTTGGATACAAATACCAGACCAATTTTATTATACCTCTGCATGGTTTAATGAATTGTAGTAATTTGGCCATTTTGATAATAGAATAGTCGTTGACTAAGGATATATACTCCGACGAAGTTATAAATAATTTTCCTACATAATGCACAAAAATAAAATTTAATATGTTACTTGTTTATATTAACTACATAATACATTAAGTAATTAATATGACAGGAACTGCAATATTCTCTATTTACTTAATTTATAACTGAAGCCGTGGGTACGGGCCGAAAAATCAAATTTCGTGTAGGGTACGGGCGGGTGTGGTTTAGGCAGCTCAACCAAGTTCACCCGAAAAAATGTAGAAAATATGATCCCGTTAAATATTTAAATATTTCCATTAACAAAGCAAGAAAAATGTCAAACGCTGCAAATAATAAAAAAGTGAAGAATTTGGTTCAGAGAGGTATAAGTGCTAATAATGCTCGTTACAAGTTAATAGAAAATGCGGTTGCAAAAAACGAAGTGTGGAAAACGTTTAAGAACGTGGAATTTGATGGAAAACTTATGGATTATGTGTACTGTTGCAAATGCAAACCTGTTTAGAGTTTTGGAAACAGGCAACAGACCTCAAATTGTTGCAAGTTGTTCCTAAAAATATACTGCGCAAAAACTTTATTTTCCCACAAATAAACAAAACAAAAAAACTTTTTTTTTTATTTTTGTCTCGAAATAGTTGTTGCTTATAGGGGTTCCAGGTCTGAGGTCTAGTGCCACCGTCTTTCTAGCAAGCTGTTGAGATTTCAACTATTTCGAGGTACTAAGCGACGACGATAACCTCTTGAACAATCAGACTGAAAAACGGCAAACGGAATATGAAGGTGAAAAGCAATCCATAACAGATTCGACCAGTGAGACTGGTGAATACCCTCAACCGCCACCCATATTTCTTTCTGAAACAAATAATGTTAACGCTATGATAGAATACTTAAAAAAATATCTTAACTATCAAGATTACAGCTACAAAACTCAGCGCAATGGACAAGTTAGGCTAATGGTAAAGAATGTAGAAAAGTATAGGAAGTTGATAAAATATTTAAGGCAAGACAGTGTCTTGTTTCATACTTATCAGCTTAAGCAGGACCGAGCATTTCGAGTAGTAGTTAAAAACTTACACTTCTCTACACCGATAGAAACAATTAAAAATTGTGTTGAGGAAACTGGGCAAATTGTTAGAAATGTTAGTAATATAAAAAGCCGTATCACAAAGGCTCCCTTAAATATGTTCTATGTCGATCTGGAACCAAATAATAGAAACTCGATAATATACAAATTAAAAAATATGAGAAATGCCATAGTTGCAATAGAACCTCCAAGAAAGACAAACGACATACTGCGGCTACAAATATAAATGTGTCAAATGTGGAAAGAATCACGATTCTAAAAAATATCCGAAAAATATGGAGACTCCACCAAAATGTGCATATTGTCTTGAAAATCATACTGCCAACTATAAAGGCTGTAAAGTATATCAAGAACTTTTAAGGAAAAAAGTAACGACTCGCGGTAATCAGGCACAAATAAATGTAAATGCACCTACTAACAGCTATGGGGTCATGAATTTCTCTGCATCGACTGCCCAAAATCCTTCCTATGAACACAATAGACAACCAACATATGACCAAGTTCTTAACAATCAACCTTCTTTTACTGAAAGTGGTTCTCTGGAAAGGATTGAAAAAATATTAGAAAAGCAATGTGAGCAAATAAGTAACCTACTCACAACCATAAACTTATTGATTGCTAAACTATGCAAGTAGATCTCCACATTAGTATATGGAATGCCAATGGGCTCTCAAATCACACTCACGAAATAAACTTATTTATTAAGTCGAATGATATTGATATAATGTTGATATCTGAGACACATTTTACAAAGAAATCCTTTTTTAAGCTGCAAGGATATGATGTCCATTGTGCAAATCATCCATCTGGAAGAGCCCAAGGAGGTGCTGCATTGATTGTTAAAAAGGGAATAATATACGAAACTGCCAGTATTAAAGTCAAATGTATGCATTATGATTTAATTATTGCTGCTGTCTATTTTCCTCCAAGATTTTCTTTTAAAGAGATAGATTACACGCAATTTTTTATGAAACTTGGTCCAAAATTTATTGCTGGGGGAGATTATAATGCGAAGCACCCTTGGTGGGGTTTGAGACTGGCAAATCCTAAAGGCAAAGAGCTCTATAAGTGCTTAAGAAATAATAGTTTGAGTGCCTTATCAACTGGAAAATTCCGGACTTAATGGATTTTATAGTTTATAATGGAATGGAATGGAGAGTTCGATCTGAATTCTGATCATTCGCCTTTAATGTTGGCCTATAGTACTCGAATCCAAAAAGCCTTGAAGAACCCTTATAGGATTATAACACGCAAAACTGATGTTGCTGAATTTCAAAATTTTTTGGATAACAAAATTGACCTAGGCATATCTTTAAAAACTGGGTTCGAGATAGATATTGCTGTGGAAAATTTAACAAATACAATTCACGAGGCCGGCTACTATAGTACACCACCAAACGATAACACTCATAAAGACATCTTTTTTGTGTCAAATGAAATAAGACATCAAATAAAACAAAAAAGAAAGCTTAGGAAAAAATGGCAAGAAACAAGGAGTCCAATAGATAAAATGATTTTTAATAAAGCTGCTTCAGATCTTAAAAAGAAACTCATGGAATTAAAACAAGAGTCTCTTGCAGAGTATCTAAAGAGCTTAGATCCACATTCACCAAATCATGAACACAATCTGCGGAGAGCTA
The DNA here is from genome assembly GCA_018150375.1 of Drosophila sturtevanti. NCBI lineage: Eukaryota > Metazoa > Arthropoda > Insecta > Diptera > Drosophilidae > Drosophila > Drosophila sturtevanti. The sequence goes on along the minus strand of JAECWJ010000558.1, from coordinate 10,363 downwards.
CTAAATATCTGAAACGGCCTATTAGCAGAAACGTTCCTATAAGAGATCTTAATGGAATATGGTGCAAATCTGATAAAGATAAAGTGAACGCTTTTGCTCAACATCTCCATTCTAAAAAAAAAAAAGTAGAGGCCTTCTGCCTCTACCAACATAAAATTAATATTGGCCTTAGCGCCAAAACATGTTTGCTTTGTTCATCAAAAATTGTACATCAATCGTCAAACCCACTGCTTGTCTGCCCTAAAACTGTTCATGTTCTCAGCGGTGCTGCCGAATACTCTTATATGCAGAGTTCGGCGCAGCGCTCCGAGAACCAATAAATACCCTTGCAAAGGGCAGGCAAGCACACAATACACAAACTTTGACCTGGACACAATAAACATTTTTTTTCGTTAATTTTATTTGCGCGCCGTTTGATTAATTTCGTTTTTAATAAAATTATTCAGCCGGCCAATTGGGGAAAAACGAAGATCTCCACATAAAATTTGGTGACCCCGACGTGATTTAGGTCAAAGTGCGTGTCATTTATTTCGATTTTTCGCTAATTTTATTGCATATCGTTGCAATAAAAAGTTCGCATATCGCTGGGTTTGCAAAGTCGTTGCACCCACATAATAAAATCAAAGAGATCGAACAATCGTATAGGCATATGTACATACATACATACGTATATGCTTTGCCGTCGGTAAATTCTCTTCTTGTGTCGCAAACAAAATACATAAGGAAAAGTGCCGTACAGTGAATATACATAGTGTGCATAGCAACCAGACAGATTGGCTCGCGCGGTTTAGCCATACAAACATACATACATACATACATATTAGCAGCTGCCTAAGCAGAGTGCAAGAATCAGTGCAACGGTTGATTCTTCGCGTTTTCGGTTTCTCGCATATTCGCAAACCATAAAACATTTTACAGCTGCCAAATGCCTGGAGAGCTGGAATATTACAAAGAGAAGGCTGCGGCGGTGACAAGACAGCTGATCGCGTTAAATAAATTTCTAAGTGTGGAAAAAATTAGTGAATTTGATGAAGTTGAGCTGCAAATTCGACTGGACCAAATTGAGCAAATGCGAATGGATTTCGATTTGGCTCAAACTAATTTCGAAAAATTGGACTTACTACAGCTGGCCACAGATGATCGTATGGATTTTTCAAATACTTTAATGGGAATTAAAGGCAGACTCTCTCGTGAGTTAATGGGAGCCCGAGGATTCAGTGGTGCAAATTCGACGGCTGTGCGTCAGAATTCGCAAGAAATTACCACATCGTTTCTTGCTGAATTCAACCGGTCTCGGTTACCAGATTTGCAGTTGCCAAAATTTAATGGCGACTATATGGATTGGCCGGAATTTTATTCAATGTTCATCAGCATAGTGGACAAAGACCGTCGTATACCCAAAATCGAAAAGTTTCAGCATCTTCGTGGAAGTTTGGGAGGAGCGGCATTAGATACAATTCGCTCACTCGAACTTTCAGAAGAAAATTATGACAAGGCGATGGATCTGTTAAAAGCTCGATTTGATAATAAACTTATGCATTTTCAGGCACACGTCAAGTCAATTTTCGGGTTGCAAGAGGTGGAACAAGGCTCATCAACTGGTTTACGTCAATTAAGTGACAACATAAACGCACATCTGCGGTCTCTTCAGTCCTTGGCTACAATGTCGGAAATTTCTGATGGATTACTCATTCACATCATATCTCGCAAATTGGACAAACGCACGCAGGAGAAGTGGGAGGAGAGCCTTTCAACAACAACGCTTCCTACATGGCCGGATATGTCATCCTTTTTGGAGAAAAGATGTCGGATGATGGAAAATTTGGAAAATGCTATGGTAACTCAAAAGCCTAGCCATCAGGTGGGAAAAACATTTATAAAACGTAAACCGTCAATACTGGTCACATCACAAAATTCTCAAGTTTGTTGCAATTTTTGTAATACGTCTGATCATTACATTTCCAAATGTCAAGCTTTTTTAAATCTCTCGGCAAATGCGCGTTATAAGGAAGCCAAGAAAAGATTTCTTTGTTTAAACTGCCTGAGAAAAGGTCATTCATTGCAGCAATGTAATTCTGGCAAATGTAAGCAATGCCAAGCTAAGCATCACACATTGTTGCACATGTCTCCAAATCCTCCAGTACATGCTTCGACACCATCGTTCGAACCACAAGAATCGTCGCAATCTCCAGTCGCCTTGTTAACAAATTTAACACCTAGCCTTCCTCTTGCAAGCCCAAAATCCCAATCCGATGACTACGTTGTGCTGGCGACTGCTATAGTGTATGTCAAAGGCCGGTCCGGACTATATTTTCCTTGTCGAGCCATTCTAGATTCATGCTCCCAGCTAAATCTTATTACTTCGAGATTCATCAATCAGTTGCAGTTAAAGTCTAACGCGTCAGACGTTCAGTTCAATGGCGTTGGGAACATTTCTCTAGCATCCAACAAATCGGTAGATATCATCGCGCGATCACAAGATGCGAGCTATAGTGCCTCGTTCTCTGCGATCGTCACTCCTACAATTACGGATTTGCAGCCGCATTTCAGTCTGGATGCTAAGGATTGGCAAATACCCAACGGTTTGAATCTGGCAGACCCACATTTCTTCAGGCCACAAAAGGTCGACTTGCTAATAGGAGCATCGCACTTTTTTGATCTGCTAGGCTCAGGAAAAATTTTGTTGGGAGAACATTTGCCGGGATTATATGAGACGAGATTTGGGTGGATTGTATCCGGTGCTTTAGCAAGGTCTTTGCCTGGGCGCTCAGTTTTGGTAGCATGCGCCAGATCAACTGCCACCGAAAATTCAGAATTAAATGATCTTGTCAAACGTTTTTGGGAAGTCGATATTGATTATTCTTCGTCACAGTCAATCTCGTCCGATGATCTTCGTTGCGAACAACATTTCTTGGCCAACTATTGTCGTCTTCAGTCCGGAGAATATTCGGTTCGCCTTCCAGCAAGGCAAAGTTTTTCTGAACTTGGAGCCTCGTTCCCAATGGCAATGCGAAGATTTCTTAACCTAGAGAAAAGGTTGGCTCAAAACCCACAGCTAAAGGCTCAGTATGAGGCGTTTATTCAAGAATATATTGATTTGGGTCATATGTCTCTATCATCAATACAAACCACATTTCCACAATTCTTTCTACCTCATCATTGCGTTCAGAAATTGGACAGTACAACTACTAAATTGAGAGTGGTATTCGATGGCTCCGCAAGGACAAGCACTGGCGTTTCGCTAAACGATTTACTATTGGCAGGCCCCACCATCCAGCCGAAAATATTTAGCACTCTATTTCGATTTCGATGTCGCAAAGTTGCCCTTTGCGGTGATATTTGCAAAATGTACCGATGCGTGCGGATATCTCACCCAGATAATTTCTTGCAGTGCATTTTGTGGAGAAGCAACCCAGACGAGGAAATTCAAGTCTACAAGTTGGAAACAGTCACCTATGGGACCAAGTCTGCAGCGTTTTTAGCAATTCGAGCCATGCAGCAACTCGCCTCTGATGAACAAGAATCCTTTCCTTTAGGCGCTGGCACATTGCAGCAGGATTTCTATGTGGACGATCTCATCTCAGGAGGAGACACAATCGAGGAAGTGATTGAAATCAAGCGCCAAGTGAAAGAGCTTCTACGCCGCGGTAACTTTCCAATTCGAAAATGGTGTTCTAACGAGCTCACTGTGCTAGAAGGAGAAACGGAGGCCGACTGCGAAAAATTGCTTAAATTTCATGATGGCACGGATGTCACTAAAACTCTTGGTTTAGTATGGGATCCCAGCACGGACAGTTTACTATTCAATGTCGCTCAAAATTCGACTAAAGGACCCATCACAAAGCGCATGGTCCTGTCAACCCTTGCAAAACTGTACGATCCATTAGGGCTCATCTCGCCTATCATCACAAGGGCAAAGATATTCCTGCAATCGCTGTGGAAAGAAAAACTGGAGTGGGATGAAAATTTGCCTCAGGCCCTTCACGCTTCGTGGTGCGATCTGACCTCTCAGCTGTTTGAGATTGCCAATTTTAAATTCCCACGATACATTTTGCAGCTTCAAGCCAATATAGAAATTCACGGTTTCTGCGATGCGAGCATCGAGGCCTATGGTGCGTGTGCTTACATGCGCTCAGAGTCGCACGGCATCATCTCGACCAATTTGATTTGTTCAAAATCCAGAGTTGCTCCTTTAAAATCCATGACCATTCCCAAACTCGAGCTTTCTGCGGCGCTCATACTTGCCGAACTCGTCTCAACAATTACCAAAGATTTAAATGTTCAATGTAATGTTCATTGCTGGTCCGATTCAACTATAGCCCTTGCTTGGATTAAACAATTGCCATCAAATTTTAATGTTTTTGTTTCCAACAGAGTGTCGCAAATCCAGCAATTGACTGGAGGAATGACCTGGCACCACGTACCTACAAAATTAAACCCAGCTGATATCTTATCACGTGGATGCTCGCCTTCGGAGCTTATGGATTCAGCTCTCTGGAAATCAGGCCCACCGTTTCTGCTAAAATCTAGTGCGGAGTGGCCGGCTGACGTTCAGACGCCAATGGTGTTGCCGGAGCTGCGGCTCAGGGTACTGATGGTGGCCAAGCAACAAGATATTTCAATGGATTGGAAATATAAAAATTCATTCGGAACGCTGCAGCGCATCTTCGCTTACGTGTATCGCTTTTACAGCCTTAAAAACAAGGACGCTACAAGATCGAAAGGGCCGCTCACAGTTCAGGACATTAAAAATGGAACATTGCTAATCATCAAAATCATACAACAATCGTGTTTCGCTGAGGAGTTTAAGTTACTGCACAGCAATCGAACCCCACAAAAAGGACCAATGTGCTCACTCAACGTGTTTTTGGACAGCTTTGGATTAATTCGTGTTGGCGGACGCCTGCAAAACTCGGAATTGGATTATGACGCAAAACATCCCATTTTGTTGCCTAGAGGTCATACAATTACTAATGCAATTATAATTTTCTATCATGAAAAGTTTTTGCACGCTGGAGCTCAAGGACTGCTTGCAATGCTCAGGCAGAAATTTTGGCCAATTGGAGGCCGCAAATACGTTGGAGCAGTCATTCGCAAATGCATTCGATGTTTTCGTTTAAAACCAGCTTTAATGCAGCATATGATGGGCAGTCTACCTGCTGATCGTGTACGCGCAAATCCAGCATTTCAGACAACAGGAATTGATTTTTGTGGACCCTTTTTCTATAAGGCAGAAACCAGGAACAGAGCACCTGTCAAATGCTACATCGCAGTTTTCGTCTGCTTTTCTACGAAGGCCACTCACTTGGAATTAGTTCGAGATCTCTCAACAGAATCGTTTTTAGCTGCGCTGAGGCGATTCATAAGTCTACGTCCGAAGCCACGCACAATTTGGACGGATAATGCCACTAATTTCGTTGGTGCAAAAAATGAGCTGGCCGAGCTCAGGGAGTTATTTCTCGGAGATCCGCACATTTCGGCTATCACCAATCTTTGCGTTTCGCATGGCATCGACTGGAAATTCATTCCACCCCGCTCTCCGCACTTCGGAGGCTTATGGGAAGCAGCCGTTAAGGCTGCAAAATATCATTTTTATCGCATCGCTGGCACCTATATTTTCACACTTGATGAAATTCAAACCCTAGTATGTGAAATCTCTGCAATGCTTAATTCTCGACCGCTCTTCTCCCTTACAGAAAATCCTGACGACCTGGATGTCTTAACGCCGAGCCACTTCTTGCATGGGCAACCTAATTTGGCATTCGAAGAGCCAGATTTGGGTCATCTCAAAACAAATTTATTGAGTCGCTGGCAGCGCTTGACCCAGATGAAGCAAATATTCTGGAAGAAGTGGACCACCGAATATCTGTCTTTGCTGCAAGAAAGAGGTAAATGGCAAACCTCAGTGCCTAGCCTGCAACCTGGCTCGGTGGTAATCATCAAGGACGAAAACCTACCTCCTCTAAGGTGGCCTCTTGCCCGAGTCAAGGCCGTCATACCGGGAGCCGATGGTGTCAGCAGAGTAGCCATACTTCGCACGGCCAAGGGATTCTTCAAGAGAGCTGTCAGCAAGCTAGCCGTTCTGCCCCTTCTGGACGAGCCTGTTGAAAGCCTGCGCCTTCCAACGGGGGGTGAATGTTCGGAGCAGAACTATTCTAAGTAGAGGCCTTCTGCCTCTACCAACATAAAATTAATATTGGCCTTAGCGCCAAAACATGTTTGCTTTGTTCATCAAAAATTGTACATCAATCGTCAAACCCACTGCTTGTCTGCCCTAAAACTGTTCATGTTCTCAGCGGTGCTGCCGAATACTCTTATATGCAGAGTTCGGCGCAGCGCTCCGAGAACCAATAAATACCCTTGCAAAGGGCAGGCAAGCACACAATACACAAACTTTGACCTGGACACAATAAACATTTTTTTTCGTTAATTTTATTTGCGCGCCGTTTGATTAATTTCGTTTTTAATAAAATTATTCAGCCGGCCAATTGGGGAAAAACGAAGATCTCCACAATCAGATTGACGGGAACACTGTTAAAAATTTATCTCCAAAATCGATAAAACTGTTGACACTCATTTATAACGCCATTCTTCGCCTTGATCACTACCCTAGCCAGTGGAAATGTGCTGAAATAATAATGATAGCAAAGCCAAATAAACCAGAGAACTCCGTTTCGCCCTTGAAAACAAAGAATACTGCACTGTAGTATTTCTTGATGTACAGCAAGCGTTTGACCGGGTATGGCACGATGGAATCTTGTATAAAATAAAGAAATGGCTTCCTGCTCCTTACTATTCATTGTTGAAATCATATCTTGACAATAGGCATTTCTACGTTCGACAACAAGCAGAAACTTCAAATCTATTTACCATAAATGCAGGAGTTCCTCAAGGAAGTGTTTTAGGCCCCGTGATGTATACAATTTTCACATCTGATTTGCCTATTGCATCTAAAGTGGCAACATACGCCGATGATACGGCAATTATGGCATCAGATAGCATCCCCATCAGGACAGCTGAACACCTACAAACAGGAATTTGCCTAATTGAAAAATGGTTGCACAAATGGAAAATTAAAGTCAATTCCCAAAAGTCTGTACAAGCAACATACTCATTAAGGAGAGGAAATGTCAAATGTCACTTTAAACAACATCGAAATCCCTCAAAGTGAATCAGTAAAGTATCTTGGAGTTCATTTTGATCGAAGGCTAACCTGGAAGACCCACATAAAGGAAAAACAGAAGCAGCTGAATATTAAAACCAAAAAAATGTACTGGCTGTTGGGACATAAGTCCCAGCAAAGCTATATTGAAGCCTGTTTGGACCTACGCGCTGCAACTCTGGGACACAGCAAGCCAATCGAATATTGAAATTATGCAGCGTTACCAATCAAAAACCCTACGTATAATAGTTAACGCACCATGGTATGTGACCAATGTCGAAATCCACAAGGACCTTAATATACCTTTTATAAAAGATGAAATAGCGGAGTTTAGCAAAAGATATATTGAAAGACTGTATAATCATCCTAACTCGTTAGCCCTAAGTTTACTCGATAATAGCCAAACAACAAAAAGACTAAAACGAGTCCATATTTTAGATCTTGCGAATAGACTTTGAATTAATATATAAAAATGTATATAAAATTAAAATTAACCTCATATAATAATGTACATAGCAATCAAGTAGATTAAATAACTTAATTGTAAAACCTAGAAATTATATATAATAGTTTGGCTTGAGCCAACTATTCCTGTTAAAAACAATGTATCCCCAAATTTACTTATTGTCCCAGGACAGATTGTAAATACAAATAAATATAAAAATAAAAAAAAAAAATTTTTTTGTCTAAAAGTAAAATCAGAGATTATTTTCAACCATCTTTCCTTTTTTTCAGTTGTAGTATTAATTAGATATATTGGAATACTCTTAATTCAAATAATAGCATTATAAACTCTGTTGTACGAATATAGCTGCACTCTGATTTTTCTTATAACTCAAAAACGAATAGACATAGAAAAAATCTAAAACTACCGTTAGATAAAGCATGAAAAAAGATGTAGAAATAAATAATAACATCAACAACATTCGCACAAAATAACTGTAATTTTTCACATTTCGTTTCGCCGCACTTTTCATGTTTGACCTCTGTAATCACTTTGTGACGTTGTTCTGATGAAATCGGTCGTGAATAATTAGCTGCGTGGATTTTAATAAATATGCCAAAAGGATCGGTCCTCTCAGATTTTGAAAAAGGACAAATTCTTGCTCTCAAGGGTGAGAATTTTTAGTTTCGTGAAATTGCCAGAAAATTTGGTAGATCGGATAAAGTCATAAGAAACTTTTATAAAAATCAGTCCGAATATGGACAAAAGAGAACAGGTGGACCGAAATCCAAAATAAATTCGCGTGCCCAACGTCTTCTGGAGCGTGCTGAAGCAACTCATTGCTTACAGCTAATGAGTTAGCTGCTGAATGTGGCCTAAATGTATCCCGATGGACGGTTGCACGGGCCACCACCACTGTGAGAAAAAATTAAAAGTGGCTTCTGGATTATGGGCTGCTTTCTGTGAGTCAGGATGCTTGGAGCTTGCATTTTCAAGCACTCATATGAACTCCAGAGAGTATATCGATTTGCTAAAAATGAACCTTCTACCGTTCCTTCGACCACAACGAGAAAATTAATTTATTTTCCAGCAGGATAACGCATCAATGCACGTCAGTCGGGAGACCCGGTCATGGCTTGATGAGAATGGTATTACACCATTGATGTGCCCGGCATGACTCCAGACATGAATCCTATGGAGAACTTGTGGGCTTTATTAGTTCAAAGAATTTATGCCCGTGGCACTAAATTTAGCAAGGTTAATAGCCTTAAACTGGCTCTTATTAAAGAATGGGACAATATCTCCATATCCATATCTCTCTACGTTCCTTAGCTTGATACGCCTAGAAAGTGGAGAAGCATTGTCATTGGCTGATGGTTTAAGACATGAACTGGAACGTTTAAAATTAAATATTAAAAATTTACTGACAACGCCAGTGTCATGATTGGCACCAACAACACTTTGTACACACAAATAAAGAAGGATGCGCCGTCCCTAATTTTAATAAAATGTGTTTGTCATTCCGTGCAATTGGCAGTAAACCACTCGTGTAAGCACATCTTTCCCGAAAGCCTGGAGTTCTGTCACAGAGAAAGTGGAGTTCTGTCTGGAGAAATGTCACAAAGCAATCATTTTGTATAATATGTTTCAAGATAACATTAACTATTTATATTTATTGTTTTTGAAACCAATTTTGCAAGATATGCAAAAAGTCAATAAATGCTTCCAAAGCAATACTTCAAATCCATCGAAGTTGTTAAACGAGCTAATATTTGCCATCGATTCACTAAAAATCTACATAATAGCTCCAGATAAAAGTGTAGATTGTATAAACGATGATGGATTTGAAAAGTATGTGGCTAGAGATTTGTATCTTGGATATGCTTTTAAGAAACATATGAAATCTGAAATGAGTATATCCAATGATGAGGAAAAGTCGATCCGAGAATGTTGCACGAATTTCGTAGTTGACCTTGTTAAGCAACTAAAGCAGAGGTAAATAATTTTTTCTTTTTATTCATCTTAGAATTATAAATAATATATTTTTCTCATCTTAGGTTACCCGACAATTTTAAAATTTTAAAACAAGCCGATGCTTTTGCAGTAGAAAATGATTAAAAATTAAAAAAAAACATAAATCCAATTTTGGAGTTTTTTGAATTTCCTAATATTGACGAGATTGAACGTCAATACAATGAATTGGCACTAGTATTTTGGGAAAATACTGAGGACACCATTAAATTTTGGGTTGAAGTCATGAATTACAGAGATTCCGGCGGAAACAACCGGTTTTCTAAGCTGAGTTCTGTTGCGCTTCAAATACTTTCGTTACCTTGGTCGAACGCCGAAGTAGAAAGGGTTTTTAGCTAAGTTAATTTAATAAAAAATAAAATAAGAAACAGGATGAACGTTGATACGTTAAATTCAATATTAACCATAAGGTAATGTCTCAAAAAGTGAGAAAAGTAGTCTTATCAGAACAAAAACTTATATTTTTAAATTCTAGATCCGGATTGCGCCGACACAACAAATGTTGCTTTGATTACAAAATTTCTCCAAACTGCCTCAAATCTATAGAAACTGAGAAACATTTAGATAATGAGCCCGAAGAGTCTGTCGATAATCTAATAGCGGAATTAATGTTATTTAAATGAATGTATAAAGTTCAAATTTTTTTTTTTGTTTATCTTATAATTTTGTTCAAAATATATTTTTTTTATAATATAAAAATGAAGGAAGTCGTCGCTGCCGACTTG
>JAECWJ010000557.1:0-90654 GCA_018150375.1 Drosophila sturtevanti | reverse complement strand
TAAACTCAATAACGACAATAATGATGCGAGTAAGAAGGTGATCGAAAGCAGTTATTATAAACAAGAACAACAAATGTACACACACACACAAGTCAATTTAAACAATAGGGTGACCAAACCAAATAAATATTTCCAAGGGCAAGCAGGGAAATAGTTGTAAGTGTTATCACTGTGGAAAGGAAGGTCATATAAAGAAAGATGGTTATGCATTTAAAAGAATTTCAAAAGAAAAAAATAAGTAAAATAATCAAGCGCAATTGGCAGCATCACAACCCGGCTTTGCATTCATGTTTAAACAAGTAAAAACAAATTTAAATAAAAATGAATTCATATTGGATTCTGGAGCGAGTGACCATTTAATAAATGATGAGTCAATGTATTCCGATTCCGTAAAGTTGGTGCCACCTCTAAAAATCGCTGTGGCTAAACAAGGGGAATATATATATGCCACCAAGCGTGGTATTGTGCGGCTGCAAAATGGCTTCGAAATTACACTGGAGGATGTCTTGCACTGCAGGGAAGCTGCAGGTAATTTGGTGTCAGTAAAGAGACTTCAAGAAGCTGGAATGTCAGTGATGTTTGACACTGATGGAGTTTCCATAAGCAAAAACGGAATACTGCTGTTGAATAATATTCCAGTGCTTAAGTTTCGCGCATATACTTTAAATGCGAAAAATAAAAATAAATATAAATTGTGGCATGAGAGGCTTGGGCACATTAGCAATGGCAAATTACTTGAAATAAAAAGAAATAATATGTTCAATGATAATAGCGTTCTTAATGATTTAGAGTTGTCCGATGATATTTGTGAGCCCTGTATAAATGGAAAACAAAATAGACTACCATTTAACAGATTCAAAGACAAAAGCCATATTAAAAGACCATTATTCGTAGTGCATTCAGATGTATGTGGACCAATTACTCCAGTTACTCTGAATGATAAAAACTACTACGTAATCTTCGTAGATCAGTTTACACATTATTGTGTTACTTATTTGATCAAATATAAGTCGGAAGTATTTAATATGTTCAAAGACTTTGTAGCGAAGAGTGAAGCGCATTTTAATCTTAAAATAGTTAACTTATATATTGACAATGGTAGGAGTACCTGTCAAATGAGATGCGTGTTTTGTGTAGAAAAGGGATATCCTATCATTTAACTGTACCACATACACCACAACAGAACGGTGTATCTGAACGAATGATAAGATCTATTACTGAAAAAGCTCGGGCTATGATATGGTGCAAGATTAAAAAAGCATTTTTGGGGTGAAGCTGTTTTAACAGCAACGTATCTTATTAACAGAATTCCAAGTAGCGCTCTCGATGAAAGTAGAATTACGCCATATGAGAAGTGGCACAGCAGAAAACCCAATCTGAGTCATTTGAGAGTGTTTGGCTCAACTGTGTATGTACACAATAAAAATAAGAATGGAAAATTCGATGAAAAATCATTTAAGAGTATCCTTGTGGGATATGAGCCAAATTGATACAAATTGTGGGATGCTGTCAATGAAAAGTTCATCGTTGCAAGAGATGTTGTCGTTGATGAAACTAATATGGTTAATTCAAGGGTTGTCAACTATGAAACAGATTTGCTTAAAGAAAATAATAAAAGTGGTGATGAATATTTTCTGAATAAAAGTAAGAAAAGAAATTACCTTGATGTCCTGAATGAAAGTAAGGAGTGTGATAAAACTGAAATCCTGAAAGATAGTAAGGAATCTGATCACATAAATATTCCGAATGAAAGTAGGACTGTTTTTAATGATGTTCCAAATACATTTGAAGAGATAAAACATTGAAATGACAAACATCTTTGGGCAGAAGCCATAAAATTTGAGTTAAACGCTCACGAAATAAATAATACATGGACCATGACGGAAAGGCCAAAGAACAAAAACATTGTCGATAGCAGATGGGTATTTTCCATTAAGTATGATGAACTTGGAAATCCTTTGAAATACAAGGCTAGACTTGTCGCACGAGGGTTTACCCAAAGATATCAGATAGATTATGACGAAACATTTGCTCCTGTTGCTAGAATTTCAAGCTTTCGGTTCATTTTATCTTTAGCTGTGCAATATAATTTGTATGTTCATCAAATGGATGTGAAAACAGCTTTCTTGAATGGAAAGCTAAATGAGGACATATATATGCAACTTCCTCAAGGTGCATCAAGCAATGGTCATAATATTTGTAAATTGAATAAGGCAATTTATGGACTCAAACAAGCAGCAAGATGCTGGTTTGAGGTTTTTGAGCAGGCATTAAAAGATTGTATGTTTGCGAATTCACCAGTAGATCGTTGTATTTACATTCTAGACAAAGGTGATGTTAAGTCAAATATATACTTACTGCTGTATGTTGATGATGTTGTCATAGTAACAGGGAATATGAAAAGTATGATTGATTTTAAAACATACTTAAAGAATAAATTTCGAATGACTGATTTAGAAGAAATACGTCATTTCAGTGGCATAAAAATAGAAATGTTACCTAATAAAATTTGCTTAAGTCAGTCCTCTTATATTTCGAGAATTTTAAGTAAATATAATATGGAAAACTGCAATGCAGTAAGTACCCCTTTACCGAACAAGATGAATTATGAATTGCTTAATTCAGATGAAGATTATGGAGCACCCTGTCGAAATCTTATCGGGTGTTTAATGTACAGTAGACCAATAATGTCTTCGTACATTAGTATGTTGTAAGTTTCTAGTGGAAAAAAGGATGTTCTAAACTAATATTTCCACCTTTTTTTGATGCAACTTTGTTTATTATATAAAACTAATTAAACTTAAACAAAAAAAAAACAACTTCACTAATTAAATCAAAACTTATCAGCTAAAAACCAAAAAATAACATAAAATTCACACCATCCTTTTTTCACTCTAGAAACTTACAACATACCAATGTACGAAGACATTATTGGTCTACTGTATATCATGCTGTGTACACGCCCTGATTTGTCTACTGCAGTAAATATTCTGAGTAGATATAGTAGTAAGAATAACTCAGAGTTATGGCAATGCTTAAAGAGGGTTCTTAGATACTTAAAAGGAAGTGTCGATATGAAGTTGGTTCTTAATAAGAATGAAACATTTGAAAATATACTAGTTGGATATGTAGACTCTGATTGGGGTGGGAATGAGATTGATAGAAAGAGTACTACAGGTTATTTGTTTAAAGTATTTGATTCTAATCTGATCTGTTGGAACACCAAGAAACAAAACTCAGTAGCAGCTTCGTCTACTGAAGCTGAGTATATGGCCCTGTTCGAAGCTGTAAGAGAAGCTTTATGGCTATAGTCTCTAATAAACAGCGTAAATATTAAACTAGAAAAACCCATAAAAATTTATGAAGATAATCAGGGATGTATCTCTATAGCCAATAACCCCTCATGTCACAAAAGAGCTAAGCATATAGACATTAAATATCATTTTGCTAGAGAGCAAGTGGAAAATAATACCATTTTTCTTGAGTATATTCCTACAGAGAACCAAGTTGCCGACATCTTTACAAAGCCGCTGCCAGTCAGAAAATTTGTAGAACTCCGAAAGAAATTGGGACTCTTGGAAGACGACTAAGCAAATCAACTGTTTCTCGATGGCAAAGAATTATTTTTTTTTTTTGTTTATTTTGTTTATTTTATTTGCAAACTTTTTGAGTTGTTAAAGATTATGTTAATGAATTTCTTAATTTAATTTGTAAACAATTTTTAAGTTGATCCGATACAGGTTTTTCTGGGTTTTCCCTGTATCCTTAGAGTGAATGCTGGATCACATAAGACTTCCCAGATGGCACACCAACCACAGCAATTAGTAGATAAATTTTTGAATTAATATGTATTAAAATTATGTTTATTTAGTAATGTAATTTTTGAGGGGGGCCTGTTGAAATACCACTATTCCACTTACAAAAATTACACTTTAGAACACTAAATGAAGTACTTTAAGTGACATGAAGTTTGGTCACACTTAACATTTTTCTTTCTCTTTTGATCTGATTTTGTAAGCAAATAAGACGTGGTTGCTGGTGTTGTCCAAGTTAAAGTTATAGTACTAAATATAACTTATATAAAATTTAAAATAAGGTGTTTCATTTCTATTCAGTTTTTTCCAATAGTATCCATTTCATTTTGTTGTCTTTCTTTGCAGTAATATAAAATATTTTTTTTTTATTCTGTATGGTCGAGAATGTGTTTAAATATACATATACATACATATGTATACCTATATATATATACATATGTATATATATGTGCACACATATTTCTGTGAAATTTCTTTATTGTGATTTTCAATGTCGCATGGCCTTTTGCCTATTTTCATATAGAATAATATTTATAGATATGTGCACAGACATATATGTATATGTCGCAGAATTGTCTTGTTTGGCCATTGTAGACTACAATACGGTTTATAACTTAGTGCACGACGACAGAGATAAAGAGACAGATACTGTTGTTGAGTGAGGTCTGATCATAGGAGGCTGAGTATATAGATGAATCGGAGAGAGATTATAAAAGTGACAGAACAGAAACATAGAGGTCTCATTTCTCCGTTTCCAGAGTCAGTCTAGATTGAGGCTAGGGAATGATCAGAACTCTCTAGCATCTAGTTAAAGGGAAATCACCAATAGAGGATTTACAATGAGCGAGAGTAATTCTCCGACATATACAAAAGCGTACTTATGTATACATATGTATATGCATGCACACTTGCCGGCCGAAAATGTACATACATACATATACATATGTGTGTACGCATGCGTTTAAATTAAATTCTGCCGGCGTCGACAAGCAAAGACCAGCCGACGGTGCCCGAACTATCCAATATCGTCGCCGAAACACTTCGGCTACCGAAAAGAATTGAGCAAACACAAATAAGGAACGCTATATAACTCTGTTCTATCTCATTCTCTCGCAGGCTATAAGATCTATATGTATGTCTCTTTTTAGTGTCGCTTTTTCGTTTCATCGAGTCTCAAATCACTCCCAACGATTCTAAAGAAGTTTTCACTTCAAAAGTGCTCTACTTACATATATATATATATACATATGTATATATTCTTTATTTTTATATTTGCAAAACGTAATCTGGCTTGCTTTCCATTTTAACAATCTTCACATATATCGTCTGTAGGATTAACTTTATCAAGTAGTCTATTATCTTGAAACAAATTCTTTCTTTTTATTTCTAACATTTTCCCTTTACTTATATGGCCCAATCTTTCATGCCATAAATGCCTTGAATTCAAAAATTGGCATTTTGTACTCACCTGAGTTTTCGGCAATAATAATACCACCTTTTGTCAATTTAACGCCAGAAACGTGAAACACTACTGTCACTCCAGCCTCTTTTAGTCTTTTTACAGAGATTAGATTTTCTGTAATTTCTCGGCAGTATAATGCATCTTCTAGTATTATCTGGTACCCATTTTCAAGACAAACGATTCCACGTTTTGTTGCAAAGATGTTTTGCCCTTCCTTGGCGATAGCAATCTTCACTGGAGTTTGAAGTTCAGCAGAATCCATAAAAAGTGTCTCATCATTTATTATGTGGTCGGATGCACCCGAGTCAAGGATGAAATTCACATTTGTTTTCAACTTATTATTTGAATATAATCTTTTAATCATGAACGCGAAACCTGGCGTGGTCGTTGCAATATGAGCTTGTGTGTTATTTTCTTAATTGTTGTCATTTAATAGTTTTCTATATGCATAACAATTTTTTTTTATGTGCCCTGGCTTGCCACAGTGGTGACATTTTATTTTATTTTTATTATAATTTTGATTTTTATATTTATATTTGTTATTATAATTGTTTTTTGGTTCTCTTAGTATTAGTTTAGTTTTAAATAAAAGCACAATAATCTTTATTATTATTTTATGATTGATTTTATTTCTTTAGATTTTAATTCTTGATTTTCACACGACCAGCCACTTACACGATTCGAATAGGAAAGAGAAAGTAAAGAAGACAGTGTGCCCGTATATAATTTTTAGGCTCTTCGTAATGTTATTTTTGCAGGTTTACATAACGTCGCAACTTTAGCTACGTTATGTTATTCAACAATTTTCATATCATTGTTTTATTAAACTGAACCAAACAAATTCTGTTTTATACAGCTTTACAAATCCAGTTTAATGCTAATTCAAAATCTCTTATTTGCTATAGCATGTTCCGTAACTTAAGATTCTTATTTCTTACTTGCATTTATATTTCTTTAACAATTCATTTAACATTACAATGTTTTCAATATTTTCTTACTTTATGTCCTCGACATTTTCTTTCTTATCAAAACACATTTTCGCTTTTAATTTTATAAACATTCTGTTTTCTTTATGTTCTTATTTACGTTTCAAGAATCCTCGGCAAGGTACCACCACGTAGCATCGACAACAACATTCTTTCCAAAATCATAATTCCCCTAGTGTCTCATTCACTAGTCCATACGGTCTTTTTCACCCGTCTCTTCATCATAGTCCTTACCAACTGTTTCAATACGGTCTTTTCACCCGTTTCACCACAGTCTCTTCCAACTGTGTCATTAGGGTCTTTTTCACCCATTTCATCACAGTCTCTGTTAACTGTGTCTGTTTTTTCTACAACTTTGTTTTGATTCTTTTTTTCTTATCAGGCAAAGGATTGCTTGACAGAAAATCTACATGGGCCATACGTTTGCCTTCACGATATTGAATAGCAAAGTCGAATGCTTGAAGGAATGTCCACCCTACAATGATACACTCTGGGTGATAGCTCAATTTTTGTTCTAGAAGCCTTCAACGAATTACAAATTACAAATCTGAGACAACCACTACGACGAGCTTCCTTCCAATGACTTTGTCAAGGCCAAAATTAATGCACTACCTCGCAATGGTTTTTCTTTTAGGACTATGTCCTCCGTAGCACACCATTGCGTGGCGTTGGCGCCAGCAGCGTCAGAGTTAAATTTCGGTAGAACAATTTCACCATCTTGTCGAGACTCACTAGACGACGCATGAAAAGTTTTTGCTAGCTCCCTGAAAATTCGATTTTGTTGTTCCAATAAAATGCGAAACTGCTCCTCATGTATTGTTGGTCTTGAGTTAGATCCCACTTCTGATGTCGGTGAGATGGGGATTTCAGGGATTCCTGAATCGTTGATTCCATTATTGGCTTCCATTTTTGTCACTAAGTTTGTGCAGTGAGTCTCAACGTGCTTTCTGGTTGAATTTCATCAGTAAAAGAGACTGAACTTGAGACGCTCATCTACCACTACTAGTGACCTTTTTTAGTTGTCTCTCTCTCTCTCAACCGCAAACTGAACCACACTCGACGACAGCATATACTATCGTCGCACATTTTTCTTGGTCTACAACATCAGTCATGTTATTCATTACTCAACCCTGATTAACTCATTTTATAAGTAGGCCCACAATTCGAATTCTTAGAAACCCCTAATTAAATCTGCGACACATGTATGTATGTATGTGTCATGTCATCAAATTGTTATTGCTATTCCGTTCTAGCAGTGTCATAGGTTTACTAATTCCGATACACCTTGTCGTTATTGCCACCTATTGCTGGAGTCAATTAGGTGACAGGTTGTAGTTGCCACATATTGGTACAGTCAGATTAGAATGATGCTGGAAGAAAATGTCATATGAGTTTGAAGGTGTAGGGGAAATGCTTGAGAATTGTTATTGCAATTATTGACTTGCAATATAGGTACGACAAAAGGTATGTCAAACCTTCTGTCCGAAAGTTTGAGTGAGTGAGACCCAGTTATATTTTTGCTGAACGTAGTCCCCGGTTGCTTGGTTAGAGTGAGAGGGCTATATGCGCCCTCAGACATGTCTAGCACAAAGTTTGGGTATAAAAGGCCCTGCTAATCGGAGAGAAAGCCCATTCAGATTTCCCAAGCAACGGGGAATTCGTGTTAGAGCAAACGTAACAGTTCTGAAAAGTGAAATAAGTGAAGTAAAGTAAAACAAAATACAAAGTGAAATTCAAAAGGAGAACCCAACATCAGAAGTGGGATCGGCGCCACCCCCTATATTTACTAAAGAACAGTGGCGCGTAATTTTGCAAATGCAAAATCAAAATATATCATTTTAACTGAACAGCCGCTAGAAGGAAGCAAGCTTATTATGGCATTAAGTAATGCGATGGAGGGCAGAGCATCCCAATGGCTAACAGAAATTTCCTACCCGGGCATTTTGCGAACCGATGCTCTGGAAGTGACATCCCAACAAAACAAAAGAATGTAAACCAGTGCTTTGTGTCTGAGCCAACAGGAGTCATGTTACATCGAGGTGAGAGCTACCCAATTTGCTTCGACTCTGGTGCCGAATGTTTCTTGATAAGAGAAAAGATAAGTGGCAGATTGTCCGGAAAGCGCATGAATAATATAGTAATGCTAAAAGGTATCGGCGATGCCGGTATTTATAATACTATGCATACCATTTATGAAAACATGATAGAAATATTATTTCACGTTGTTCGAGATGAGGACTTGAAGAACGATGTCATCATTGGACGTGAAGTCCTTAATCAGGGTTTCAATGTTGTGCTTTCACCAAATGTGTTTAAATTTGTAAAATCAAAATCTGTAAATATTTGTGCCGCTACTGATTCTCCAATTAATCTTGACGAAATTGATACTGAATTGGCCGATGCTGATAAAAGCAAATTAATAAGTTTAATTAAAAATTGTACCTCAGCATTTTCCAAAGGGATCCCAAACACACGAGTTAATACAGGTGAAATGAGAATTCGACTAATTGACCCCAACAAAACTGTCCAACACCGGCCCTATAGACTTAGACCTGAAGAAAAGTTGACTGAGCTGCAAAAACCTAATATTATTCGACCCAGTTGTTCTTTAAAAATTACTGTTTTGATTTCTTTGTCACCGCCGGACAGTTTTTAGTGTACAGCAGTTCATCGGTTCAGCATGCTATTTCCGTAAGTTTATACCCGGCTTCTCCCAAATAATGAAACCATTATACGCTCTGTGGCAACCCTGCAGACCGATAACGAATGTCGAGGAGATATCGGACGGAAGGTGTCAACGCTCAAAAACTTGGAGCGTGACAGCAAACACGTGTAGATGTACAAAGAACTAAAGAATAAATTAATACTTAAATAATGTATAATTGAACTATAAATTCCGAGTTGTTACAAACGTCTTCTTTTTGGCGTAAATTCGGCACAAGAGATTTTTCAACGGGTCTTGGCACCATGCAAAAATGCACATAACTATTTGGACGATGTAATAATTTTTGGAAGAACCGAAGCTGAGCACGATAAAGCGTTACAAGAAGTGTTGAATCTGTTTGAGATCAATTGTGTTCTGTTAAACAAAGATAAATGCGTGTATAAGGCAAAAGAGCTTAAATTTCTGGGACATATCTTATCGAGTGACGGCATTGCGGCAGATCCAGAGAAGGTGAAATTGATTTTGGATTTTCGACCACCTGAAACAAAGGAGGAACTGAGAAGCTTTCTGGGACTGGTTACATACGTTGGAAAATTCATCGCCGATTTGTCGCATATTACAGAGCCATTAAGAGTACTACTTAAAATCAATAGCAAATTCGTGTGGTCGAGCGAACAAGAAAAAGCGTTTGTTAACTTGAAAAATCGGCTAGCTCGTATCCCGGAACTTTCATATTTTGATCCAAATAGACGCACGCAGATAATTGCAGACGCAAGTCCGGTGGCACTTGGCGGTGTTTTGTTACAATTTGATGAGAGAAATGAATCAGTTATCATTAGCTTCGCTAGTAAGAGCTTATCGGAAGTGGAAAGGCGCTACTCGCAAACCGAAAAAGAAAGTCTGGCGCTAGTTTGGGCTGTTGAAAAATTTTTCTATTACGTTGCGGGTTTGGAGTTTGAACTCGTCACTGATCATAAACCACTGGAGGCGATCTTCAAACCAACATCGAAACCCCCGGCGAGAATAGAACGTTGGCTTTTGAGACTACAGGCGTTTAAATTCAAGGTTACGTATCGCCCTGGAAAGGAGAACATTGCCGACTCAATATCAAGACTTTGTAAGGCTCAGTCATGCGATTCTTTCGATAAAGGAGGTGACTATAGCATCTGTCAAATTGTTTCTTGTGCTACACCAAAAGCAATTGCTATACCAGAAATAGCAAAAACAAGTGTTGTGGACCGACAGATATCAGCTGCTGTTTCGCATCTTAAAGACGATAACTGGAATGAAGGTTTATCAAGCTGTTATTACCCGTTTAGAGCTGAGCTATCAACAGTGGGTAGCATTCTGTTGCGTGGTACCCGTATAGTGATACCAGAAGTTCTACGGCAGAGAGTTTTGGAATTAGGGCACGAAGGACACCCTGGCGAATCGGCTATGAAGCGACGAATGAGAGCGAAGATGTGGTGGCCACGTTTGGACAGAGATGTCGAACAGCATGTGAAAATGTGCAGAAGCTGTTTATTGGTGTCACAGCCAACCCGTCCACCGCCGATGAAGCGGCACGGTTTTCCTGACGGCCCGTGGCAGTGCTTAGCAACCGACCTGTTGGGGCCTCTACCGAACAATGATCATGTATTGGTGCTGATAGATTATTTTTCGCGTTATCAGGAGATAAAATTCATCGGCTCAATATCATCGCAGACAATTATTACGGCATTTAAGGAAATATTTTCCAGGCTTGGCATACCGAGATCGTTAAGGACAGATAACGGCCGGCAGTTCGTTAGCGCCCAATTCAAGGACTTCTGTGAAGCTAGTGGCATCACTTTGATTACGACTCCTCCATATTGGCCGCAAGCCAACGGTGAAGTAAAAAACATGAATCGTTCATTGGGCAAACGCCTTAAAATTGCGTCGTTAAATAAAGGAAATTTTAAAGAGGAGCTACAAAAATTTATATTAACCTACAATACGACACCTCATGGAACTACTGGCTCTACACCTTCGGAACTTATGTTTAATAGGACCATTCGAGACAAGCTGCCGGACATTCGAGATATTATAGAAGAAGTAGTAGACACCTCGGCAAGAGATAATGACCTGATCAATAAACAAAAAGGAAAGCTTACAGGTGACAAGGTTAGAGGTGCTAAGGAATCCGACATAAAGGTGGGCGACAAAGTTTTGCTAAAGAACGTTATTTTTCCCTCCAAATTGACACCCAACTTTGAAACAACGGAGTATAAAGTTGTTGAAAGGAATGGAAATGAAGTGGACCTTTTTGGAAATGGGAGGAAAGTCAGACGGAACGTGAGCCATTGCAAGAGGATACCGTCGAATGAGGGGCCGCCGAATAACTCGAGGACGCACTAACGCAGACTGATTCTCAACGCTTAATACACTCATCACCATATTCAGTGATTCCTGATCAACCTCAAGTGATACTCTCCGATCCATCTTCAGAGCAAATGTATCTTTCGACTCGACGTTCAACTCCAGAGAAACCGAAGACCGGGTTAAAACTGAAGCTTATAAGAAAAGGAGAGGTGTGGCAACCCTGCAGACCGATAACGAATGTCGAGGAGATATCGGACGGAAGGTGTCAACGCTCGGAAACTTGGAGCGTGACAGCAAACACGTGTAGATGTACAAAGAACTAAAGAATAAATTAATACTTAAATAAAGTATAATTGAACTATAAATTCCGAGTTGTTACACGCTCTAACATCAGGAAAACACAGTTTCACTTGGAATCCTGAGCTCGAAGGTATTTGTAAGAAAATAGTAACCATCCTTACCAACGAGCCGGTTCTAGTAATATTTGACCTACAACACCCTATAGAATTGCACACTGATACTAGCTCGATCGGGTTTGGTGCCATGCTTTTGCATCGTATCAACAATCAACTTCACGTTGTAGAATATTTCAGCAAAACAACTTCCGCCGCTGTATCTAGATATCACTCATATGAGCTCGAAACTTTGGCCGTATTTGCATCCGTCAAACATTTCCGTCACTATTTTCTTGGTAGAGAATTTGTGATTTGCACTGATTGCAACTCATTGAAGGCATCACGCACAAAAATAGACTATTTACAATCATTTAATTTCACAATACAATATAGAGAAGGGAAACGTATGGCAAACGTAGATTTTCTATCTAGAAACCCAGTTCGTTCAACACCATCGTTTCGGGTAAAATACCTGAAAGGCGAGTTAACATAGCGGAAATTGGCTGTTAGCCGAATAACAACTGGACCCAGATATTGTTGACATTGTTAATAAGCTGAATTCCAACGAGCTGTCAGGCGATATAGTTAAAACATATGATTTAAGAAAAGGGATGTTGTTTCGCAAAATAAAATAAAGATGGCAAAAGACGCTTGATAAAGTCTATCAATTTTATTAGTTTGATAAAATGAATAAATATGTCCGTAAATTTGTCGATAACTGCATTACTTGCAGAACTTCTAAGACCCCTTCAGGGAAAATACAAGCCGAGCTTTATTCGATTCCAAAAACAAGTACACCCTGGCATACTGTTCACGTGGATATAACAGGAAAGTTAAGTGGTAAAAGTGATTTAAAGGAGTATGTCATCGTACAAGTCGATGGCTTTACAAAATTTGTTTATTTGAATCACACTCTGAAGTTAGATGCCGAAATTTGTATAAAGGCTATGAAATCATAAATTTCTTTGTTTGGAATACCTAATCGTCTCATAGCTGACCAGGGTAGGTTTCTGTAGTTCGAAATTTTCTGAATTCTGTTCGTCTCAGGAAATTAAACTGCATCTAATTGCAACGGGTTGAGTGCAACAGGCACGGCACGTTAAAAAAGTTGATTAACTGCGGTAGAGTCAAGTCACCAGTCCTAGCAAGACGCTCTTGGTGAGGTACAATTTGCAATCAATTGCACAGTTAATCGTGCAACTACAGCAAGTCCTCTTGAGATGCTGATTGGGAAGGAGGCTCGACCTCTGGGATTGGTTCCACCTTGCGAAACGGAGTTAGAAGTAGAATTGACGAGTGTTAGAAATCTTGCTATTGATAATATGAAAGCCTTGGCGTCGTGCAACAAGATGAGATTTGATAAAGACAAAGCGACAGTAGTTAGTCACAGTGTTGGTGATTGTGTTCTTCTTAAAAACGAGGAAAGACACCAAACAAAATTGGACCCAAAATTTAAGGGACCGACCATTTTTGGTAGTTGAAGTTCTGATGGTAAAAGATATAAGTTAAAGTCGTTATCAAACAAGCGACTGTATAAGTATTGTCATGAAGACATAAGAAATTTTCCAGAGGGAATTGTTCCACAAGAGTTGGATATTGACAGTGAAGATTCAAGCTTGTCAAAGGGTCAATTGGAGACTAAAAGTGATCCGTCCAAGTGAGACGATGATTGACATTATGAATTAAGTTTGAAGTTTTGGTCACAAGAAATGCAAAATTAATACGTTGACAAAAGATTATTTAAGTTTTGTAATTTGCATATCTGAAATATTGAATTGATTATGTTTATGTTAAAAGTTTGTATGAAAGAAATGTTGAACTGAATATTATACGAGGACGAGTGAATGTCAGAATGGTTATCCGTCCAGGCGGGACGATGGTTATCCGTTCAGTACGAACGATGGTTATCCGTCCAGGAGGGACGATGGTTATTAGTCCAAGAGGGACAATGGTTATCCTTCTATGAGAGACGATGGTTATCCGTCTAGTTAAGATGATGTGTTATCCGTCTAGTTTAAGACGATGTGTTATCCGTCTATGAGAGACGATGGTTATCCGTCTAGTTAAGACGATGTGTTATCCGTCTATGAGAGACGATGGTTATCCGTCTAGTTAAGACGATGTGTTATCCGTCTATGAGAGACGATGGTTATCCGTCTAGTTAAGACGATGTTGTTATCCGTCTATGAGAGACGATGGTTATCCGTCTAGTTAAGACGATGTTGTTATCCGTCTATGAGAGACGATGGTTATCCGTCTAGTTAAGACGATGTGTTATCCGTCCAGGTGGGACGAAGTGTTATCCGTCTAGTTGAGACGATGTGTTATTAGTCCAGGTGGGACGAAGTGTTATCCGTCTAGGTGAGACGATGAGTTTGTGGCTTAAGAGAACGAAAATGGTAATCTAGTGGAAGACCCATGTGCTGTTTGAGAGTAATATTCTTACAAGTAGTTATTGAATGATGTATGAATGGGAAAATTGATTTATGTAAGAAGGAGACTCATATTGTGAAAGAACAGAAAATGTAATGCTACGGACATGCTAGCATAAGACTGAGAATAAAGTTAAGATTCCTATCATAAAAGAAAAGATATCTATGTAATTACACGAGGACGTGTAAAGGTCAGGATGGCCGTGTCGTGTCATCAAATTGTTATTGCTATTCCGTTCTAGTAGTGTCATAGGTTTACTAATTCCGATACACCTTGTCGTTATTGCCACCTATTGCTGGAGTCAATTAGGTGACAGGTTGTAGTTGCCACATATTGGTACAGTCAGATTAGAATGATGCTGGAAGGAAATGTCATATGAGTTTGAAGGTGTAGGGGAAATGCTTGAGAATTGTTATTGCAATTATTGAATTGCAATACAGGTTCGACAAAAGGTATGTCAAACCTTCTGTCCGAAAGTTTAAGTGAGTGAGACCCAGTTATATTTTTGCTGAACGTAGTCCCCGGTGGCTTGGTTAGAGTGAGAGGGCTATATGCGCCCTCAGACATGTCTAGCACAAAGTTTGGGTATAAAAGGCCCTGCTAATCGGAGAGAAAGCCCATTCAGATTTCCCAAGCAACGGGGAATTCGTGTTAGAGCAAACGTAACAGTTCTGAAAAGTGAAATAAGTGAAGTAAAACAAAATACAAAGTGAAATTCAAAAGGAGAACCCAACATATGTATGAATATACATATGTTTGTATATTCATTTATTGTAAAACACAAACACATACATACATGTATGTACATATGTATTTACATACATACAAAAAACAAAAAATCATTGTCAACAAAGTTCTCTTCTGTTATTGCCGTTCAATTGAGTAGACATCAGAAAACCTGTACACACACACACACTTACACCATCCAACTCCCGATGGTAATTCGCTCATTGTGTTGTTGAGCGGTTGTATGCAGGGCAGTGCCTCAATTTTGAACACTTCACAGAATTGTTTGTGCAGCTTTTTAAGGAATTGAGGAAACTCCAGCAGCTACCTTCTTGAACCTGCTAAATAGTGTTCCAGAACCAAATGAGTGTCATGTACTATATGCAAGACGTATAGTAAGGGGTCTAACCACAAATATGTACATACATAAGTGCAGAGGAGATAGCCACTGAAGCCGTTTTCATTTGACAAAAAGCGCATGGAAGTGATGGAGCTGCAGGTAACTTCGAGCTAGCAAAAATTGTGTGTCGCTTATGAAAGAACAGAGGTCACAAAATGGATGCGGATTGTAAACTCAAACGTTCTGAATCTGAAAATAAACTGTAACCAGTAAACGATGTGGACAATTTGAACATCTTGCAAATCGCTGTACGAGTAATACAACAATGTCTGGATCAGTTCCCGAGAAGAAATTTAATTCGCACTCGGTGTCTGAGCCAAAGGGAATTATGGCACACCGAGGTGCTCACTTATTCGATAGCTTTGATGGGAAACTCTTTAATAATGTTGGTATCATATGGAAGTATTGGGGACCCTAGCATACATATGTATGTATACAGCACCCATCACAAGTGATGTAAATATTCGAGTAACGCAAATATCATAGAATATGAGATTTTGTTATATCCATGTAAATCTAATTGTTAAGTATGTATCTAAATTATTGTTAAGTGTCTGGGCCATCTGTTCCTTCATTTCATGTTGATACTGAATTGCTTGACAACGACAGAGAAAACTTGATTAAATTATATGAATTAGTCAGCAGCATTTTTTAAGGAATCCCTTGCACAAAAGTTAAAACAAGTGAAATGACCATTAGATTAATTGACTGTATGTATATTGACATTACAGGAAAGTTTTGTGGAAAGAATGACCTTAAGGGAACATGCAATAGTGCAAATCGATTCTTTCACTAAAATTGTTTATTTATTTTACACTTTAAAATTAGATACCGATTGTATTTCGGCACTTGGAGTTCCGACCAGAATATTTGCTGATCAACGAATTTGGAACTTAGAATAATTATCATATTATATACACCATCAGATACTTTTGTATCTATTTTGTTCTTTGTCAACAGTTTATTATCAGATGATAAGATGACTCTATTGAAGTTTCTTTGATTTCATTGGGGATCCCCCCACACCCAAAATAATAGAATAGTCAAAAATTTTGACCTAACATACATACATATGTATGTATGTATGTATGTATGTATGTATGAGTATGTGGGACTGGGTCTGGCATGATGATTGTGCAGAACCAAAGGAAGTGTCAGTACATATCGACAATATTCTGAGAAATACACTGCTGGTCTTAGGTTAGACGCACCTACTTTTTTTTCAAATAAAGTATTCTACTTGCTATCAGACATGCATAAGCTGACCAAAATATATAACGACAAATTTTTTACATATTTTGCACTCTTAAGAAACATTTACTAAATTCTTATAGTTAAACTTAAAGAAAACAAAACTCCTATACAAAACTTCAATAGTTAGTTAGAGCATATTAAAAAGACAAAACTACACATAGACGATTATTTATTATCCATTTTATAATTAATTAATTAATTAATTGCCAATAGAACATAAGTATATATACATATATACATACATACATATGTATATACTGTTATATTAATAACATAAGAATAATCCTAAGGGAGATCAATTATATAATAAGATACATATGATTTGATATAAAAAGAAAACAGGTTTAAAAGAAATGTTTGCAATTAATTAATCTATTTATGTATGTATGTATGTATTTATGTTTATATGTACATATGTATGTATGTATGTATGTACATCTACATATGTGTATACATACATATATACATACATATGTACATACATATATCAAGTTGGTTATTTTTTTTTTTTTTTTTTTTTTTTTTTTTTTTTTTATCTTTTTTATTTTTTTTTTTTTTTTTTTTTTTTTATATTTAAAAATAAAAAATAGATTTTCAGTCGAATGGGGCTGCTCTTGACTATTTTTCTTCAGTTGTGATTTCAAATTAGTTATTAAGGAATTCATATTAAAATTATTTATAAGGAAATCATATTAGCTAATCCATTTACAACTCAAGAACGGCTGAAATCGACTAAATAACAAGAAATTGCCAGTGTGGAAAACGAGGCCAGAGCATGCATCGACTCGATTGGAAATACGAAATCATTGAGCGGACAACAGAGATCACCATGTAGATCCTTTTTAACGGAAAGGAAGAGATCCAATGAGAATTGCGGACGTTTTTTGCAAATTGTGCTGCCTCAACGGGGAAGTGAAATACCCATTATTGATATAAACATGTTAAGTTTCACTTTCAATCTTGCATAGACTTGTACGCTGCTACTACTTGTTTTCCACTCCATCCACTGGATCTCCATTACAAAGAAGAGGTTGATTAACTTCCAAAACCATTCAAATACACGCTAGATCATTTCAAGCATTAAAATATATAATACATACATACATATATACAGATTTTGTTTTTCAATTTTTGCGTCTGTTCCATCTTATATGTATGTATGTACATACATACATACATACATATGTCGTCTTTATAAGTCACACAAATAACACAAATGCTATGGGAATACTGATTAGATTCCGTAAATTTAATATATATGTATGTATGTATGTATATCAAAAAAAAAACATCGCAAAACTCATGAAAATTTAAAAATATCTTATACTGCGGACTTAGACAATAACCTAATCTAAATTAATTGTGAATGGTAATAAACTATAGAAATTTGCTGATTGTCAAACTTGACAGAGTGCAAACAAATAAAACTGTTCTCCAAAAAAAAACTATTAATTTATCCTTGTTTTAGATTTCGTAATTCAAAGTTAAGTTTAAAAATCAAATAAATAATAATTAATCACTTAATGTTAAAATTTGAATAAAACAGGCAGGAAGTCAGCAAGACCACCGCCAGAGTATTTTGGATCGTTTGATGATGAATTAAGCTCCAAGTTGGAGTATTTAAGGGCACTCCGCATTGTTTGCATTAATTCAATTCCTAAAACATTTTGGTACAGAATGTGATTAAGATTTATAAAGAAAAGAACAGTTTTAGAGATGACAATTTCTGACCCGCCAAGATGATGATTAACATATCCATATTCTCAATTGAGTTTACAAGTTGATACTAAATATTAACAATGTGAAACTAGAAGAGATCCAGGTAAATCATATTAACAAATCAATGTTATTTGGCATATATTTTATGATGAATTTGCAACCGATTCGATTACTGCAGGCAACTGTGCCGGAATAGATCAGAATAATTCACAATAGTCGGTATTAGTTCATCGCCAGATTTGATTATTAATCCTCGATTATTGCTCCTCGACCTCACTAACCCCTTCTGTATCCCTCTATACTCTTTGAGGTAACAATTTGAATCGATATTGGTTGAGTCAAATGGGGCTAAAACGGCAGATATAATAATTCGACTCTTTCAATTTGGTTCGATCAAGTTTCAATTAAGCATTTTTTTTCTGATGATAGTTAATCACTTTAATTACTTGTAACTAACAAGTAAAGATTTAGAATAGAAATCTTAAATTTAATAGTAATCTATAAATAGAGGGTGATATGTGTTATCTTATCTGAAAAATATACATATATTATTCATACTTCACGATTTTTCCAACACTAAAAGTCGGAAAGTCAAACTTAATTTATTTCATAGCCAGAGCACAGGGTCCGAACAACTTTAACCCATGTTATGCGTCTCAGTTTTTTGTTTTATTACCAAATTGCAATACAAAATACGATAATGAAAAATTAAGGAAAAACTAGAAAGATGGACTAACTTCGGCCGTGCCGAAGTTTGTATACCCTTGCAGATTTTCTCTATATAATTCATCAGAAACATTATTGTAAATTAAACATACCAAATTTACAAATTCAAAATTTTGAGCTTGAAGAAAAAAATTTTTCATAAATATTTTTTTTTGTACCGATTGTTCCTATAGCAGCAATATGATATAGCCAACCGATTCTGATAAAACTTGATTGAAGTATTAAGAAGTTTATTAAACTCACAAATATCAAATTTCGTGGCATTCGGTTGAAAAACAACAGAGTTATTGAGGATAAAGCTTATTCCTGACCGATCGTTCCTATGATAATATATGATATAGTCGTCCGATAGGGATGATTCCGAGATATACAATGCCTGCAGCAAAAAGGAGCTATGCTGAAAATTTGAGATCTGTAGCTCTTATGGTCTCGGAGGAGAAGCTGTTGATCCAGACAGACGGACAGACGGACATGGTCATATCGACTCGGCTATTCATGCTGATCATGAATATATATACTTTATATAGTCGGAGATGCTTCCTTCTGTGCGTTGCAAACTTCTGACCAAAATTAATATACCCTCTGCAAGGGTATAAATATGGGTTTTAATCAAGTTAATAACAATATCGCCATGAGAACAATAATCAGCATTCCGATGTAAATTATCCCCGAGTCTATTTAGTTTATATGTTTGAACAGTTAATCTGACTATTGCTATATTAATCGCCTTATAGGTATATATGTATATGTATATACCCAAATGCTCAAGGTCAACATTTGTTTTGATTATCACTTTGTTTAAACATTAAGAATTTGTAATTCCAAATGGTCTGAGGGGAATACTATATAGGTCAACTTACTGAATATTCTCTAGTATTAACATAACTTCATAATCTAAAAACATGGTGAGAGAGGTAGACTATGTATGAGCTCCCAGGTATTAGCTATGTTGGCACTTGTTCATTAAGTTTTTCTCTAAATAATTCAGATTGGAATAATCGAAAGCATTCTTATTATTTTCTGCGATGTTTTTAGATATATAAACAATGGAATATATAATGAAGTAAGCAATTCTTCCCTACCGACTTGGAGTATACCCTGTACCAAAAAAGGTTATTTCATTTAAACAGACTCTTTCCAAATCCCCGTTAATTGAATATAAGTATGTAAATTATTTTATAAAATTCTCCTAGCAAGCCCAAACACCAAATTCATGCTTTCTCGCTCACTCATGTCAGTGAACGAAACTAATGCGTCATTCGGTACAAAGCAACATGCGCATGCTATCTCGCTCACATATTTCAGCTGCTGCTGCCCATAGAATTTCAGTACAAAATATATATACGTTTATCTCCGATATTTATTGACCGATTTGAACGGTCAGATGGTACATATTGGCTATATAATTGAGTCTGCCAAAACGAATTATGATAGCTCTAATGGAACTCTAGTTATAGTTTTTTCTAATTTGCGTGGGCGGAAGTGGGCGTGGCAAAAATTTGAAACAAACTTGATCTGCGTATACACTAGACGAATGTTGACACCAAGTTTGGTTGCTCTAGCTCTTATAGTCTCTGAGATCTAGGTGTTCATACGGACGGACGGACAGACGGACGGACAGACGGACAGACGGACATGGTCATATCGACTCGGCTGTTGATGCTGATCAAGAATATATATACTTTATGGGGTCGGAAAATTTTCCTTCTGCCTGTTACATACATTTTGGCGACTTTAATATACCCTTGAACCCTTTGGGTACAGGGTATAAAAATGATTATATATGTGAAGTGGTGTGGTACCAGGGATCTGCATACTCGCCCATTCCTGGCAAATCGTTGTTGAAAAGCACGAAAAGTATCGAAGAGGGGACGATGAGAGAGGCAGTCGAAATGAGCAGTCGAATGGAGCACTCAAAGTAGGAAGTTGAATAAAAAGTCGCGTAAGAAGTCGTAGTCGTCTAGTTAAGGGGAATTAAAAGTCGAAAACAAGTTATGTTTAGCATTAAAACCCTGAATTTGATAAATAAACATTAAACCTATTATTATCCATCTTTACATATATATGAATATTAAATGATCTAGTCTATAGTCATATATAAACATAACACATAAGGTTCCACGATATTAAGAAGTTGTGTACTTAGACACCATAACAACTCCAATCCACCAACCACAGGAACCTCCATGTGCGCTGTGTCAGGATTTCTTACGGAACAGCGTTACCCAGACAGTGCAAATGTCCAAAAGACCAACCAACCAACACCACCAACATTACATTAAATGCACCAACAAATATTTATAATATATTTTAAAACTTCTATGTTGTGTAAATCAACTTTTAGGCATTTACCAGCTGAATCTTCTATGTGTACTTTTGTTTTGATGACCAATTTGGTTATACATTAGAATGAATGTTTCGAAGTTGTACTCTTCGGTTCTACTTATCGAATAATCTCTCTTTAAATAATCTCTCAGAACGCGGGCTTAGTTACATTGGCAATTGTTATATAATTTACATGCTTCTCTCAGTAATTCCGATTATTATATTCTTAGTCAGAGCTCTCTAATCGAAAACTAAATTAGAACTGCTGTCCGCCATTAGGTTCCTAACTACTGATGTATTTATATTATTTTATTGATCATTATTTTTCAGGATAGTTTTAAATATATATATGTATATTAATATGGAAAAATTGATATTTAGAAATGTATATAATTAACTGATGTACATGGTTCGATGTCTAAAAAGACAGATAGATTAAGTCTTTAACCAATATTCATATTCCATCAAAATATGTGATCTCAAAGATCCAGAAAACTCATTCTAAAAATACTTAGTACTAGTGACATTGTTGTTTTTGTTTGTCCGTTCTATAAATAAATATATAGGTTGAACTGAGAAGATCTTCGTAGACATGGGATGCGGTGGCTCCGCAGGTTGTCTCGTTGTTTGGTTAACTCCACGAACGTCAATTAGCGACCGATATCTTTTGCAGTTTGTCGAAGACTGAGAATATTGGTAGTTAGTTGCTGCTTAATCTGCAGAACTTGGCCAATGGATTCATTATACTAGATGTGCATTTTATAAGACATTTTACATCTTGTCGGGCTTCCAAAACATGTCCTCTTCCGTGTTCTATGGACAATTTACAAAGATCCATATTGGATATTTGTCTGAAGACACGTTAAGGTTTTTCATATCTCGTATTTCAGATCCTCAATTTGTTTGCTACCCTATAATTATATTTAATTCATTATTTTCGTTTTGAATAATTTTTTTTTTTTTCTCTTTTCTTATTTATAAAAGTTAATTAAGGATAATCGATAATTATTAATTGTCAAATTCTTTCAGACAACATTATGTTTTTGCAATAAATAAATGAGAATAATTGAAGTTGGCTTTTCACACTAGGTGTCCCGTTACAATTAAACCCAAATAGAAAATTAACAAGAGTGGAAAAACTTTGGTAGGATTCAAAATTAGTCGAGCAATTTACTTTGAATAGAAAGTTCGTACAATCTGACCCTTCACCTTTGAATGTCCTTGTAATCAATAGGAAATTAAATATCCAAGGACAATTTGGATATTAATGGAAATCCCATCATCGGATGAATAAACATTTATAATCAAGTAATATATTATTAGAATACTCTGAGAGTCTTCCCATCAATTTGAGAATCTCAGAGGACACGCCTACAATATTTTACATTTAAACTCCAATATGGATTGCTTCCATTTAATCAAAAAAAAAATGGATATCGGTCAGTTCATAATATGATAATTAAATATAAAATAAAACTAAAAGAACCAGGTGGTGTAATATGATAATAACTTTAAGTTCCCAATTCGTCCGCATCAATTGATCCGCTGGAAAATTGTTAATATAATTCCAGAAAGTTAGATACGTTCCCTGGATCAAGAAGTCTTAAATCAACTTGAGTGTTGATATACTTACTGCAGGATTAATAAACCATAAACTTAAGAAAAAATTTATGAAGAAATTTTATTAGTTTAACGATATTAAAAAGTTTTTTCTTTTAAGCTGCACAATAATAATATATGTATGTTATATTTATTCCAAACATAAGTATTTAATTTGAATATTTTGAAAAAGAAATTGTAGATTTTGAAGCTCATTTTTCAATTAGATTTTGGTCGTATGAGCATCTGAACTGATTTTATAGGATAATTCCAACGCATAGCGTAGTCACTATAGGAATGACTTGAATAGCGTACGCCGTTGAGATTGGTAATACTAGTAAAAACAAAATATTTATTTCTTTAATTTTAGTTGTATATTACAAAAATAAGTTAGCTACTTACTCTTTATTAAACATGCTGTACCACCAGCCACCACGGTAAAATATTGCTTGTCCATCATTATCCCGATCATATGTTGAGAACGTGTTTTCTACATTCCACATTAGGAAATTTTCAGCTGTCCCCCAAAAACTTCCAATTGACTTCAACATATACTTCTCGTTTTCATTGCCAATTCTCAAATTATCATATCTAGCAAATTTGACTCCTCCATCGAAGTCCTCCATTTCAATGTATAATTCATAACGTCCCGAACTGGTAATGCGATACAAATTCTCTAATCCGATGAAAAATTCCCCATCTAATTTACCAAAACCTTTCTTATATTCACTCCAGTTCCTAAAAAACTTTTCTTCTTCCTGGTAGACTTCGCTACAATCATTATTATTCATTATAATGAATTTTTTAATATAATTTCTTCCTTTCTGCATCATCATATCAAATATATATACGAATAATAAAAGTTAAAAATTGCTGCTGTGATTAAACCCGTTTTCTTAAATTCAAAATTGAACATTTAATCAGCTCTCTCTAAAAGTTAAGGAAATAATAATAATATTAATTAATAACTGCAGTTTATACGGTACAGTTTATATGAAAGAACGAGAATAGAAAAATGGAAATTTAAGAGAGCGCCGCGTTGGTTTTGCTTAATAATTTTTTTTCTTTTTATTTTCGTTTTTTTATCTTTTTTTTTGGTATTTGCACAATTAAATTCATGAAATAAAAAAATAGAATAATAATTAAAGGCCGTAACTTACAGATTGTTTGGCTGGATCATACCACGAAGAGAGCGCTTTCTGCGGGGGCGTATCTCTTGCTGAAAAGATTAATAAAAACTCTCTTGATGCAATTTCGTTTCTTCTCTTAGGGAGTAATGCACCTGCATTCTCTTATTTCTTAAAATATTTGTAACTATAATTTTCTCCTTTGCTACGAAAATCAATAGATTTTAGCACTGTATCAATATAACTTTTCTGTATCTCCATTAAATACAAGGCATTTTCCGTAATTTTTGATTTAAAATTTTTTTTTTTTCGTTTTAGATTGTAAGTCAGATCTCTTTGTGGATAAGGAGAGTGAGAACACGATTTGCGTCGCCTGAGGGCTGAACGAAAAAGGAAGAAGGTCACGCATTTCAGCCAGAAGGGGACCTAACCCCCTCTCTAATTGATAACACGGGCTCAGACGCCTTTCGAAACTGACCAACAGATGACGCCTCTGAGCGAAGTTTATGCTTACGATATTTAGTAGAAAAGACAAAAGCCAGGCTTCAAGCGCCGTCACAATTTTAATTGTTGAAAATATTGTTAAAAGTTTTTTTTTGCAATTATTTGTTCTATTAAGCTGTCATCAAATTAGTTCTGAATATTTTATTCTTTTCTCTATAATTATAAGATAGAACAAGAAAATTATAATAAATTAATTACAGAGATCTAAGACTGAAATATCTTCTAATGGGTTTATATTGAGACAATTTCCTTATTATCATTTTTATGAGCAGAATGGTGACTTTTTTTCCCTTTGAGGTGAATTACTTATCCTTTTTATTAGGGATATATCATTACATATTTCTGGGTCTCAGTAATTGTCAACTCTTCGTGGAATAGTTGTTATATAAATGTTGTTGACTAAGTAAACTATTGGATTAGAAGAAGTAATTAATTCGATGATTGATATAGAAGATGTTGCAATATTATTTGAAGTAAATATATATTATTTTAAGACGTATGTAGCTAAATATCTGTAAATGAAGAATATTCACCTTTCACTATGCAATTAATGCAACGAGTGACCTTTTGACATTATTACAATTCTTTCTATTCGCAATGTTTCTCTCCTTCGCAATTTGCGGATATTTTCTCTTTATTGCATTCTCTTTGTTTGTGTCCAAAGAAGACAGGGAAATTTAATCATATACTAAAGTAACATCATATCCGATATATAAGCGATTTAATTGGATATACATTTTTACTGTTTTATTCCTGTACGATTTCATCTTCAGGGATATATTAGACATCATTGAAATAGACTAGAATTTTGTTAAAATTTATTATTGTAGACTCACAGACTTTAACTTGGATAGTCCAGTGTCCAGTTCAGTATCCAGTCCAATGTCCAGTCCGTTGTGATTAAAAGTGGGGAAACATGGTGTAAAGTTTTGGCACTTACTGTTCCCGTTCAAAGGTGAAGATGTCATTGCTTGAAGATGTTTCATTGTTGTTTGTCCGTTCTATAAATTAATATATAGATTGAACTGAGAAGATCGTCGTAGATATTGGATACGGTGGCTGCGCAGGTTGTCTCTTTGTAGGGTTAACTCTTGTGTCTCCCCCCACCAACTTCAATTAGCGACCGATATCTTTCGCAGTTTGTCGAAGACTGAGAATATTCGTAGTTAGTTGCTTCTTAATCTGCCGAACTTGGCCATTTGATTCATTTCTTGTCAGGATTCCAAAACATGCCTCCTTCCGTGTTCTATGGACAACTTACAGAGACTCCTATTGACCATTCGTTGGTGGGCACGTTAAGGTCTTTTTTTTTTGGAGTATCTCAGATCCTAAATTTGTTTGCAGCTCTAAAATAATATTTAATTATTTTGTCGTTGAATTGTTCATTTTGTTCTCCTTCATATCTGACTGAAGATTATTCAAATTTCTTATTTGTTAAAGTAGATTATGTATATTAATTGCTTCAAACAACATTATGTTTTTACAATAAATAAATGAAAATAATTGAAATTGTCTTTTCACACTAGGTGTCCCGTTAAAATTTAAACCAAACAGAAAATTAACATCGAGGAATTTAATTTGAATTGAAAGTTCGTAGAATCTGACCCTTCACCTTTGAGTGTCCTTGTAATCAATAGGAAATTAAATATCCAAGGACAATTATAATGTTAAATGAGAGTAAATTCAATCACCGAATGAATAAACATTTATAATCAAGTTATATATTATTAGAATACTCTGAGAGTCTTCCCCTTCAGTTTGAGAATCTCAGAGGACACGCCTACAATATTTTACATTAAAACTCGAATATGGAAAACTTCCATAAAATGAAAGAAATATAGATAGGATCATATAATACTCTGATCGGACAGTTTATAAGGTGATAATTAAATATAAAATATAAATAAAAGATCCAGTTGGTGTAATATGATAATAATTTTAAGTTGCAAATTCGTCCGCTTCAATTGATGCAATGGAAAAATGTTAAAATAAATCCATTAAGTTAGATGAAAGCCCTGGATTAAAAATGAATATATATTTATACTGGAGCTTTTGGAACCTTTGAGATTTTATGTCTTAAGTCAATTTGAGTGTTGAGTATACTTACTGCAGGATTCCCAAACTATAAACTATAAAGCCGATATCCCATTTTAAATAATCAAAGAAAAGATTTATAATTTGATGGATAAACGCTGAAGAAGTTTTTTATTAGTTTAACGATATTGCAAAGTTATTTCTTTTGAAATGCACAATTATTATATATTTTATTTCTATGGCAAACATAAGTATTTAATTTGAATATTTTTAAAATGAATTTGTAGATTTTTCGCTCATTTTTCACTCAGACGTTGGTCGTATGAGCATATGAACTGATTTTATAGGACGACCCCAACGCATAGCGTCTTCATTATCGGAGGAATTTTTATAGTATCTGCCGTTTAGATTGTCAATACTAATAAAAATAAAATATTAATTTATTTATTTTTAGTTGTACATAACAAAAATTAATTAGCTACTTACCCTCCAAAATGAATGTCGTACCACCAGCCACCATAGTAATATTCCGCATAATTTAAATATTCGAATCCATCATTATCCTGATCATATGTTGAGAACTTCAAACCATTTTTTAGATAATCGATAGCTGTTCCACTATAATCTCCAATTGATTGCAACTCATATTTCTCGTTTTCATTGCCAATTCTAAAATTATCATATCTAACAAATTGGACATCTCCATCGAAGTCCTCCATTTCTATATACAATTCATAACGTTGCGAATTGGTAATGCGATGCAAATTCTCTAATCCAATGAAAAATTCCCCATTTAGTTTACCAAAACCTTTTCTATATTTTTTCCATTTTCTATAAAAGTCTTGGCTACCGTCAAATCTTTTCTCAATTACTATCCATCCACCATCAGCTATATCTCCATTACAGAGAACAGGAAATGGATCTAGGTTGGGAATTGTAATCGTATGAATACCCGATGAGAGGCCTTTGCAGCCAATTTGAGGAAGTTTTTCTTTGCCATCGACTAAATCTTTTCTAGTTCTTTTATTGTTCGAGAATTGTTTTCAGCTAATTGATTATTTACTGATAACTGATTTTGAGATTCTCTTTTATTTAAGTTTCCGATATCTGACTTGAATTTTTCTCTATTTCAATTCGATTTTTCTTTCTATTTCTATTTCGTTTTTCAACTTATCTAGTGATCTTGAGTCTACAGGGAAATGTATCAATCAGAATACAGAATATATATGTATATCACATTATATTTTCCCACTCACCTGGTCGTCTTCCGTTATGTTTGAAGGTGGCGCTGATGTTACTTCATCGTATCCAAAAAGAAGAAAGAGCACACAAAGTGCAAAAACACTTTGGAATCTTAAAAGATTCATTCTGGAAAATATATCCAAATAGTTCAAAATTAAATTATTTTTCAAGATATATTCACTAGGCACGTTTTATTGCTACGATGTCACAAATAGGAATGATTTTAATTTTTAAATATTCTTACCATTCTCTAGGCCCGAAATTTTGGCGGATGTTTTTAATACCAGCAGACAAATATGTGTCATATATAACAAAAGTATAACAGACTTCGAGATACTCTGCAGCAAGAAGGAGCTCATCTCGAAGTTGAATTGCTATAAATATAAAAATTTGATTCTTCTGATATCGTGCCCATTATCTTATATATATCGGAAGTAATTATTATTTCTGACTATTCGACCAGAATTAAATTAAGTTGTTTTTTTATAAAATGAGATTATATAATGAGAATTCATTCAGAAATCAATTAATCGAATATATATAAAAGGAATGGATAGCTATTAACTTTTTTTAATATAATTTCTTCCTTTCTGCATCATCATATCAAATATATATACGAACAATAAAAGTTAAAAATTGCTGCTGTGATTAAACCTTTTGTTTAATTAATTGAACATTTAATAATAAAGAAAATTAAAAAATTTGATTTGTTTTCTTAATTTTAATTCATTATTTATTTTTCTTATTTAATTAAAATTCTAAATATTATATCTTTATTTAGAAATAAAACATTCAGTAAATTCCGAAATTTAATAGGAATTATTTAACTTAACATATTTTTATTTCTTTAGTCATTTGTCGGTAAATATCTCATATAGAACAGTTGCTATTAATATTTATGTTCATACTCATTAAGGAACTGAGATACTCTTACATACTCTTTCCCTATTTTTTAATAATTTTGGATATTGACGAAACATTTGTCCTTTGCTGAACCACAAACATAAATAAATACATAGAAATATGTATAATACTATATGTATTTTTCTCTGTTTTTTTTCCGATGGAACTGAACATATGTGTGTATGGTGTGTATGTATATCAGCTGATTGTGTGGGAATAGATCAAATCATAGCCAAACTGTCTGAGAAGATGTTGTGTCCATGATAATGAAGAGGGGAGGCTGAGTTCATTGGAAGATAAACGCACACATATGTATGTATGTATGTATGTATGTATATATGAATGTATTTATGTGTGTAGATCTACTGCGTCGCGCACTTAATTGTGCGTCAGTCAATCCACAACATAAACGTCTCGTTCCACTCAAATGATTTAATAAATTACTGAAAGATTCGAAACCTTGACTCTTGAGCTCATATAGATAATATGTAGAATATACATACATACAGTCGACTTAAATAACTGAATATGTCTATTGATATATAAATAGAATATAAATAGAAATATTAAGGGTATACATACATATAGAAATGTCTTTATGTACAATATGTACCACCATGGAAAACTTGGATATCATTTAGAAGAGCAGAACACATTAATTAACTGCAAATGGAATAGATTTTATATAAAGAAAACTAAATTTTATATTTTTGTTTTGTTTATGTTGAAAACAATAAATGTCTCTTATTTCGAGTTTACCACTCGATGCAGGGATTAATTTACTAGAATCTTTCATAGTCGATGTCAAAAGAATCTTTTCTGAAACTCAGCCAATCCGAATAAAACCAGCAGAACTTGACCCAGTGGCCGATCGAATGCTTTCGATGATGCAGATTGGTGGAAGGGGTTAAGGCTGTAGCAGTAGCAGATGTGGTAGATCCGAGTTATACACAAGAAATAAAGACTTCAGCAGTTGAGTCATTCGAATTGGAAGAAACCCGATAGAGAAGGATCCTAGTATCCTAGAAGAAGAGAAGAATGATGAGGAGAGACGTTTATTGGATGTGGAAGAGAAGAATTATGGGGGGAGGCGTTTATTGGATGTGGAAGGCACACATATGTATATATGTATGTATGGATGTATTTATTGCGTTTGAGTGTAAATTGTCCCTCTGTCCACTTACTCGAACATTTGTGTCCTCCGCTTAACTCACTAAAACATTCCATTTGATTCGCAAGTTTTTAATTAGTCTGAGACACGAAACCTTGACTCAGGTAGAGTAGTAATATGTAGATATATAGACACTTGATGCCGTGTATAGTCTTAAATTGATTTCATAAACAAAAATAGAGTTTATTGTGCTCTAGGTCAGGTGTGTAATTTAGTGTGTGCGTGTGCTAGCTTGCCTGCCCTTTACATTGGTATTTATTAGTGCTTTGAGAGCTGAGCCGAACTTTGGTTTATAGGAGAGAACAAAAACCGTTTTAGGGCAGTCAAAAAGTCGGTTTGACAATTGATGTAACTATTATGAACAAAAACAAACATACATATTTATGTTTTGGCGCCAAGGCCAAGTATTAATTTTATGTTCGTAAAGGCAGAAGCCCTCTACTTGGAGGAGTTCTGCTCCGAACATCTTGAGACTTTAAAATTTGTCCGGGTAGGAGAGATGTCCGCCTGCGGGAGGTGTCCGCGACTAGAGCATTCACTGTAATCGTTTCCGACCCATTAAAGTATATAAATTCTTGATCAGCAATGATTACATACATACATATGTACGTCTGTTTGTTTCTTCATACTAAATCAAACTTAAATTTTGAGCTACGTGAATAAAATAGAATATCATTTTGTTCATTGATCATTTATCCAAATCAAGCTTCAAAATTGGTCGGATCGGACAACTACTTATAAGCTATAGAAAAATAGGAAAGATCAGTTGAACCTCAGTCAAAATTTGTTTTACTCAAAACGATACTTGCAAGAAAAACAATTTTTTCTTTTTTGAAATATGTCAACCAAATTTGGTATACAGATGATAATTCTAACTTTTACACCATACCAGTAAGTTTGAATCAGATCGGTTCATAAACACCGACATAAATCAATAAAATGAATGAATCAACCCCCATTAGCATCAATATGTATGTACATACATATGTATATGTAGCCAATTAAATACGCTTATATGTACATAAGTATATGCTTTTATATATGCATACACAAACAATATACATGCATACATACTACAAGCAGAGTGCGAATGAGACAGAAATAGCTGAGCGATTGGAATATATGTATGTATGTACATACATGTGTATACTGAAATAGCGAAATCCCATTATTTAAATTTGGTGGTCTTGGGGAGGACTTTGTCTTCCAACAGATCAATGACTCCAAGTACACTGCCTACAATATCAAGCTCTGGTTACTACTTTATAACACAAAACACCAGCTCCATTAATCGCCCCAGTCAGATTTTAATCCCAATCTAATTTTTTCATTTTCATTGTTTTTTTTAGTTTGTACGGATACTTTTTCTAACATAATATTCGTTGTTTTTTCTGATTTTAAATAAAAACTAGAAAGATGGATTAACTTCGGCCATGCCGAAGTTCGTATACCCTTGCAGATTTTCTCTATACAATTCACCAGAATAATTATTGTAAATTATACATATCATATTTACAATTCAAAATTTTGAGCTTGAGAAAGAAATTTTTAATACAAAATACCGATTGCTGCTATAGCAGCTATATGATATAGTCAACCGATTCTGATAAAACTT
The DNA here is from genome assembly GCA_018150375.1 of Drosophila sturtevanti. Lineage (NCBI taxonomy): Eukaryota > Metazoa > Arthropoda > Insecta > Diptera > Drosophilidae > Drosophila > Drosophila sturtevanti. The sequence continues at coordinate 59,213 of JAECWJ010000557.1, read as the reverse complement.
AGTTGAAGTTTCAAGAAGTATATTAAACTCACAAATATCAAATTTCGTGGCATTCGTGGTTATTCAGGATAAACCTTATTCATGACCGATCGTTCCTATGGGAGCTATATAATGTAGTCGTCTGATCGGGATGATTCCGAGATATACAATGCCTGCAGCAAAAAGGAGCTTATGTTGAAAATTTCAGCTCTGTAGCTATTATAGTCTCGGAGGAGAAGCTATTGATCCATGGACATGGCTATATCGACTCGGCTATTCAGCATGAATTAAGAATAAATATACTTTATATAGTCGGAGATGCTTCCTTCTGTGCGTCGCAAACTTCCGACCAAAATAAATATACCCTCTGCAAGGGTATAAAAAAAATTGTTAACTATAATAAAATAAAAAATTGTAGTTAAAGTGTGTAATTAAATAGTTGTTCATTAAAAAATACAACATTGACCATAATCCTATTATTAATCATATTTATTCACTATCAAAGTCGCACATTAAGACTGTACGGATAGTTTTTCTGGCAAGTGTATTTATACCGAAATAGCAAAATTGCATTATTTCAGTTTATTTAAGATTGGTTAATTATTTTAAATTTTTTATTTACAATGTTTAAAAATCTTGAGGTCGATATGACGGAGAAAGTAATTAATTAATCTGCAAGGGTATACAAACTTCGGCACGGCCGAAGTTAGTTTCTTTGATATTTTTAATTGAAAACTCAGCTAAAATCCTGGTTTTTATACCCTGTACCCATAGGGTATATAAAAATCGCCGAAGCATATGTAACAGGCAAAAAGAGACTTTTCCGACCCCATAATGTATATATATTCTTGATCAGTATCAACACCTGACTCAATATAGCCATGTCCGTCTGCCCGTCCGTCCGTCTGTATATACATACACTTAGAACTTAAAGACTATAAGAGTCAGAGCAACCAAACCGTATTCATATTTGGCACGGTCATTTATATAGCCAATATGTACCAGTTAACCAAATTTCATGAAATAAGAGGCTGAAATGAGTGAGCGAGATAGCATGCGCACGTTGCTTTGTACCGAATCACGCATCAGCTTCGTTCACTGATAGGAGAAAGAGAGAACGCATGATCGCCCTTTTATAGATGTTCCATTGAAGAATCTTTAAATAAAGTTTTCAATGATACTAAACTTTCCCCTTTAATTATTGAGTACCTCATAGAAAATAGATAGAAAATAGAAATAGATAATTTAGTTAAATGTTAGAGCAAAATATCTTCTGATAATGTTTTACGGTTTAAAGTGTCTTTATTGTGGGTAATTTTCCTGTTGTTTTGTATAGAGTCAATTGCCTTTTTGTGATTTCTCTGAGCAGAATGATGACTTTTTTCCTTTAGGGAATTACTAAACTTTGTATTATATTAAAGCTAGATTAGTAAATATTTCTACGATTTGAAACTTATTACCTCCTGTTCTTTGATGAACACATGTTCTATTGTATCAAGAGAAGAATGGTTACTTTACTCAATGTGGTTAATGCAACAAGTGACCTTTTGACATTGTTTTAATTCTTTCTGCTCGAATTGTTTATCTTCTTCGCAAGTTATGCATATTTTCTCTTTATTGCATTCGATTTGTTTATGTCCAAAGCGTAAACAATTAAAGCATAACGAAGGTAGAGAAATTGAAGCATCTATTAAAGCGACTTCGTATCCAATATAGACGCTGTAACTGCATATATATTTTGACTCCTTTAGTCCTGTACGATTTTACCTTAATTTTGATAGTCCAGTGCCCAGTCTGTTGTCCGGTTTTCCATCAGAGGTGTGATCAATCTGCTTCCTGATTAAAAATGGCAAATTAAGGTGTAAAGTTTTGGGATTTACTGTTGTTATTTATAGGAGCAATGTTCTTGTTTGAAGATGTGACGTCTTGGTCAAAATCAAAAGTTCAAAATTGATATTGGATTCTGTGGATCCGCAGGTTGTCTTATTATATGCTGAACTTTTATGTGTCCATCCACGAACTTTAATGAGCGTCTGATACCTTTCACAGTTTGTCAAAGAATGAGAATATAGGTAGATATTGGCCAATTGACTGACTTCCAAAGCATGTCTCAAATGGAAAATTTGCAAGGGTATACAAACTAAGCCACTTTTAAAATAATTAGTCGGTTATTCTAGTTTGAATAAAAAAGTTTATACAAGCTGTCTCTTCACCGCTGAGAGTACTCGTCACCAATATTAAGTTGGAGATTGATTTCTGTCATCGGTGGAGATTGAATTCTGTCATCAGATGAATAAACATACATATGTATATAATATAGTAATATAGGACAGAAAACTCTGACAGTCTTTCTATCAATTTGAAAACACGATTACACTCAACTCGAAAAAAAATCCATTTTAAAGAATCAAAGAAAAGACTTATAATTTGACGGTTAAACGCTTAAGAAATATTTTATTAGTTTAACGATATTGCAAAGTTATTTCTTTTGAAATGCAATAAATTAAAATTAATTAGCAATAAATTAAAATTAATTAGCAACTTACGTTTAATAATGACCGTAGTACCACCAGGCACTATCGGCATCTTTTGCATAATTCAATCTTGCGTCCTCATCATTATCCTGATCATATGTAGAAAACTTGGCACCTACCCATTTTAGATAATTGCCAGCTGTTCCACTAAAATCTTCCAATTGTCTACAACATCATATTTCTCGTTTTCATTGCCAATTCTAAGATTATCATATCTAACAAATTTAACTTTTCCTTTGAATTTCTTCATTTTTATGTATAATTCATAACGTTGCGAATTGGTAATGGCAAATTCTCTAATCCGATGAAAAATTCCCCATCTAATTTACCAAAACCTTTTCTATATTCAATACAGTTCCTATAAAAGTCTTCGCTACCATCAAATTTCGCCTCAATAACGATCCACCCACCATCAGCGATATCTCCATTACAGAGGGCACACTAATTGATTATTGGATGATAATTGATTTTGAGATTCCTTCAGTTGGACCTTATAAGATGAAACTTGTAATTTCAAATCTTTTGATTCATTGCTTAGGCAAATTTTCAAATTTTCTTCAGTTTTTCCATAATTATTCTTATTTTGAACAGATTCCCTGAGTATTTCATTTGTTTTACGTAGCTCCTTAATATGATCATTTAGAGATTTGATATGATCTATATAATCATTTAGATCATAGAATCTCTTCCTAAGCTCCCTAATTTCATTATCTCTATTAATGTGATATTGTGCCTTTGCCTCAATTTGTTCTTTCAGGGACACGTAACAAGGTGAGGCACATGGATTCTACAGGGAAATGTATCAATCAGAATACAGAATATATATATCACATTATATTTTCCCACTCACTTGCTCGTCTTCCGATATGTTTGAAGGTGGCGCTGATGTTACTTCATCGTATCCAAAAAGAATAAAGAGCACAAAAAGTGCAAAAACACTTTGAAATCTTGGAAGATTCATTTTGAAAAAATGATATATGTATAGGCAAAAAAATATATATACATATATGTATATTTATATCAAATGTTTAACAGACCTCGTGGTACTTTGCAAAAAGAAACTAGAAGAATGGGCTAGCTTCAGCCGTGCCGGAGTTCGTATACCCTTGCAGATTTTCTCTATATAATTCACCACAACCATTATTGTAAATTATACACATCAAATTTATAAGTTCAAAATTTTGAGATTGAGAAAAAAATTTTTTGATATAGAAAAATTTGTACCAATTGTTCCTATAGTAGCTATATGATATAGTCAACCGATGCTTATAAAACTTAGTTGAGGTGTTAATAAGTATATTAAACTCACGAATATTACATTTTGTGGCATTCGGTTGAAAAACAACAGAGTTATTGAGGATAAACCTTATTCAGGTTTATCATCCGATCATCCGATCGGGATGATTCCGAGATACATAGTGGTCTCGGAGGAGAATCTGTTGATCCAGACAGACGGACGGACGGGAAGGGCTAATTCGATTAGTCTATTCATGCTGATCAAGAATATATATACTTTATATAGTGTGAGATGCTTCCTTCAGTGCGTTGCGAACTTCTGACCAAAATTAATCTACCCTCTACAATGGTATAAAAAAAACTCATTATGAAGTTGAATTGCTATAAATTTAAATATATGATTCTCCTGATATCGTGCCCATTATCTTAAAAACATCGAAACTGATCATTTTTTTCTGAATATTTGGCCAGAATTCAATTTAATTTGAATAATACGGAAATATGTACTGGAAAGTCAGTCAGGAATCAATTAAGAGAATATATATAAAAAAAATTGATGTTAATTATGTGTTGTTGTAAATGATTTGTTCTTTTCAGCATTATCATATCAAATATACATACATATATACGAACGCGTTTTGTTTATATTCAAAACTAAACATTTTATTAAAGAAATTTGGAATATGTTTATTTTCTAAATTTATAATATGTATGTATATTAATTATAATTGAAATATTTAACATTATTGAATTAGAAATAAAACATTCAGACAATTGCACAATTAAATTAATTTATTTAACATGCTTTCTTTAGTCGTTTAACGGTATATATGTATGTATGTATGTACAAATGTACCTCATACTGAATAGGTATATATATATATGTATATATGTATGTATTTATGTATGTACATATGTATGTATGTATGTATGTATTTATGTATACAGTCATTAAGGTCAAAGTGACCGAAATTAACTGAGATATTATCTGTAACATATCCTTACATAGTATGTTTTTGCATTTTTCTTAATGTAAGCCATAAGTAAAAAATATTTCATTTTTCTCCGATTATTCATTTTTTTCTTGCTTCAATCGAATACTAACTTAACAATTGAAAAAATTTAATACGCATCGCACGCTTAAAGACGTTTTGCTTCACTTCACTCAAGCAAATACTCGCGGTCTAACTGAGACGAAAAAGAAACGAAAAAAACAGTTGTTGGCCGAGCGCGAGTGAGATAAACGAAGAGATTATCAATACGCTCGCTCGCGAGTATTTTTTTCATATACTCAGTAAAGAGACTTATTTGAAGACGCCGCAAACACTCAATTGTTATTTCGGAGCTATGTTACATACTAATACATACATACATATTTATACAATGTTTATTTTTTTCTTCGGTGGAAGTCATTTGTATGTATGCATATGTATGTATGTATGTATATGTATGGATGCAGGTCGTTCGAGAAGGGGGCGTGTCTAAGACGATCAAGAAGATTGGCTGTAGGCTGACTTCAATGGCTGACGAACTCACACATATTTATATTTATATATACATGCATATGTACATATGCATGTAGGGATGAATGTTTGTATGAATGTATGTATGTACATATATATGTACATATGTACGTGCAGTTTGTCAAGAAACAGTTTACACAATGAGCCAAACTGAATTTTTTTGGCTTTAGACATATAATAATTTATTTAACTTAAAACATAATTTATTTAAATTATAAACAGAAATCAAAACAATTTAATTGAAACAAAAAAAAAAAACAACAACAACTACAACTTAGATTCGATCTCATCTGTTTTGATTGCATTCTTAGAAATATCGGATCTTTTTCGTTAACGAATCTCTTAATGTACATACATACATACATAGATACATACAGTGGCTCACAGCTTATTTGATACACCCCTTAGTGGGGCCAGGGCCCCAGGGCTTCCACCACGGAAGGGCCTCCACCAGCCGCGAAGAAAAATTTTGTGAATAGCTGCTTTTGACCAATTTAACAAGGAAACACGTAAGATCACGTCTAAGTTTGGAAAATGATATCCTTCGCAAACTTACGCAATTTTACCAATTTAATCATTGTAGATAACGATCTTTGCTCAACGTTTCCCAACGCTGAAATTGCACTTCGCATGTACTTGTCAATGCTGGTCACTAATTGCAGCGGAGAACGGTCGTTTTCCAAAATGAAGCTCATCAAAAACCGACTACGAACGACCATGGGACAATATCGATTAGCTCATTTGACACGTCTAAGTTTGGAAAATGATATCCTTCGCAATCACAAAAAATCGCGAAAAGTTAATATTCTATAATTAATATACGCTATGTATTCTTTATTCTCAATAAAATCAAGTACGTAAGTATATGACTCTTATAATATTTAATTCTTATCACTGGGATATTGAGCTCTATTTTAAGGGCCCCCACCACACCTGGCCCCATGACATTAATGTGTTTGATCCGGCCCTGCATACATATGTACATATGTATGTACATACTTACATTAGTAGATTCGATGTCGGCTGGCCTATCAGCCGTACATATACTTACATATGTACATGTACATACATATAAGGCTAAAGGTTTAAATACAAAATATTATTACATATGTATGTATATATGTATGTATGTAGCTCCCTTGGTCATACATACATACATATGTAGTTCAGAAAGCTAACTGTAATTTAGATCGTCAATGTTAGTAGCAAAACAAACACCCATGCATACATTCATATGTACATACCCTGTAGTACTGGAGGTGGCGATTGACCATAGTTGAACTACCTTCCTCACTAGTGCTTACATGGGTACTTACTTGACTGACCCTATGGTAAGCGAACGCGGAACCACCTTACATGGGTACTTACTTCACCGACCCTATGGTAAGCGAACGCCGAACCACCGATCAAAAATGTATATGCACGAAAGCGGCAGAAAACATAAAGGAAAAAAACGGTACTACTATCACATATATTTTTGTTATTTTGCGAATAGCGCACAGGTGTAGGAAAAAACAATCTTCGCTTTCTGTCACTGTTTCTTTCCTAATTTACAAAATCAATTGTTATGTAAGTACCGTTTTTTTTCGTTTATGCTTTCTGCTCTTCCTCGATGTTCGAAAGCAGCTGCGTTCGCCGGTTGACCAAACACAATCAAGCGTTGCAAGTGAAGTTCTGCAGCAGCAACGTCCCCAATAATAGTAAATATTGCAATAAAATTTATTAAAAGATAATAGAAGTGACATTATTTATTACAAATAAAACAATATGTATGTATAGTGAAAGGCATTTAAGAAGGCTGAAGCAGGAGCAGAAAGCGAAATATATACATAAACAAATTAAATAGTGTCGCTACAGCACAAAATACGCCTAAAAAGGGAGAAAAACGAAACGAAGAAAGTGAAGTTGAAATGGAAGAAGTTCAGGAAGTATTAAATTTTGAAAACATTGACAGTGACATAAATACATAAAAAAGGATGGAAAACAAATTAATAATTTAAATGAACAGCTAAAATTGTGGTTCCAAAAGCATAGGCCGACGCGTGACTGCGCTATTGACTTAGTTAAAATATTGAAAAGCAATAATTTAGATGTCGCCCCATTCTACAAATATAGTTCGCCAAAAAAAGCAGAAATAACACGTATTGATGGAGGTCTTTATTTACACATATGTAGGCATAAAAATCAAATTAATAAACTTTTGACCTCAATTTATTGTAATGACAACAAATTAATTTTTGACATAAATATTGACGGCATTCCTCTGTTTAAAAGTTCGAATTCACAACTTTGGCCCATATTAATAAAATTGACAAACATTCCAAATTTACCGGTAGTTCCAGCTGGAATATATTTGGGAAAATCCAAGCCCTATAGTTGTGATGAATTTCTAAGCCAATTTACTTGCAAGTTAAAGGATTTAATGGAAAATGGAATTGATATAGACAAAAAGGTATTTTGAAATACAACTTAGGGCCATTGTTTGTGATGCTCCAGCTAGGGCTTACGTCAGTGGTACTCCTAGACATACAACATCGCATGGATGTTCGAAATGTACACAAGTAGGTAAAAAAATAAATGGTGTATTAACATACAAAACAGAAAGTCGAGACTTAATAACAGACGAGGACTTCAAAAACAGAAAATATTCCGATCACCACTCAAAGCACTATTTGACAAAAAATACAACTTTTGAAATGCTAAATGTTAAAATGGTTACCCAAATTCCATTGGATTTTATGCATTTAATCGATTTACGAGTCATGCGTAAATTTCTTGACAGATTAATAAGTAACAAGATTTGTAATAATTTAATGAAAGGAAAAAAAATATATATTGCAAAAATTAATTGACTTACGCAAAAAAATGCCAAGAGAATTTGTAAGAAAGCCTAGATCCTTGAATGAACTTTCAAAATGGAAAGCGACAGAATTTAGGCAATTTTTACTATACACAGGAATTTCCGTACTAAAACTAGAAAGATGGACTAACTTCGGCCGTGCCGAAGTTCGTATACCCTTGCAGATTTTCTCTATATAATTCACCAGAAGCATTATTGTAAATTAAACATACCAAATTTACAAATTCAAAATTTTGAGCTTGAGGAAAAAAATTTTTCATATAGCAGCTATATGATATAGCCAACCGATTCTGATAAAACTTGATTGAAGTATTAAGAAGTTTATTAAACTCACAAATATCAAATTTCGTGGCATTCGGTTGAAAAACAACAGAGTTATTGAGGATAAGCCTTATTCATGACCGATCGGTCCTATGGGAGCTATATGATATAGTCGTCCGATTCAGATCAAACTTGGTTGAAGTATCAAGAAGCATATTAAACTCATAAATATCAAATTTTGCCTGCAGCAAAAAGGAGCGTATGCTGAAAATTTCAGCTCTGTAGCTCTTATGGTCTCGGAGGAGAAGCTGTTGATCCAGACAGACGGACAGACGGACAGACGGACATGGTCATATCGACTCGGCTATTCATGCTGATCAAGAATATATATACTTTATATAGTCGGAGATGCTTCCTTCTGTGCGTTGCAAACTTCTGACCAAAATTAATATACCCTCTGCAAGGGTATAAAAATGAACTATCTGACAACCAGTACTATGAGTTTAAGTTACTGCATTGCGCGTATAGAATGTTGTGCTGCCCATTCCACAGAAAATCAAATTTGGGAACATGTCAGCGCATGTTGCAGCTTTTTGTGGAAAATTTTCCACTTATATTTGGTGAAAATAGCGTATCATATAACGTCCATAGTTTACTCCATGTACAAGAAACGGTGGAGCAGGTGGGTGATCCAGTAAAGGGTTCCGCATATGCTTTCGAGAATTATTTACAACATATTAAAGTTATATAAAATATATTAATATATATTATATTAAAGTTTATAACAAATACACAGGAGAATAGACGAAGAGAAGTCTCACCAAGATCAGACCCTGCCAAGATTAATAAATATATAATTTGCAAAGGTAGCACATTAATGCAAAAAGAACCTAATAATTATTGTTACATTGAAGGAGATATTCCTGTATAGTATCAGTTATGGAAGACTCTGTGGTACAGTTTAAAGCAAGGCGATTTAGGAACCTCAGAAACTTTTATACTCAGCCTTTCAACTCCTATGACATAGGTATTTACCTAGCAGATGCGGAACCTTCACCATCTGAAGAAATTTTTAAATTAAGTCAATTGACTTGTAAGGCGATCGTTCTCCCTTTTTTTGAAAGATATTCTTATAATGCCTTTACTACATCATATTGAAGATTGAGTGGATTGTCATACTTTTGATTTTAAAATATTTACATGTTTCATAATTGCATTTTACAAACTCAAAATCAAAACTGAGTGAAATTTAAGCGAATGGACCTTTCTAATAACCGTAAGTGCTTAAATTGTGCTAATTAATTTGAATAAATAGAAACAAATAAGTATTCAATCTTTGAATTTTCAGATCAAATATCTAGCTGCTATTGCTCTACAACTATTGGGCGCCTTAAACAACTTGTTGTCGAACGAGCAGAACAAGTTCGTTCGTCACGTGGTAAGTGTGCCACGATATTGTATTTAAAATGGTCCACAAATTTATTTATTTATTTTTCAGCCGAGACGAAAGTGGCTCAGGAAAAATTGGATATTCTTGTGGAAGAAATTAATTCCTTAAGAGGTAGAAGTATGATTTAATGAGCATTTTGTTAAATATGCATACCTAAATTCAATCTAAATATATTAAAATTTAGCTGACCAAGAAAAAAATCGAGGTGCTTGTGGAAGCTTCCTCCGAGCAGACTGCCACAATAAAGGGAATGACAAAGCAGCATGGACAAGGCCAAAAAATTTCCTATTCTGACCTTCAAAGACCTTAATGAAATAAATATGAAAATAAACGACAGAGCTTTATGTTAGTATAACCACAGTTTTAATTGTTTCTTAAATCCTAATTCCTATTTTGGTTACAGATTGATGCTATTAGGATCTATATTATGGCTGGGGGAATTTTAAAAAACCTTAAAAATATTATGGCTAATCCTGTAGTATTAGCATACAATGTTGATGGCGTTCAAGGTAAAGCTGGCTTGAAAAACGAGAGCGTGTTTTATGAAGTACTACTTGGTAGGTATTATTTAATCCATTGCTGATTTAGTTAAAAAATTTAACCTTCACTTTTTTTCCCTAGATGCAATAAATTTGATTGATGGCAGTGGATTAGCTGAAGAACAACTGCGAAAGGCCATGCATCTCCAGAAGAAGCGGTTATTTAAAAACACCAGCGTCTACGAAAAGTTTCAAATTTATAAAACAAAAGAGGTGAATTTTGCAATTTCAACTAGGAGGTGGGCATGGGCCGAAATTTTAAACCCAACCCGACCCAGCCCATGGGCCGAAGAGGAAAATTTTACCCGTACCCGAAAGCTAAAAAAATTTTGTAACCCGAATCCAACCCGCCCGCCCGAAAAAAAAAAATTTAAAAAAATTTTAATACAAAATAAAATTTTTTTATTTCCTTTGTTTTCTTCAAAACAGCACTTAAATTACATTTTTTTATAAAGGATTAATAGAAATGAAAAATACAATTTTGTATTTCTTATGTTTTCATCAAAACAGTACTTAAATTACATTTTTTTATAAAGGATTAATAGGTATGAAAAAATCCAAATTTAAATTACATATTTTTGTAAAGAAAAAGTAACATATCGAGATTTGCGCTTGACAATCTTGTGCGCCTTTCATTTAATATTTTCCCCGCCGATGAAAAAACTCTCTCGCTTGTGGCAGAACTTACAGGTATGCATAATATTTGTTTGGCCACCACTTGCAATAATTTCAAGTCAGTTGCCTGTTTCCAAAAATCTAAAATTGGCATGTTTGAACGAGTAGTTGTGGCAAAATATTTATCAGTTTCTAAATCTATAGAATTTTTGTCAAGTTTCATTTTTTTTGGTTGATTTTTCGGGTTAAGCGTCCTAACCCATACCCGCCCGCACCCAAACCGAAATTAGATTTTCCAGCCCATACCCACGGGTAACCGCGGGTACCCACGGGTACCCGACAAAAGCCCAGCCCATGCCCACCTCTAATTTCAACAGAATACGAAAATATTATAAGTTCTGAAAAATCACAAGAGTTTTTATGATTATGAATATGTATGTATGTATATTGCTAATTTAAATTCGGGACTTTAAAGGCGGAATAAATTACGCGCGATCGGTTTAGAAGTTAATTCTCGATTACATATATTTTCATTTTCTTTTCTTAAAATTAAGTCGGCGAAGCGGGTCGAATTCGCTTCAATGCAGTTCGATCCCGCCTGCCTCTAACTCCAACATCGAACATTTAACATGACAACGCAGAACATCCACATAGCGCTCATCTGCGCGTACAAGTTCCAATACCCAAATTAATGAATCTGATCAGGTGGATCATATTTATACCCTTGCAGAGGGTATAATAAAATTGGTCAGATGTTTGTAACGCATAGAAATAATCGTTTCCGACCCCATAAAGTATATATATTCTTGATCAGCATCGAAAGCCGAGTCGATATAACCATGTCCGTCTGTCCGTCTGTCCGTCTGTCTGTTTCTTCGCAAGGAATCGAACTTAAATTTTGAGCTACGTGAATAAAAGTCATATCATTCTCTTCATTGATGATTTATCTAAATTAAGTTCGAGAGTTGGTAGGATCGGACAACTATAAGTTATAGAAAAATAGGAAAGATCAGAGGTACCTCGGTTAAAATTTGTGTTGTTCAAAACAGTTCTTGTGAGAAAAACTTTTTTGTTTTTTGAGATATCTCAACCAAATTTGGCACATAGATGACAATTCTACTTTTACACCTTACCAGCAAGTTTGATTCAGATAATAAACACCGACATAAATCAATAAAATCAATAATCAACCCCCATCAGCATCAGTATGTTTGCATATGCAGCCAATTAAATACGTTTATATTTGCTTTTATATATGCGTACACAAACAACATACATGGAAACATACAAACATACATACATACATACATACATACATATATGCGAACACGTGCTTAAAAAAACTACAAGCTGAGTGCGAAACAGAAAGAGACAGAAAACTATTTGTATTGTGTTGTTGTTTTCTAGAATTCGTCAGAAAATTTAGAGAGCGAGAAGCTGGACGCTTGCAATGTATACCGAAATAGCGAGGCCGTGAATTTTAAGTTTGGTAGCGCAATAGGTAGAGATCGGTTCTTGAAGTGACGTGGGCGGAGGTTCAACTCCGGCCTTTGACAAATTCGAATTTTTTCTTACTGATTCTTTTTTTGGTTCAAATTTTTTTTTAAATTTTTATATTTCCAATTTTAAAAGAGAAAGTAATCAATTAATCTACAAGGGTATACAAACTTCGGCACGGCCGAAGTTAGCTTCTTTGATATTTTTTATTTATACTCTGGTTCGTTTAGTGACGGAATTCCAAAGACACGTGTCTCCACTGGACAGTTGGAAATAAGACTTATCAACGCACAGAAAGAAAGTACAACGACGCCACAGTCTGTGACATAGTTGAGGCAATTTATCGGTTTGTGCTCCTACTTTCGGCAATTCGTTCCCACATTTTCAGAGATATTAAATCTGGGGCACGTCGACTTTCTATCACGAAATCCAGTCCCAAAAAAAAAGGTTTAAGAAATGACATATTAAAAATAATTAACAAAACTCAAAAATAATGAACTGTCTGAATATTTAGACAAGGCCTATGAACTGGAATATTACGCAGGAATATTACGCAGAAAAATACATCGGAATGTTTACCGGTAATCCCAAGAAGTTTTAGATGGGAGAAAACGTTAGACAAGATCTATAGTTACTATTGGTTCGAAAATATGTCAAAATACGTGCGACGATTTGTAGACAATTGCATTACCTGTAAGGTATCAAAGCCACCTGTAGGAAAAGTGCAAGCGGACCACACCTTGAATATAGATACTGAAAGTTATATTAAGGCAGTAAAATAAGTTGTGTCAATATTCGGTTTGCCCACAAGTTTTGTGAATACAGGTTTTCGCGAATTTTGTTCTTCTCAAAGAATTAACTTGTATTTAATCGCAACAGGTGTTAGTAGAGCTAATGGCCAAGTGAACGTATAATGAGTACACTCAAAAACATGTTGACAGCCGTAGAAACTAGTCAAAGATTGTGGTAGGATGCGTTGGCTGATGTCCAGTTGCCTATGAATTGCACGGCAAATCGAGTAACAAAGTATAGTCCCTTAGAACTACTGATTGGCAAGGATGTTACACCTTTTGGTTTGCTTCCAGTAATCGAAGAAGATGATAATGACATAGATAGGGATAATATAAGAAAGCAGGCTAAGCGAAATATGAAAGACAATGCACGTTATGATATATACAGGTTCGATAAAAACTAAGCATCAATTATTAAACATAACGTAGGAGATCATGTATTACTTAAAAACGAAGAGCGTCATCAAACGAACCTAGATCCAAAATTTAAAGGTCCATTTGAAATAATTGAAGTGTTATATGGAGACCGATACATTCTGAAATCTTTAAGTAAGCGAACTCATAAATATTCACACGAATTTTTAAGAGCATTGCCGAATAACCAAAATGATCGAAGAGATATGTGTAAATGAAGACAGCACGAAAGAAGATGCGTCTGAGGTTTAAAAATGAAATAAAATAAATAGACACAATATATGTACGTGTCTGACTTTCCAAACACCGCACTATAACAGAAGCAACTTGTTATGATTATGTGGAAATGAAATTATGAAAGATCTTTATTTTGTTAAAAAAAAAAAAAAAGAAAACCGAATAAATTTCTATTGTTAAATAGATTTATTACAGAAAATTGTGTAAAAAGAACTACACTATGTCATTAAGTTAATTATCTTGTTAAATTTGATAAACAAAAAAATGTTGTAATAGAAACAAAGAATAATCGAGTTTTGTAAAATGATCTTGTTAATTTTTGGGAGAAAATGAATGTGAAATACAAATATGTTTGTTAAGGCGGAAAAATGCCGCTGTGTTCTAATGTTTCTGAAAACACACAGGGACGTGTGATTTGTCAGGAAAGCCATGTCGCAGAATTGGCTTATTTGTACAATGCATTGTAGAGATTCCAAAATATGGGCTTAGTCTGACCATAGTACGGTGTGTATATTTTTCGGTGGCGACATATATACCGGTATAACTTAATGCACGACGACAGATAAAAAGAGACGGATGCTGTTGTGTGCTGCCAGAATCTTTTAAGCTAAAATTGCTAGATTTGTGAAGAAAAGTTGCCAAAAATTGCTAATTATACCCTGTACCCGTAGGGTTCAAGGGTATATTAAAGTCGCTAAAATGTATGTAACAGGGAGAAGGAAAATTTTCCGACCCCATAAAGTATATATATTCTTGATCAGCATCAACAGCCGAGTCGATATAGCCATGTCCGTCTGTCCGTCTGTCCGTCCGTATGAACACCTAGATCTCAGAGACTATAAGAGCTAGAGTAACCAAACTTGGTGTCAACATCCGTCTAGTGTGTACGCAGATCAAGTTTGTTTCAAATTTTTGCCACGCCCACTTCCACCCCCGCAAATTAGAAAAAACAATAACTAGAGTTGTATTAAAGCTACAGTATTTATTTTTAGTAGACCCAATTCTATAGCCAATATGTACCATCTGACCGAATTTGACCGAAATCGGCCAATAAATATCGAAGATAATACGTATATATGTTTTGTACTGAAATGCTTTGGGCAGCAGCAACTGAAATGTGTGAGCGAGATAGCATGCGCATGCATGTTGCTTTGTAACGTATGACGCATTAGTTTCGTTCACTGATATGAGTGAGCGAGAAAGCATGAATTTGGTGTTTGGGCTTATTGCGAGAATTTTTTCAAAAATTTATATTCAATCAATGGGGATTTGGATGGAGTCTGTTTAAATCAAATATCCTTTTTTGGTACAGGGTATACTCCAAGTCGGCAGAGACGACTTGCTTGCTTCATTTTTTTTTTTAAAAATTGCCAAATAAATTGCTAAACCCATTATTTTAATTTTTAATATATTTGAGATATACAAACATAAAAAATAAAATTCAAAACCCTTAAATGAATAAAGAACATGATCTTAAACAATTATAATTACATTTAACTACAGAATACTTATTTTCAATGTCTTGGCATTCAAAATATTCCAGTACATTGACAATGTCCTTACTTTTCGATGGTCCCAACATATTTTTAACGGAAAATAAATTGACCTGTTACATTATTTCAATATTTTCCGGTAATCTAGAAATACAAAAATTTTAATATCGGTACTGCGATCAAAACAAGCATATTACCTTTCGCGGAGTTGGATTATTAACTCCTTAATAAACTCCATGCAATTTTTGTCTTATTTGAAAATCGAGTGCTACGCTAAATTGGGCTTCTTTAATTTTGTTTTCGAACGCATAAAATAAAAATTGGGCACCGCTGCGTTCTCAAAATCATCTTTCAAAATATTTATTACAGGATCTGGTGGAATTGTTTTCGATTTCAGTGAGTTGATAGCGAGAATCACATCCGAAAGTAATTGTGAAGGGTCTCCGTTCCTGCTTTGAAAATTTTTTTTTCAAACTTTGCATGTCTTTTAAAATTGGTCTTAAAAACCCCAAATAAAGATACATAATTTATCTCATCTTTATACAGTCCGCGGAGAAGTTGTGCTTTGTGACACTTTTCAGACGTAGCTGGTAGTTCAAAATGGAGCTTCTATTCTGTCCACTGATCCACGATACGGGAAACCGCACTCTCTATCGAGTGGTGTCACTTACTCTCGGTATTTTCAAAGGATTCTAATGTAATTATTTTAAATTTGGAAAATTGACATTTAATTGTTACACACACAAAACCAGCTTTGCAAACTGAAAACTGCCCCACGCATAACTTTGAGAAGTGATCACTTGTTGCAACCGCCTGCTTCTTGCTCCTCCGTTTTGGTCGACTTACGAACGAAAGGCAACTTATTTTTTTTGGGTAACTGCACCCATCACAACCACATGTTTTTTGGGGCACCGTGGTGGCGGATGTTTAAAAGCTTTGCGCCAGTTGAGGATTTGCAATACGTACAATAAGCTCGCGTTGAATCGGTGATATCCTTACGAATCCATTGCTTGAACTCCTCATCCTGCAGTCAGGCATCACGAAAATATTGCTTATAAACTTTCTGCATCTTGTTCCAATCACTATCAATAATCACATGTAAAGAGTTATCGTGTATATGTAATCAATCGATTCACTGAGTCAAATACAAGTTCCGAAACACTATTAATCGGAATTTTGCAGTCGATGACAAAAAGGTAAACAATATTCAAAAACCCTGAAGGAAAATTGCTATTTTTATAATAAAATTGCTAAAATTGCTAAAAAAAATATTTAAAATTGCTAGATTTGTGGCTAACAGCATTTAAAAAAAAAAGTTGCAAATTTTTTTTTTAGTTGCCAGGTCTAGCAACTAAATTGCTAAACTGGCAGCCCTGATGCTGTTGTTGAGTAAGGTCTAATCGTAAGGCGCTGACTACATAGGTGAAATGGAGATAGTAATATAAAAGTGACAGGACAGAAATATAGAGGCCCCATTTCCGTTTCCGGAGTTAGTCAAAAATTGCGTCAAGGGAACGAACAGAACTTTCTAGCATTGAACTCGTGAAAAAAAATCATAAAAAAAACTAATAAATAATAATGAGTGAAAATAATGTTCCGACATACACATATATAAATATTATACAGGAATACATAGATTCTTCTAGCTATATATATAGCTGATAACAAGCAATTGTGTCAAAGTTCCAAATCTTATCACAAAGTTTAAATTCACGAATATGTTGTGAATTGAATGAATATTTTTAAGCCGAATTCATTTCTCTCAGAGACATTATCGCTATCAAACGTGTCAAGGGAAGAAAGATTTAAAAATATATTTAATTTCAATTATTTTCGAATTCTTACCAAAATGAATCTACTAAAATTCCAAAGTGTTTTTGCAACAATTTGCCTTCTCCTTTTGGTGTTTGGATTCAATCAAATTAAATCAACGACAACGGACGAGGAGGTGAGTGGAAAAGCGTAAAGTCATATAAACAATTTTCTGATAGATATATCTCGCTATAGTATTGTGGATACTCAGATGTTGAGGAGGACTTATGCTCAACATTTTGTTATAAGTCCATTAAGGCTCCTCTCTCATACATCTTAGAGCTAAAGGAGCAAATTAAGGCAAAGGCAGAAGAACATAAAGATAGAGATAGTGAAATTAGGGAGCTAAGGAAAAGATTACATGATCTAAATGATTATAGAGATCATATTAAATCTCTAAATGATCATATTCAAGAGCTACGTAAAACAAATGAAATACTCAGGGAATCTGTCAAAATTAAGAATAATTGTGAAAAAACTGAAGAAGATTTGAAAGTTAAAGCAAAAGGTCTGAATGATTGCATGGCAGATCAAGATAAGTTCAAAAAGGAAATAGAAATAGAAAGAAAAAGTAGAATTGAGATAGAGGGAAAACTTAAATTACAAATCGAAAACATAAGAAAAGAGAAGGATAGAATTTTAAACAATTTAAAGGCGAAATCAGTTAAAGATATAGCAGATCACCAGACTAAGGAAGAGAGATTAAGCAATGAAATAAAAGATTTGAAATCACAAGTTTCATCTTATAAGGAACAATTGAAGGAATCTCAAAATCAATTATCATCCAATAATCAATTAAAAGAAAACAATTCTCGAAAAATAAAACAACTAGAAATAGATATAGTCGAGTGCAAAGAAAAACTTCCTCAAATCGGTTGCAAAGGCCTATCATCGGGTATTCATACAATTATAATTGCTAACCTAGATCCATTTCCTGCCCTCTGTAATGGAGATATAGCTGATGGTGGATGGATAGTAATTCAGAAAAGATTTGACGGTAGCGAAAATTTTTATAGGAACTGGAGTGAATATAAAAAAGGTTTTGGTAAATTAGATGGGGAATTTTTCATCGGATTAGAGAATTTGCATCGCATTACCAAATCACAGCGTTATGAATTGTATATAGAAATAAAGGACTTCGATGGAAATGTCTGTTTTGCTAGATATGATAATTTTAGAGTTGGAAATGAAAACGAGAAATATAAGTTGGAGGCAATTGGAGATTTTAGTGGAACAGCTGACAAAAATGTAAAGTGGGATGTAGGTGCCAAGTTCTCAACATATAATCAGGATAATGGTGAAAACGAAAATTGGAATTTTGCGATATATTTTCATGGTGGCTGGTGGTACAACAGATTTTATGGATAGTAAGTAGCTAATTAAATTTTGTTATTTTTAACTAAATTAAAACAAATTAACATTTCTTTTATTAGTTATAGCAATCTCAACGGCAGATACTATGCAACATACTCCCATAATGCAGACGCTATGAGTTGGGTTGCACCTGTGAAATCAGTCGAGATGCTCATACGACCAATATCTAAGTAAACGAAATCTTTAAAACAATGAACAGAATGATATGACTTTTATTCAGGTAGCTCAAAATTTAAGTTCGAATAGCTGCAAAGAAACAGATAGTGGGATATGATTATATCGACTCGGCTAATGATGCTGATCAAGAATATATATACTTACGTAAACGATTACAAATACATATGCTTGCCATAAAAATAAATTATATAATAATTGTGCATTTTAAAAGAAATGACTTTGGAATATCATTAAACTAATAAAATATTTCTTCAAAGCTTACCCATCAAATTGTTAATCTTTAATGATAAGTCAAAATGGAATATCGACTTTATAGTTTATATTTTAGGAATCCTGCAGTAAGTATGCCAACATTCAAGTTGATTTAACACTTAAAATCTCTCTAATATTAACATAAATTGCTTCATGATCCATGATCTATCTAACTTACTGAATTTATATTTTACTTTTTTTTATTTCAATTGAATCAATTGAAGCAGACAAATTTGGAACTTGGAATAATTATCATATTTATTTTGTTCTTTGTCAACACTTTATAAACTAACTGATAAGATGACTCTATTGAAGTTTCTTTGATTTTATCGAATTATACGATATTCGAGATTTAGTGCAAAATAATATAGGAGTGTCTTCTGAGAGTCTAAAATTGATGGTATAGTTGGTATCTCATAGTTTTCTGACCTATTTTACTTTCACCCATGATGAAGATTGTATATCCTTCTAAATAACTAAATTCAATTATTTTCATTTATTCATTGCAAAAACTTGTTGTCAATTTATGTAGCAATTTAAAAATTAATACTATAATCTACTATATATAACTATGATCTACTTCAAAAATTAACAAATCTGCCTAAACTTTAAAGAAAAGAGAAAAACGCAAAAAAATGATTAAAATCGAAAATTCAAAATTTTGGCACTGGCGAAGTTATCTTCTTCGATATATGTTTTAACTACGTGATAATTATAGGGAAGAGAACCAACCAGTGACCCATTCAACCCTTTCGGTGGTGCAGTTATTATAACTCAAAAATCTATTCAATTCAAATAGTTAGGCCATAATAATGATTTATATAATAATAAAGTGGAATGATAAGACATTTTCTCGGGTCTCTCCTGTAATAATCAAAGGGTTCTTCAAATGGGGATCCCCCCACCAACAAAGAAATAGAATAGTCAAACATTTTGACCAAACATATGTATGTATGTATGAGGACTGGGTCTGGCAACGCCGGTTATTGTTATTATTTCATCTCGCTTGATACGTCCAATCCATCCGGATGGACAAGGGATCTGTCTCCTGTATCTTTTATCTGTAAAAGCCTTGGTTGCACCCAATATTTATACCCTTGCAGAGGGTATATTAATTTTGGTCAGAAGTTTGCAACGCACAGAAAGAAGCATCTCCGACTATATAAACTATATATGACCATGTCCGCCTGTCCGTCTGTCCGTCTGTCCGTCTGTCTGGATCAACAGCTTCTCCTCCGAGACCATAAGAGCTACAGAGCTGAAATTTTCAGCATAGGCTCCTTTTTGCAGGCATTGTATATCTCGAAATCATCCCGATCGGACGACTATATCATATAGCTCCCATAGGAACGATCGGTCATGAATAAGGTTTATCCTCAATAACTCTGTTGTTTTACAACCGAATGCCACGAAATTTTATATTTGTGAGTTTAATATACTTCTTAATACTTCAATCAAGTTTTATCAGAATCGGTTGGCTATATCATATAGCTGCTATAGGAACAATCGGTACAAAAAAAATTTTGTATGGAAAATTTTTATACCCTGTACCCATAGGGTACAAGGTATATTAAAGTCGCTAAAATGTATGTAACAGGCAGAAGGAAAATTTTCCGACCACATAAAGTATATATATTCCTGATCAGTATCAATAGCGAAGTCGATTGAAACTTGTCCGTCTGTCTGTCCGTCCGCCCGACTGTCCGTCTGTCTGTATGAACATCGAGATCTTGAGACTATAAAAGATAGAGCTACCAAATTTGGTGTCAACATCCGTCTAGAGTGTAGACAGATCAAGTTTATTTTAAATTTTTGCCACGCCCACATTTTCCACCCCGAAATTAGAAAAAAACAATAACTAGAGTTGTATTAAAGATACAGAATTTCTTTTTTGGCAGACCCAATTATATAGCCAATATGTACCATCTGACCGCTTTTGACCGAATGGGCAATAAATATTAAAGATAATACGTATATGTATATATTTTGTACTGAAATTCTATGGGCAGCAGCAGCTGAAATGTGTGAGCGAGATAGCATGCGCATGCTGCTTAGTTTCGTTCACTGAAATGAGTGAGCGAGAAAGCATTAATTTGGTTATTCGGCTTGCTAGGAGAATTTTATAAAGTAATTTATATTCAATTAATGAGGATTTGGAAGGAGTCTGATTTTATGAAATATTATTTTTTTGGTACAGGGTATACTCCAAGTCGGCAAGGACGGCTTGCTTACTTCATTTTTCTCAAGCTCAAAATTTTGAATTTGTAAATTTAGTATGTATAATTTACAATAATGCTTCTGGTGAATTATATAGGGAAAATCTGCAAGGGTATACGAACTTCGGCACGGCCGAAGTTAGTCCATCTTTCTAGTTTGTATTATAGTTAATCATTTTCGTAGTGTCATAATTTTACTAATTCTGATATAGCTTATCGTTTTTGCCACCTATTGCTGGAGTTAATTAGGTAAATATACATTATTGTGTATGTATTTATTAACGGATATATTGTTAGTGGATTTTGCATTAACCATATACTTTCACATAAGTGATAAAGTATATCTACGGAATCAAGCTCCTATATATCTATTTCAACTCTACTTGAGACAAGGTTTCGAGTCTTAGACGGCTGACAGAGTTAATTGGTCATTCATTCACATATTTATGAGTGTATAAAATTGTTGATTGAAGGACACACTATTAAGAGTGTGGGAAATAGATGCAGAGTATCGAGCGCAGGACTCAAATGTTCGAGTAAGTGGACAGAGGGACGTACAATTTACAGTCAAACGTAATAAATACATCCATACATCCATATATATGTACATATACAGTCGAACTTCCCTAACTCGAAGTGGCATTATCCAGCCAAAAAGTTTGAGTTACGGAGACTTCGAGTTAGAGAAATATATTGTAACACTAAGGAATACAATGAAACATCACAAAATTATTGAATTAATCATTTCCATTTTATTTTAATGAAAATAGTTACATATGTACATATGTATGTATGTAGTAATTTGTGTTTGGAGATAAGTTTTTCATTTTTCCAGTTTCTCTAGCAACCAAAAAATTAATAAAATGTTGAAGCTTCAAATGGCAACACTTTAACTGATTTTCAGAAGCTGCGTCAACAGCTTTGGAGTGAAAGAGTCAACAGTATTGATACATAGGTCTAAGCGGCTGCATCGGCAGAATTCTATAATATTTTTTGGGTACAATAGTTTGTTCGAGTTAGGGAGAACTTCAAGTTATGGCAGTTCAAGTTAGAGAAGTGAAATTCTATGCAATTTTCGCTCTAAACGCTATTGCCAGTCATTTTTGTTCGAGTTAGAGAAACTTCGAGTTAGAGTAGTTCGAGTTAGGGAAGTTCGACTGTATACATATGTGTGCGTTCAACATCCAATAAACGCCTCTCCTCATCATTCTTCTTCTAGGACACGCCTCCTTCTCTATCGGGTTGCTCCCAAATCAAATGACTCGGATCTACCACATCTGCTACAGCTTAAGCCCTTTCACCAATCTTAATCATCGAAAGCATCCGATCGGCCACTGGGTCAAGTTCTGCTGGTTTTATTCGGATTGGCTGAGTTTCACATAAGATACTTTTGACATCGACTATGAAAGTTTCTAGTAAATTAATCGCTGCATCGAGTGGTAAACTCGAAATAAAAGCCCTTTATTATACTTAATGTATACAAAAATATAAAATTTAGTTTTCTTTATATAAAATCTATTTTATTTGCAGTAAATAAATATATGTTGCTCTCCTAAATGATATCCAAGTTTTGTCCTTATAGATTGAATCGGTTGCTTTAGTACTTTTCCCTATACTAAAATAATTCAATTTTGTATTCAAAGGATGCCATCATATTCCGAATAAGATAATCGAATAATTTGGTACATCTTGTACATATATGTAGACACATCTATGTGTATGTAATACCAGTAATATTTCTATTTATATTCTATTTATATTTCAATGAATCAGTTATTTAAGTCGACATATGTATGTACATACATATATACACAGGCATGCGTCTATACATATATACATACATACATATATATCTATAAGAGCTCAAGAGTCAAGGTTTCGAATCTTTGAGTAATTTATTAAATCATTTGAGTGGGACGATTCGTTTGAGTGAGTCAATTGGATATTCACTCAGATGATCGACAGAGTCATAAGTTGTGGATTGAGTGGTACACAACTGTCTGCGGGATCCAGTAGATACACACGTAAATACCTACAAACATACATACATACATACATACATACTAGCTGTGCGTTTATCTGCCAATGAACTCATCCTATAGCCTCCATCCTTCATCATCTTGGACTTGCACACTTCTCGGACAGTTTGGTTATGATATGAACTATTCCCACACAATCAGCTGATAAACATACACACATACATACATACCTATGTTCAGTTCCATCGAAAACAAAACAGAGAAAAATATGTTATACATATTTCTATGTATTTATTTTTGTGCTTCTGCTGACGACAAACGTTTCGTCATTATCCAAAATTATTAAAAAATAGAGAAAGAGTATTTAGGAGTATCTCAGTTAATTGCGGTGATTTTGTAGCTTAATGATTATGTACATAAATGTATATAGCAACTGCTCTATATGAGATATTTACCGATAAATGACTAAAGAAATAAAATTATGTTAAGTTAAATAATTCCTTTTGAATTTTGGAATTGAATAATTATATAAATAATGGTAAGAATTTTAATTCAATAAACAGATAAAAATTGAATTAAAATTTAGAAAATAAATCAAATTTTTAAATTTTCTTTTGTTAAATGTTTAATTTTGTATTAAACAATACTCGTTTAATCACAGAAGCAATTTTTTATCTTTTTATTATTCGGATATATATTTGATATGATGATGCAGAAAGGAACAAATTATATTAACAAAGTTAATAGCTATCTATTACTTATATATATATGTTCATATAGTCAACTAATTATTTCCTGAATGAGTTCCCATTAATATATTCTCGTTTTATGAAATGGAAAACTAAATTGAATTCTGGTCAAGTAATCAGAAAAATAATTATTTCCGAACTATTTAAGATAATGGGCACGATATCAGAAGAAACAAATTTTCATATTTGTAGCAATTCAACTTCGAGATGAGCTCCTTCTTGCTGCAGAGTATCTCGAAGTATGTTATATTATTATTATACATATTATATATTTATATGCCTATAAATAATTTTGTATTTATATATTTCGGCTGATAATGAAAACTTCTGCCAAAACTTGTCTCCTAGAGAACGGTAAACTATTTTTTAAACTTGAAATCATTCCTCTTTGTGACATTGTAGCAATAGAACGTGCCCAGTGAATATATATTCAAAAATAATTTTATTTTAAACTATTTGGATATATTTTTCCAAAATGAATCTTCTAAGATTCCAAAGTGTTTTTGCACTTTGTGTGCTCTTTCTTCTTTTTGGATACGATGAAGTAACATCAGCGCCACCTTCAAACATATCGGAAGACGACCAGGTGAGTGGGAAAATATAATGTGATATATATGTATATTCTGTATTCTGATTGATACATTTCCCTGTAGACTCTCGAGTCCCTGAAAGAACAAATTCAGGCAAAGGCACAAGATCATATAGAAAGAGATAATGAAATTAGGGAACTTAGGAAGAGATTGGATGATCTAAATGATTATAGAGATCATATCAAATCTCTAAATGAACATATTGAAGAGTTACGTAAAACAAATGAAATACTCAGGGAATCTGTTCAAAATAAGAATAATTGCAAGAGGGCAAAGGAGGATTTAAAACTTAAATCAAGAGATCTGAATGAATGCGTGACTGATCAAGAAAAGTTGAAAAACGAAATAAAAATAGAAAGAAAAAATCGAATTGAGATAGAGGAAAAATACAAGTCAGATATCGGAGACTTGAATAAGCGAATAGTAAACGAATTGGAAACAAAGTCAAAGGAGGATTTTGCTGATCACAAGGTTAACGAAGAGAGCTTAAGTAATGAATCAAAAGATTCGAAATCACTTCAATCAAAAGAATCTCAAAATCAGTTATCAGTAAATAATCAATTAACAGATAGCAATTCACGAAAAATAAAAGAACTAGAAAAAGAATTAGACCAGTGCAAAGGAAAACTTCCTCAAATCGGTTGCGAAGGCCTCTCATCGGGTATTCATACAATTACAATTCCCAACCTAGATCCATTTCCTGCCCTGTGTAATGGACACATATCTGATGGTGGATGGATAGTAATTCAGAAAAGATTTGATGGTAGCGAAAACTTTTATAGAAATTGGACTGAATATAGAAAAGGTTTTGGTAAATTAGATGGGGAATTTTTCATTGGATTAGAGAATTTGCATCGCATTACCAATTCGCAACGTTATGAATTATACATTGAAATGAAGGACATCTATGAAGATGTCCTGGTTGCTATATATGATAATTTTATAATTGGCAATGAAAAGGAGAAATATAAATTGCAGTCAATTGGAGATTATAGTGGAACTGCTGGCGATTATCTAAAATCGTATGTAGGTGCCAAGTTCTCAGCATTTGATCAGGATAATGATGGGGACAAAAATTTCAATTTTGCGGAAGAATTCCATGGTGGCTGGTGGCACAACGGTTATTTAGCAGCGTAAGTAACTGATTAATTTTTGTTATGTACAACTGAAATTAAATAAATTAATATTTTATTTTTATTATTCTTAGACATCTGAACAGCAGATACTATACAAGTTACACCCATGAAGTAGACGCTATGTGTTGGGAAGCACGTCTGACATCAGTTCAGATGCTCATACGACCAAAGTCTAAGTGAAAAATGAGGTTAAAATTTACAAATTCTTTTTAAAAATATTCAAATTAAATACTTATGTTTGCCATAAAAATAAAATATATAATAATTGTACATTTTAAAAGAAATGACTTTGAAATATCGTTAAACTAATAAAATATTTCCTCATAAATTTGTTCTTTGATTATTTTTTAAATGGAATATCGGTTTTTAAGATTATAGCTTAGGAATCCTGCAGTAAGTATACCAATACTCAAGTTGATTTAAGACATAAGGTCTCAAAGGTTCTAAAAGGTCTAGCATCAATGTATATTTCTTTTTATACTCCTGTACCCATAGGGTACAAGGCAACTGAAATGTGTGAGCGAGATAGCATGCTCATGTTGCTTTGTACCGAATGACGCATTAGTTTCGCACACTCATATGAGTGAGAGAGAAAGCATGCATTTGGTGTTTGGGCTTGTTAAGAGAATTTTATGAAAAATTTTATTCAATTAATGAGGATTGCGAAAGAGTCTGTTAAAATGAAATATCCTTTTTTGGTACAGGGTATACTCCAAGACGGCAGGGAGTAAATTCAAATAGCTCTCTTCCAAAATGCTCTTGTATATACGTTGATCCAGTAAGACAACCGACAGAGTTCTAAATATATTAATATATATTTTAAGTGAATCCCTCCTATTTGACATGTTTGCAATAATTAATTTTTATCTGGAACCATGTGATAAGGAATGTGATTAAGATTTATAAATAAAAGATGCCAAGTTTTAAAGATGCCAATTTATGACCCACCAAGATGATGATTAACACCAGATTCAGGTAAATCATATTAACAAATCAATGTTATTTGGCATATATTTTATGATGATTCTACAAGCAATTCGATTACTAATAGCTAATAGATCAGGATAATTCACAAGAGTCGGTTCTCCGTCTAATATTAGTTCATCACCAGATTTGATTATTAATCCTCGATTATTGCTCCCCGACCTCACTAACCCCTTCTGTATCCCACTATACTCTTTGAGGTAACAATTTGAATTGATATTGGTTGAGTCAAATGGGGCTAAATCGGCAGATATAATAATTCGACTGTTTCAATTTGGTTCGATCAAGTTTCAATTAAGCATTTTTTTTTCTGATGATAGTTAATAACTTCAATCTAGTTACAAGTAAAGATTTAGAATAGAAATCTTAAATTTAATAGTTATCTATACATAGAGGGTGATATGTGTTATTTATCTGACAATTATGCATATATTATTCATCCCTCACGTTTTTTCCAACATTAAAAATCGGAAAGTCAAACTTTATTTATTTCATAGCCAGAGCACAGGGTCTGAACAATTTTAACCCATATTGTGCGTCTCATTTATTTCTTTTACTACCAAATTGCATTACAAAATAAGATAATGAAAAATTAAGGAAAAAAACTAGATTACCAGAAGCATTATTGTAAATTAAACATATCAAATTCAAAATTTTAAACTTAAAAAAAAAAAAAATTTTTTCATACAAAATTTTTTTGGACCGATTGTTCTATAGCAGCTATATCTATATATATAAAATGAAACCCGTTTTCCTTGGTCGCGGCATCACGCGTGAATGTCTGGAGCGATTTCACTAATTCTTTTTTTGTTGTATTTGTTATTATTAGGAGAAGGTTCTTACGTTAAAAAATATTAAGAAAATCTCTCATGCCATGTTTTATACGCATATTATCTTTACGACATGCCATTCAGCTTTAAGCGTTTACAGTTTCCAGTGCGGCTTGCATTTGCAATGTCGCAAGGGCAGTCGCTAAGTGTATGTGGCATCAACCTACAAAATCCATGTTTTTCACATAGCCAATTATATGTCGCCTGTTCCCGTGTCGGAAAACCAACAACATTGTTTATTTACGCGCCAGAACTTAAAACTAAAAATATAGTTTTTTATTTCATTAAAAATTAGTAAAGTCATTTTCAGGTATAGCGAGACCAGGGAATTATGGATTCATTTTTATATGGAGGATTCAGTTGAAATTGAATAGGTACACATACCTAAGATAGGTCAGCTATACAAAATAAAGTAGTGCATCATTGCAACGCTAAGGCGGTACGAAGTTCGCCGGGTCAGCTAGTGATACATATACATATGTATATACATATACGAATATATACAAATAATAAGAGTAAAAAATTGCTGCTGTGATTAAACGAGTTTTGTTCAAATAAATTAAATGTACAAATAAATAGAATATCTATAGTCAGTATTTAAGCATTACATTGAATTTAATTAAATCATTTTAAAATCCATATTGCTACATGAGCAATTATAGCAATTATACACATATAAACTATATACTTTTCCACTCCCCTTTCCACTCCCGTTTCATGGAATTATGTAGATCATACTTTCTATGTTCCATTATTCAACTTTTAGGCATTTATCAGCTGAATGCTCAAGGTTAACTTTTGTTTTGATAACCAATTTGATGATACATTAGAATGAGTGTGTTGCGGTTAGTGGCGTATCTAGGGTATGGCAAGCAGGGCACGTGCCATGGGCGCCACTCTAAGAGGGGCGCAAAGTGACGCCTCAACGATGAGAGATTTTTCAATAAATAATTTAAATCTAACGTTAAACTAATTTTTGAAAACCAGCATTCTGAAAGAATAAATTATCTTAAAAATGCAAATTTAATTTAAATTTAAGTGAAATAAATTACGAAGTACTTCTCGTTAAATTATTATACACATTCTTTTAATTCATAAGAATTGAAAACGAATTCTACAGATTAAATACAACACATTCATAACTTTATAGGAAAACGAGGAGTGGAGCGGGGGCGCAATTTTTTCGCTGCCATGGGCGCTACGTCCTCCAGGTACGCCTCTGGTTGCGGTGCGAATGAAGTACGCCCCGCGCCGAAATAGCTTTAAGAGGGCAAATTACCGTTTTAAGTAAGAGTTGCTCCCTCATGTATTCGCTCTTCTGGCTTAACTGCAGCAGCTGCGACGGCAATGAATTAGAGAAAATTTAGCAAGCGAAGAGAGCGGACGTGAGCACAGAGAATACAAATGTGAGAATCGAATTTAAGAAAAATGAATTGTAACTGATGAAATTAATGAAGATTACAGCACTGGCAATACAAATACCAATACAATAAGGAAATTAAAAGACAGTAGAATAAACAATTGTAAATTGTAATAAGTATTCGGTCGGAGTATACATATGTACATACATACATACATATGTTTATCTGGAGGTGCACACGATTTGATAGCTAACCACCAGAGTGTTTCCAAGTGGTCTGATTTGAGTATACTCTTCAGTTCTACTTATCGAGTACCGTCTCTTTTAATATGGAGAGAATCACAGAATCAGAACATGGGCTTAGTTACATTGGCAATTGTTATAAAATATTTAGTAATTCCGATTATTATATTCTTAGTCAGAGCTCTCCAATCGAAAATTAACTTTGATGTGCTGTCCGCTATTAGCTTCCTAACTAGAGATGTACATATTATAAATATTATATTAATTTATAAATTTTATTAATATGATTTTAATTTCTAGGATGATTTTAAATATATATATGTATAGTAAATAAATATTCAGAAATTTATATATTTGGCCGATGTATGTACATGGTTCGATGTCTAAACAGACAAATAAATTAAGTCTTTAACCAATATTCATATTCTATCACCAAATATGTGATCTCAAAGATGCAGAGAACTCATCCTAAAAATACTTGGTACATCTAATTAACTCATACTTTAAAGTCCCCAATCGAAGATGCGATTATTGTTATTATTTCTTTTCGTTTGAGCGAAACAATTCTAAGTGAGTTCTTATCAGTCTTTGCATTATAGTTAATAAAACCATTCAACTTGACATATATCGTGTGTTCAAAAGTAGTGTCATTTCAAATTTTGGGCAACGTACTTCCGATTATCAATTTTTTTATTTTGTTATGTTGGCACACTATTGCTGGACATCAATACCAAGTGTCACAGGTATAGCATTCTCTGTAGGGCTGGAAAATATACATTGTTGTGTATGTATTAATATTCTCAACATATCTGACTATGTTACTGAAAAACTTTCTAATTAGATCAAACAGGAACATCTATGCTCTTTTTCACATGACATTCAAATATGTTGCACAGAATATTCGCTTTACTACATATGTACATAGTTCAATTCTCCGAGTCATATATATTTATGAAATCAATTTAAGACTATACACGGCTATATACGGGTTATAGATCTACATTTTAGCTAAGCTACCTGAAAAAAAGCACGCCAAGTCTTCGATCAAATGTCAAAACTTGCGATTGCAATGGACTGTTTGCTTAAGTTAATTTGGCATGGTCATTCTCTTAGTTCTTACCGTATGGACGTACGGTGATTAAGACACACTATTAAGAGTGTGGGAGATAGAAGCAGAGGATCGAGCGGAGGACACAAATATTCGAGAAAGTGGACAGAGGGACGCACAATTTACATTCAAATGTAATAAGACATTCATACATCCATATATAAGTATGTACATACATACATACAAATGTACATATGTGTGCGTTCCACATAAAAGACATTCATTGTTGTCAATGTATACAAGAATATAAAATGTAGTTTTCTTTGTATAAAATCTATTTTATTTACTGCAAAATAAATATGTATGCAGTGGCGTAGCTGGAAGAGCTAGGGCTCCGAGGTGGGGCAAATAAAAAAATTGGCCCCACTGCTATCAAAATTGGTAAGGTTTTATGAAGTAAAATTATTAAATATACAAATACTGTAAAAATGCTAAGCTACCTTATCATCAGCTCTTTTCCATGCATTGCAGGGCAGGTAATAAAAATATTAAACACTAACAACATAAATTACAATTATTTTAATAATTGGAGTAGGTATTGGGCAATAAAACGAAATAGAACAGATTCAAGGGTTTATTATAAAAAATATCGAACCTACTAACTGACTAAATAGCTATTATAATCACAATCTTTCCTAGCTTTAGTTTTCGCAAAAGTATCAATAACTTCGGTTAAATTCAGACTTGATGCGGTTTTGTTCTCAATTGCTATTAGCGATAAATGTCGGAGTCGAGTTTGGCCCATACTGTTTCTTAAATAATTTTTTATTATTTTTAATTTGCTGAATGACCTTTCAGCTGCTGCAGAAGTGACAGGAATTGTAAAGAATAATAACATTGCTGTAAATACTTCCGTTAGATCGCATTCTAGCACTCCATATTTGCTCATTATTTCCTTACATAATTGGTGAACATAATAATTGGTTGCCACCTGTCATATTAATTTTGAAAACAGGAGAAATTTTTAAAAGTTGAGTTCGATTTGGATTTTCTGGTTAGAATTCGAGGGCCCCCTGAGCTTGAGGGCCCCGGGGCACTGCCCCGCCTAGCCCCTTAGTAGCTACGCTACTGTATGTATGTATATTCTGCTCTCCTAAATGATATCCAAGTTTTGCCCTTATAGATTGAATGGGTTGCTTTAGTACTTTTCCCTATATTAAAGTTATTCAATTTTGTATTCTAAGCATGCCATCGTATCGAATAATTTGGTACATTTTGTACATATAGACATATCTATATGTACATATGTAATACCAGTAATATTTCTATTTATAGTCTATTTATATTTCAATGGATCAGTTATTTAAGTCGACATATGTATGTATGTATATACACAGGCATGCGTCTATACATATATACATACATATGTACATATATGTATACATATCTATAAGAGCTCAAGAGTCAAGGTTTCCAATTTTTGAGTTATTTATTAAATCATTTGAGTGGGGCGAGGCGTTTGAGTGAGTCAATTGGATATTCACTCAGATGATCGACAGAGTCATAAGTTGTGGATTGAGTGATACACAACTGACTGCGGGACGCAGTAGATACACACATAAATACCTACAAACATACATACATACATACATACATACTAGCTGTGCGTTTATCTGCCAATGAACTCAGCCTATAGCCTTCATTCTTCATCATCTTGGATTTGCCCACTTCTCAGACAGTTTGGCTATGATTTGATCTATTCCCACACAATCAGCTGATATACACACACACCATACACACATATGTTCAGTATCATCGGAAACAAAACAGAGAAAAATATATTACATATACATATGTATGTATATATTTCTATGTATTTATGTTTGTGCTTCAGCTAACGACAAACGTACATATTTCTATGTATTTATAGATGTGTTACAGTAGAGATGGCAAACTATCGATGGCACTATCGAGGTATCGAATATTTACTTTTCTGCGCCACCATCGATATTTTTATCCACTATCGAATTCTTAGAAGCGTAAAACTAATTTTTTATGTACATACATACATACGTATGTATGTACATATGTATAGATGGCGGCATCTACAATGTGGAAGATGAAAATACGGTGGCCAAAAAACCACGCATTGGCAAATCTAAAGTTTGGCAATTCTTTACAAGAATTAATGATGGTAAATTGGCAAAGTGACGTTCATGTGGTAAGCTATATAGGACAAGTGGAAATACCTCCAACCTGTTTGACCACCTTAATCGCATACATCCAACACTGCAAATAAATGAATTGCCAACAACGGTTAACAGAATCGATAGCTATGTAAGCGCGACATATGATTCTGCAAACAAGCGTAAAAAGGAGCTTGATGTGGCGTTTATGGAGTATATTTCATCAGATATGCGATCATTATCCGTTGTTGAAGATGAAGGATTCATTAATTTTATGAAGCTCCTGGACCCACGAAATAAGTTACCATCAAGGAATACTTTAAAAAATGTAATGATGGTTGAGCTGTACGAAAACAAGAAATCAAAGTTGCAAGACTATTTACGCAAATGCAATTATTGTAACATAACCACTGACATCTGTATCCAATGATGCATACTTATACTTGACTGTAACTTGCACGTTTGTGACAGAGGAATTTAATTTACGCTCCGTTGTTCTCTCTACAAATAAATTGGTTGATTCAACAAATCACACAGCCTCAAAAATTGCGGAATCTCTTCGAGCCATCTGCTGGGAGTAGGGCATAATTAATAAAATTACAGCTATTGTAACAGTTCCAGCTAACGACAATCGTTTCGTCATCATCCAAAATGACTAAAAAATAGGGAAAGAGTATGTAAGAGTATTTCAGTGAATTGCGGTCATTTTGTTCCTTAATGAGTGTGTACATAAATATATATAGCAACTGTTCTATATGAGATATTTTACGATAAATGCCTAAAGAAATAAAAGTATGGTAAGTTAAATAATTCCGATTAAATTGTGGAAATCGACTGAATATTATATTTATAATTAAATAAATAAAAACAGTAAACAATTCAATAAATAAATATATAACGAATTAAAATTACGACAACAAATCAAATTGTTCAATTTTCTGTTATTAAATGTTTAATTTTGAATTAAACAAAACGGGTTTAATCACATCAGTGATTTTTTATTTTTATTATCCAGATATATGTATATTTGATAAGATAATGCGGAGAAGCTCAAATTATATTGAAAATGTTAATACCTATCTATTACTTTTATATATTCGATTTATTAATTCCTGAACGAGTTCGCATTATACATTATCGTTTTATGAAAAGGAAAATTAAATTGGATTCTAGTCAAGTAATCAGAAAAATAATTATTTCCGATCTATTTCAGATAATGGGCCGGATATCAGAAGAATCAAATTTTCATATATATAGCAATTCAACTTCGAGATCCTACTTGCTGCAGAGCATTTCGAAGTCTGCTATATTTTTATACCCTGTACCCATAGGGTTCAAGGGTATATTAAAGTCGCTAAAATGTATGTAACAGGCAGAAGGAAAATTTTCCGACCCCATAAAGTATATATATTCTTCAATAGCGAAGTCGATTGAGACTTGTCCGTCTGTCTGTATGAACATCGAGATCTTGGAGACTATAAGAGATAGAGCAACCAAATAGTGTGCAGGCAGATCAAGTTTGTTTCAAATTTTTGCCACGCCCACTTCCGCCCCCGCAAATTAGAAAAAACTATAACTAGAGTTCCATTAAAGCTACAGTATTTATTTTTGGTAGACTCAATTATATAGCCAATATGTACCGTCTGACCGAAATCGGCCAATAAATATCGGAGATAATACGTATATATGTTTTGTACTTTTCTATGGGCGGCAGCAGCTGAAATGTGTGAGCGAGACAGCATGCGCATGTTATTTTGTACCGAATGACGCATTAGTTTCGTTCACTGATATGAGTGAGCGAGAAAGCATGAATTTGGTGTTTGGGCTTATTGCAAGAATTTTTTCAAAAATTTATATTCAATCAATGGGGATTTGGAAGGAGTCTGTTTAAATCAAATATCCTTTTTTGGTACAGGGTATACTCCAAGTCGGCAGAGACGACTTGCTTGCTTCATTTTTATTATATATATTTATATGCCTATAAATAATTTTGTATATATACATCTATATTTATATATCGGCTGATAATAAAAATTTCCGCCGAAATTTGGCTCCTAGAGAATGGTAAGAATATTTAAAAATTGAAATCATTCCTCTCTGTGACATCGTAGCAATAGAACGTGCCAAGTGAATATATATTTAAAAATAATTATATATATACCGATTTGGATATATTTTCCAAAATGAATCTTCTAAGATTCCAAAGTGTTTTTGCACTTTGTGTGCTCTTTCTTCTTTTTGGATACGATCAAGTGACATCAGCGCCACCTTCAAATATGACAGAAGATGACCAGGTGAGTGGGAAAGTATAATGTGATATATATAATGTGTATTCTGATTGATTTATTTCCCTGTAGAATCCATGTGCCTCACCTTGTTACGAGTCCCTGAAAGAACAAATTGAAATAGAAAGAAAAAGTAGAATTGAGATAGAGGGAAAACATAAATTAGAAATCGAAAACTTAAAAAACGAGAAGGACCGAATAATAAACGAATTAGAAACTACATCAAAGAAGGATTCTGCTGATCACAAGGTCAAAGAAGAGAACTTCATCAATGAATTAAAAGATTTGAAATCAGAAGTTTCATCCTATAAAGAAAAATTGAAGGAATGTCAAAATCAATTATCAGCCAATAATCAATTAACAGAAAGCAATTTTCGAATCGGTTGCAAAGGCCTCTCATCAGGTATTCATACGATTAATATTCCCAACCTAGATCCATTTCTTGCACTCTGTGATTTTGGATGGATAGTAATTCAGAAAAGATTTGACGGTAGCCAAGACTTTTATAGGAACTGGGCTGAATATAGAAAAGGTTTTGGTAAATTAGATGGGGAATTTTTCATTGGATTAGAGAATTTGCATCGCATTACCAATTCGCAACGTTATGAATTATATATAGAAGTGGGATACCTCGATGGAGATGACGAGTTTGTCAGATATGATAATTTTAGAATTGGCAATGAAAACGAGAAATATGAGTTGAAGTCAATTGGAGATTTTATTGGATCAGTTGGCCATTATCTAGATGGGGATGTAGGTGCCAAGTTCTCAACATATGATCAGGATAATGATGGAAGGGAAGATTTAAAGTTTGCGGAAATTGGCCATGGTGGCTGGTGGTACAACAATTATCATTTTTCGTAAGTACCTAAACAGTTTTTGTTTTTGCAACTAAAATTAAATAAATGAATATTTTATTTTTATTTATTTTAGCAATCTCAACGGCAGATACTATAAAAATAACTCTGATAATTTAGACGCTATGCGTTGGGGTGGTCCTATAGAATCAGTTCAGATGCTCATAAGACCAAAATCTGAGAGAAAAATGAGCTTAAAATCTACAAATTCACTTTAAAAATATTCTAATTAAATACTTATGTTTGCCATAAAAATAAAATATATATTAATTGTGCATTTCAAAAGAAATAACTTTTAAATATCGTTAAACTAATAAAATAATTCTTCAGCGTTTAGCCATCAAATTATAAATCTTTTCTTTGATTCTTTAAATTGGGATATGGGCTTTATAGTTTATGATTCAGGAATCCTGCAGTAAGTATACCAACACTCGAATTGACTTAAGACATAAGAAATCAAAAGTTCTAAACTGTCTAGTATAAATATATATTGATTTTTGATCCAGGGCTTTCATCTAACTTTCTGGAATTATAGTAACATTATTCCATTGGATCAATTGAAGCGGACGAATTTGCAACTAAAAATTATTATCATATTACACCAACTGGATCTTTTATTTATATTTTATATTTAATTATCACCTTATAAACTATCCGATCAGAGTATTCGATGACCCTATCTATATTTCTTTGATTTTATGGAAGTATTCCATATTCGAGTTTTAATGTAAAATATTGTAGGCGTGTCCTCTGAGATTCTCAAACTGAGGGGAAGACTCTCAGAGTATCCTACTAATATATTACTTGATTATAAATGTTTATTCACCCGATTATTGAATTTACTCTTCATTAACATTCCAATTCTCCTTGAATTTTTAATTTCCTGTTGATTACAAGGACATTCAAAGGTGAAGGATCAGATTCAACGAACTTTCTATTCAAATTGAATTCCTCGACTAATTTTGAATCCTACCAAAGTTTTTACATTCATGTTAATTTTCTATTTGTGTTTAATTGTAACGGGACACCTAGTGTGAAAAGCGAATTTCAATTATTTTCATTTATTTATTATAAAAATATAATGTTGTTTATGAAACAATTTAACAACTTAATAAATACCTATGAACTAATATATAAACTAAAGAATAACAAATAAGAAATTTGAATAATCTTTAGTCAAATATGAAGGAGAACAAAATGAACAATTCAAAGCCAATATAATTAAATAATATTTTAGAGCTACAAACAAATTTAGGATCTGAGATACTCCGAAATGAAAGACCTAAACGTGTCCTTCGACGAACATGCAATAGGGGTCTTGGTAAATTGTCCATTAAATACGGAAGAAGACACATTTTGGAAGCCAGAAAAAACTTTAAATATGTTATATAAAAATCGTTTTATACGATGCATCGATTGGCCAATTTCGGGCAGATTAAGCAGCAACTAACCACGAATATTCTCACTTTTTGACAAACTGCAAAAGATATCGGACGCTAATTGGAATTCGTTGAAGGACACATAAAATTCAACATTCTAAGGGAGAACCTACTGATCCACCACATCCAATATCAACGACAAACTTCTCGATTTGATTAAAATGCTTAATTATGGAACAATCAAACAACAATGTCACACCTTTAAACAGCAAAACTGCTCCTAAAAACCAAAAACAACAAATCCTTCAAATAATATTTCCACATATGCTATTTATTCAAAAAATCATCAAACCGGAACATCTATATCAGTCATCGAATGAAATAATTCTCCTAAACCAACAGCTTCCTTCCATTAATATAACAACTATGGCTAATCCACGAAGAGTTGTCAATTACTGAGACCTAAAATAATGTAATGATATATCCTTAGCAAAAGGGTCAAGTAATTCAACTCAAAGGGAAAAAAGTCACCGCTCTGCTGATAAAAGTGATAATAAGGAAATCTTCTCAATAAAAACCAATTAGAAGATATTTATAATATGTTTGTTCTACCTGATAATTATAGAGAAAAGAATAACAATACTCAGAACTAATTTGATGACTGCTCAATGGAACAAATAATTGCAATAAATATTTAACAATATTTTCATTATACTTTAACTTAAAATAATGTTATACGTTTAACTATATTTTCAACAATCTTGACTTTTGTCTTTTCTACTAAATGTCGAAAAAATAAACTTTTGGGATTATTGGGTAATAATAATCTACAATTGTTTTAATGTTTTATTTATTTAATTATTTATTCAGACGCGCGCAAACAAGCTTAATACATGGAAGAGTAGAAGTCAGTGTTGATTAACAATTATTTTTAGTCATAGCGTCATTCGCTTGAGAATTGACCGGCAGATGGCTGGCGCGTTTCCTTAAGCCGCCACAGTACTCCCCTCCAGTGATCCGATCAGAAGATAACTGGCCAAAACGAACTCGTGGTTCTGGAAGTGGTCCCTTTTCCAAACCGGTTCAATCGTCCACAGATACTGCTGTTTCCTTTCCATAAACTTTTCAAGGTGTAGACACGGTCTGTTTGTCGGTTGACAACTTCATAAGGACCGCAATAAGGAGGCTCGAGTGGTTGCTTAACAGCATCAGTGCGAACAAACACATGTGAACACTTGTCGATGCCTTTCAATAGAAACATTTTTTCCTTAATGTGGTGAGCTGTCGATGTGGGGCGTAACATTTGCATGTGCTCACGAAAAGGACTCAAAAATGACGTTGGAGATAAAGTCTTGTCCAAATCCTCAAAGAATTGGTTGGGCAGTCGTACAGGGAGCCATGTAGCATTTCTGCAGCCGACGCCATTATGTCCGGTTTGAAACATGTCCGTAATCCAAGAAGCGCGGTGGGCAGAAGTTTAATCCAAGGTGTGTCATTGTTACACATTAAGGCTGCTTTTAATGATCGGTGCCAGCGTTCAATAAGGCCATTAGGTTGTGGATGGTATGCAGTGGTGTTCACATGTTTGCTGCCGACCAGTTGTGACAATTCTTTAAAAATTCGGATTCGAACTGAGACCCTTGATTGATACATTTCGTGAACGATCTTCGCTTTAACGCATTTTTCGTCATTGGCTGTCATTGCTAAATGCAACTTGAGCTCTACCCATTGCTCAATTATGCATGACACAGCGACTTCTATGGACAGCCACCTTGTGTCGCAAGCCCTCGGAATTTTAAGGGGATCCTATTTTAAATATTTATCATTAGCAACATTCGCAGGAAGTTATTTGCACATGTACATATAAAAGCTAGAATAACCAACCATAACAAACAAACAGACAAACAAGAAGCGTGAGCGTCAACATTTTCGCAAATACATGGATATTACAATTCATACCTTGTCACTATTTATTAATTGATATATTTGCTTATAAGCTGTTTGTCTATATGAACTTTTCAAGAACCAGGCATATGTTTCATAAATCAAAAATTCTAAGTCCTCTGGCATAAATTCTTTGCATGCTTGCCTTACTGCCAGCTGCACCGAGTGGCATGAGCATTTTATTAGGATTAAATTTGTAGAATGCTTTTTCAACTCTGTATAGACACTCCTGTGCGAACCAACCATTACATTGGCATTATCGGATCCAATGTCTACCAAATCTTCAACACTTAGATTCCATCGCAACAAATCCTGCAACACATCCTCAGCTATGCAGGATGACTTACCATTTTCTACCTCTAAGAGGCTCAAAAAGGTTGAAACCAAGCAATTGTTGGTTGGTTGTCTTAGATCCTCTTTAAAATGCGGTGCCAGTACATTTTTAAAAATATTCGCACACTTGGTGCGGTGCAATCTTAGATGCGATGGAGGTCGCAAAATTTTTTAAAGCACAACTTCGCCAAGTGATCAACTTGAGAAATAGCTATGTATGTATGTGCTCCGTTATAAAAAGGCATAAGCCCACCTCTTGCTCACAAGTTTTTGGTGGCACTTGTAAAGCGAAAACTATTTTGCTTTTTTGACCAAAGCTAAGCAACTTGCCTTTATGTTTAATCGAAGTCGCATGCTTTTGCACATGACAAAGTTTGGTTTTTATATTGTATTTGCAATACGAGCAATGCACCTCAGATGGGTCATTCTCTATTTTCCGTATCCAATCTTTATAGGCTGGATTGCTCAGCCAAGCGTCTCTGCACTTTTGGGTATAATAATAATAATCAATAATTATGTCAAAAATGATGCGAGCTCAGAGCGATAGTACAATAAAAAGTGTTGCAAAATGTGGGAATGTCTTGAGTTCGATTACCCGGGAGTGCCACAACACTGGCATTAGGGTTGTTGATAATATATCAAAATAAATATATATCGATATTTTTACAAAAAAAATAAATATTTATATCGAAATATTTTTTTCCCTGATATATCGCATATCGATATTATTTGGAAATATATTTTTTGATATTTTTGCTGGTCACACTTTACTTGGAAATCTTAAAGAATGAGCGCGGCAAAAAAATTTTATGTAAAAATAAACGGACAAAGTGCCACCTGCAGCCTTTGCGCAAAAGTTATGAAAACAAGTGGAAACACTAGTAATCTCCTGTCACACTTGAGGAACAGGCACCCGGAAGCGCATTCAACATGTGTTAAGGTAAGAAATATGTAATGCCAGAAAAGTCTCAGGAATTTTGCCGCGCAATTTTTTTGACAGTGTGTGTGTGCGCGTCACTAGGCCTCTATATTCTTATGTATGTGTGTATACGTGTATGTGTATGTTTCGCCAAATACAAATTTTCGCTTAAAAATTAATTATATTCAAAAACAAACAACAAGCTTTGGAATAATATTTGTACATATAAATTTTCTAATTTTCTTATTCAGAAACCGAATAAACCAGAAGAGCTGAACCACAATTCTGATGGACAAATATCTATTGAGAACGCGTTTAAGTGTTCGGCGTCTGCTAAAGGTAAACATTCTCTTATTTTATATTTTGAATATAATTTTATTTAAACCCTTTTTTTTAGATAAGCATGATGATATTACGGCAGCAATAGTTTATATGATTTGCAAAGACAACCTGCCTGTACGTGGTGTTGAAAAGGAAGGCCTTTGTAATTTGTTACAAATTTGTGTACCAAAATACAAAATTCCAAGCCGTTTCAAGGTAAGCGCTTTGGATTTAATTAGAAATTTGAATATATTTGTTTCCCTTTAAATCTAATTTACAGGTAACAGATCTCATTGAAGAGAAATACAACATATGTGTGGCTAAGGTTAGAACAATTTTCCAAGGTGTTGAGAACATAGCTTTCACCTGTGACAGTGTCACTATAACCAATTCAACTCGATCGTATCTCACCGTAACCGCACATTTTATAAAGGATAATTCTCTACAGGCGGTTTCCTTGCAAGCAGCAAGAATGTCACAGGTTAGCTTTTTTTAAATTTGTGTAATTTTTGTCTATGTGTTCTGTATTGTCAAGTCTACGTGTTTAAATGTTTTTTACTGTATGTGTCTTGTGTTCTGTTTCGTCATGTCATATGCTTATTTATTTTAAGAAAATTCCTAACTTAAATCTTTGATTTTATTTAGTCACACACTAGCGACTATATATGTAGTTTAATGGAGACTGCTTGCCGTGAATTTCAAATAGATCGGTATAAGTGGAGAACACTTACAACGGACAATGCTAACAACATGAAAGCAGCGTCACGTCTATTTGTAGGAAATGGCAAACACGTCTCTTGTTTTGCTCACACAATTCACCTGGTTGTCGATGATGTGGTAAAAAATATTGCATCTTTCTCAAAAGTTTTGGATAAGGTGAAGAAAATTGTTACTCATTTCAAACACAGTCCTGCAGCCATGGACATGCTGCGAAAGTTACAGGCTGACGAAGGGATAGCAGAAGGTCGAATAAAAACTCTTGTCCAAAGTGTAGACACGAGGTGGAATTCGTGTCTCGACATGCTTGATTCTTTTCTCAAACTTTCAAATAAAGTAGCATTGGTTTTAATAAAACGATCAACTTCTATGAAGGGACTTTTGTGATTTGCTAAGTCCGTATAAAGACGCAACAGAAAAAATAAGCGGTGAAAACTACGTCACAGTTAGCATGGTAATTCCATTAATATCCTTACTGATAAATAAAATACGTACATTGACTGTAGAATCGGCTGAAGGAAAACTTACTAAAGAAACTCTACTAAAAGTTTCTGAAGACCGTTTTCAATCTTTTCAAAACAACAAAACACTGGTGAAGTCAACAATGTTGGACCCCCGGTTTAAAAAATTATATTTATCGCCGCTCAATGCTCAAGTAGCTATTCAAGACATTATCACCGAGGGATTGGCAGACATCACTGAAAAACGAGTATGTAAAATTATGTTAAAAACATTATTAACACCACTTTGGATTAACTTTTAACTACGAGCTTTAGTATAATATTAATTAATCTAAACCTAATATATTTGACAATAATAATAACTATCTTTGTATTAACATAACATTAAATTAAACTAAATCTATTGTTTGAAGAGATTGAGAGAAGATCGACTTTGGGGTAAGAGTCAATTATTTATTGTTGTCATTTATATAAAGATTTTTGCTGTAGTATATTTTCTCTTTTTTTCTGTAGGACTCAATGGACAATGGTCCAAACGGAACTCAACTTGATGAGATGAGGGAAGTAGAAACAAACGAAAGCTTCCTAGAGGCCCATAATAGATCAATTGCCTTAAAGCCAAATACAGATGCCATCGAAAATACAGAAATGAAACTATTTTTAAATTTACCACTCGCTCCCTGGGAGACAGATCCCTTAGAGTTTTGGAAATCCCAGGGAAACACTTTACCGAAGTTATCAAAATTGGCCATGAGTTACCTTATAACACCAGGTAGCTCGGTTCCTTCAGAGCGGCTGGCCTCCGCCATAAAATGCGTTGTCTGCGACACGCGAAGCCGCATGACAGATCTTCATATAAAGCAAAGAGTTTTTTTGAAATCGTTAAAAAAAGAATTTTGGGGGTAAAATGTATATCTAATTTTACTTACGAAATGAAGTTTTTTAAGTTTTATTATTTTTTCTATCCTTACTTCAACCTTAACATCTTATCATTTTATTGAAAAATGTTTATTGTTTTATTTTTCATTAATAAACAAAAATTACAATGCATTTAAAGTTAATGTTATTTTGGGGGTTTAAGATTTTTATAGAGAAATAGAAAAAAATCAGAAATATCCGATATATCGATATATTTTGGTGATAAATATCGCAAAAGACCTGATGATATTTTTAAACAATGATAATCATCGATACGATATTTTTTACACATTTTCACAACCCTAACTGGCATAGAGACTCAATCATACAGAGTGGAAAATTAAAAAAAAAAAAAAGCTAGATTAGTAGCTAATAGCTGTTTTAAAAATTTGGTAGCTATAGGGTCTGAAAAGTAGCTAGTTCTAGCTACCAAGCAGCTTTCTCAGTAAATTGGCAACACTGGTA
Organism: Drosophila sturtevanti; assembly: GCA_018150375.1. Taxonomy (NCBI): domain Eukaryota; kingdom Metazoa; phylum Arthropoda; class Insecta; order Diptera; family Drosophilidae; genus Drosophila; species Drosophila sturtevanti. The sequence goes on along the minus strand of JAECWJ010000557.1, from coordinate 16,249 downwards.
CACACCAAACAAGGTGAAGTCGTCGTAGATGTAATTTTTATTTTAAGAAGAGAAGAAACGAAGTAGCATCGGGAGAGTTTAAAATTAACCCTTGTATTCGCGGCTCAATGATTATAAATTCCATTTACTATTTTATTCTCCAATCTTTTTTTTAATTTTATTTTTTTTTTCCCTCAAAACATATAATTTTTTTTTGTTTTTGCACAGCGAAAAATGAGAGAAAAGATAGAAGATTAATTAAGTTGATAGTAAATTAAGAAAAAAATATCAAAGTAGCTAACTTCGGCCGTGACGAAGTTTGTATACCCTTGCAAATTAATTGATTACTTTCTCCGTCATGTCGGATTCAAGATACATACTAGTGCAGCAAAATAATCGATATTTTGAAGTATCGATATTGTCGATTTTTTGAGGGAAAAATCGATATTATCGATATATCGAAATTTTTGTATACCCTTGCAAAGGGTGGTATAAAATTGGTTAGAAGTTTGTAACGCAGAGAAGCAGTTCTTTTCTTTTGTGCTTAGGGATAAAATAATAACCTTTGCAAGAATACAAAAACTCAATTGAGATCAAACATAAATTATTATTGAAATAAAATTTCATCATCATGAAACAATAAAAATATCACAACTAAAAATTCAAACTTAAAATGTAATAATAAAATTTAACAAAAACAATTGCCTTCATGGCAGTATTGAGAACTAAAAATTCAAACTTAAAATGTAATAATACAATTTAACAAAAACAATTGCCTTCATGGCAGTATTAGGATCTTTTAGTTACTAATTTAAAACCCATTGGTTTTTGTTAAGGAACGTTAATTTATTAACAGTATCCGGCCATTGACCATTATGACTATTTTTTCGATATATCGATATTACCAAAAGCAGATCGATATTATCCGAAAGTTCAAGGAAATCGATAATATCGATTCAGCTGCGATATTTTTGCAGCACTAATACATACATACATACATATATATTTCAAAAATTGGAAATATAAAATTTTAAAAAATTTGAAGCAAAAAAAGAAACAGTAAGAAGAAATTCGGGTTAAACCTCCCCTCATGTCATTTCTAGAATTGATCTCTACCAACTAGGCTACCAAACTTAAAATTCACGGCTTCGCTATTTCGGTATACATTGCAAGCGTCCAGCTTCTCGCTCTCTAAAATTTCGGACGAATTCAAGAAAACAACAACAATACGAATAGTTTTTAACCGATCTTTTTCTTGCAGTTTTCTTTTGTCCGATTTGGAGTTAAAGTTCAAAATCGGACTTATTCGTTTTTTAAAATAAAAATATCAAAGAAGCTAACTTCGGCCGTGCCGAAGTTTGTATACTCCTTGCAGATTAATTGATTACTTTCTCCGTCATATCGGATTCAAGATATTTTAAAAATTGGAAATATAAAATTTTAAAAAAATTTGAACCAAAAAAAGAAACAGTAAGAAAAAATTCGAGTTTGCCAACGGTCGGATTTGAACCTCCGCTCACGTCATTTCTAGAATCGATCTCTACCTATTGCGCTACTAAACTTATAATTCACTGTCTCGCTATTTCGGTATACATTGCAAGCGTCCAGCTTCTCGCTCTCTAAAGTTTCTGACGAATTCTAGAATACAACAACACAATACAAATAGTTTTTTGTCTCTTTCTGTTTCGCACTCAGCTTGTAGTTTTTTCAAGCACGTGTTCGCATATATGTATGTATGTATGTATGTATGTTTGTATGTTTCCATGTATGTTGTTTGTGTACGAATATATAAAAGCAAATATAAACGTATTTAATTGGCTACATATGCAAACATACTGATGCTGATGGGGGTTGATTCATTGATTTTATTGATTTATGTCGGTGTTTATTATCCGATCTGATTCAAACTTACTGATATGATGTAAAAGTATAATTCTCATCTGATCACCAAATTTGGTTGAGATATCTTAAAAAAAAAAAGTTTTTCTCACAAAAACATACTTTTTCTGATGGGGGTTGATTATTGATTTTATTGATTTATGTCGGTGTTTATTATCCGATCTGAATCAAATTTGCTGGTAAGGTGTAGAAGTAGAATTGTCATCTATGTGCCAAATTTGGTTGAGATATCTTAAAAAACAAAAAGTTTTTCTCACAAGAACTGTTTTGAACAACTCACATTTTGACCGAGGTACCTCTGATCTTTCCTATTTTTCTATAACTTATAGTTGTCCGATCCGACCAATCTTTGAACTTAATTTGCTTGCAACATCAACGGACAGAATGATATGACTTTTATTCACGTAGCTCAAAATTTAAGATCGATTAAGTATGTAGAAACAGACAGACGGACAGACGGACATGGTCATATCGACTCGGCTTTCGATGCTGATCAAGAATATATATACTTTATGGGGTCGGAAACGATTATTTCTATGCGTTACAAACATCTGACCAATTTTATTATACCCTCTGCAAGGGTATAAAAAAAATGTTACCGTTTGAAATTAAAATTTTTTTTGTTTGTTAAAGAATTAAGAAAAAATGTTAAAACTTAAAATAAGATACTTACTGCCTAAGAAAAAACACTTTAAAATAAATGAAGTGTCCGATTTGGCGTTTGATCCACTGTACATTGCAAGAGTCCAGCTTCTCGCTCTCTTAATTTTCGGACGAATTCAAAAAAAAATATCAAAGAAGCTAACTTCGGCCGTGCCGAAGTTTGTATACTCCTTGCAGATTAATTGATTACTTTCTCCGTCATATCGGATTCAATATATTTTAAAAATTGGAAATATAAAATTTAAAAAAATTTGAACCAAGAAAAGAATCAGTAACAAAAATTTCGAGTTTGCCAACGGCCGGAGTTGAACCTCCGCTCCCATCACTCCCAGAAACGATCTCTACCTATTGCGCTACCAAACTTTAAATTCGGGGCCACGCTATTTCGGTATACATTGCAAGCGTCCAGCTTCTCGCTCTCTAAAGTTTCTGACGAATTCTAGAAAACAACAACACAATACAAATAGTTTTCCGTCTCTTTCTGTTTCGCACTCAGCTTGTAGTTTTTTCAAGCACGTGTTCGCATATATGTATGTATGTATGTTTGTATGTTTCCATGTATGTTGTTTGTGTACGCATATATAAAAGCAAATATAAACGTATTTAATTGGCTGCATATGCAAACATACTGATGCTGATGGGGGTTGATTCATTGATTTTATTGATTTATGTCGGTGTTTATAATCCGATCTGATTCAAACTTACTGATATGATGTAAAAGTATAATTCTCATCTGATCACCAAATTTGGTTGAGATATCTTAAAAAACAAAAAAGTTTTTCTCACAAAAACATACTTTTTCTGATGGGGGTTAATTATTGATTTTATTGATTTATGTCGGTGTTTATTATCCGATCTGAATCAAACTTGCTGGTAAGGTGTAAAAGTAGAATTGTCATCTATGTGCCAAATTTGGTTGAGATATCTTAAAAAAAAAAAAGTTTTTCTCACAAGAACTGTTTTGAACAACTCACATTTTGACCGAGGTACCTCTGATCTTTCCTATTTTTCTATAACTTATAGTTGTCCGATCCGACCAATCTTTGAACTTAATTTGCTTGCAACATCAACGGACAGAATGATATGACTTTTATTCACGTAGCTCAAAATTTAAGATCGATTAAGTATGTAGAAACAGACAGACGGACAGACGGACATGGTCATATCGACTCGGCTTTCGATGCTGATCAAGAATATATATACTTTATGGGGTCGGAAACGATTATTTCTATGCGTTACAAACATCTGACCAATTTTATTATACCCTCTGCAAGGGTATAAAAAAAAATGTTACCGTTTGAAATTAAAATTTTTTTGTTTGTTAAAGAATTAAGAAAAAATGTTAAAACTTAAAATAAGATACTTACTGCCTAAGAAAAAACACTTTAAAATAAATGAAGTGTCCGATTTGGCGTTTGATCCACTGTACATTGCAAGAGTCCAGCTTCTCGCTCTCTTAATTTTCGGACGAATTCAAAAAAAAAATATCAAAGAAGCTAACTTCGGCCGTGCCGAAGTTTGTATACCCTTGCAGATTAATTGATTACTTTCTCCGTCATATCGGATTCAAGATATTTTAAAAATTGGAAATATAAAATTTTAAAAAATTTGAACCAAAAAAAAGAAACTGTAAGAAAAAATTCGAGTTTGCCAACGGTCGATTTGAACCCCCGCTCACGTCATTTCTAGAATCGATCTCTACCTATTGCGCTACCAAACTTATAATTCACTGCCTCGCTATTTCGGTATACATTGCAAGCGTCCAGCTTCTCGCTCTCTAAAGTTTCTGACGAATTCTAGAAAACAACAACACAATACAAATAGTTTTTTGTCTCTTTTCTGTTTCGCACTCAGCTTGTAGTTTTTTCAAGCACGTGTTCGCATATATGTATGTATGTATGTTTGTATGTTTCCATGTATGTTGTTTGTGTACAAATATATAAAAGCAAATATAAACGTATTTAATTGGCTGCATATGCAAACATACTGATGCTGATGGGGTTGATTCATTGATTTTATTGATTTATGTCGGTGTTTATTATCCGATCTGATTCAAACTTACTGATATGATGTAAAAAGTATAATTCTCACCTGTTCACCAAATTTGATTGAGATATCTTAAAAAAAAAAAGTTTTTCTCACAAAAACATACTTTTTCTGATGGGGGTTGATTATTGATTTTATTGATTTATGTCGGTGTTTATTATCCGATCTGAATCAAATTTGCTGGTAAGGTGTAGAAGTAGAATTGTCATCTATGTGCCAAATTTGGTTGAGATATCTTAAAAAACAAAGAACTGTTTTGAACAACTCACATTTTGACCGAGGTACCTCTGATCTTTCCTATTTTTCTATAACTTATAGTTGTCCGATCCGACCAATCTTTGAACTTAATTTGCTTGCAACATCAACGGACAGAATGATATGACTTTTATTAACGTAGCTCAAAATTTAAGATCGATTAAGTATGTAGAAACAGACAGACGGACAGACGGACAGACGGACAGACGGACATGGTCATATCGACTTTATGGGGTCGGAAACGATTATTTCTATGCGTTACAAACATCTGACCAATTTTATTATACCCTCTGCAAGGGTATAAAAAAACAACACAATGCAAATAGTTTTCTGTCTCTCTGATCTTTCCTATTTTTCTATACCTTATAATTGTCCAATTCGAAAAATCTTTAAACTTGATTTACTTACATCATCAATGGACAGAATAATATGACTGTTATCTGTCCAGTGTACAAATGTATATAATTGCAGTTGAATATAAGGAAGTACCCAGCAACTTTCAAACAGAATTCTTTGAGATAAGTTGAGATTTTTGTTTTCTTTATTTAATCCACGAGGAAGTAAATAGACATGTTACAGCCAAAGGCAATAAATATACACATACACACATGTACACATGCATACATGTGTGCCATCCACAACCAATAAACGCCTCTCCTCATCATTCTTCTCATTTTCTCAATCGGTTTTCTTTCAATTCGAATACCTCAAATGCTGACATCTTCATTTCTCGTGTATTACTCGGATCTACCACATCTGCTACTGCTAAAGCTTATCCCCTTCCACCAATCTTCATCATCGAAAGCAACCGATCACCCACTGGGTCAAGTTTCTGCTGGTTTTATTCGGATTGGCCGTGTTTAAGATAAAGTTCTTTTGACATCGGCTTTTTTTTTTTTTTTATTTAAATTAAAGGCTGAATACATTCTGGCAAAATTAGAATCATAACAACGCAATTGTTTAACGAGAGCCAAACCCCTTAGTGTAGCTAAGGGGAATTAGAATTATGTATTTATGGTGTTAATGTTTTTGGCCGTCTCAGGGGCCTGGCGGGGAGTAGTCGCCTTGCTAGGATACTATAGTGCCTATTAAGGCGGTCTCTATACCTACTGGTGTGCCTATTAATCTGCTCCTCCACTGTATGTAAATTCAGATCCCGGTGTAGTGTGGAGCACCTGTAATCTTTTGTAATTAGATTTCGCTGCAATTCCCCAGATCTGCACACCATATAGCCAGATCGGAGCGATGCAGTGTACGTAGACTGCCCTTTTAGCCCTAAGCGACATAGTGCTTTTTTGATTGATCAGCCACCTTAATTGCTGCATTCTTTGCCCACATTTTTTCGCCGTAGCTTTAAGGTGGTGACCGAAGGTAAGGCGTTTATCTAGCGTGATGCCAAGATATCTAGCCTGTGTGGGTTGGCTAAGGGTTACTCCATCAAGTTGAATAGCGGGGGTGTGGTCATTGAGCCGCATTAGTGTGTAGCAAGGATTTATGGTCTTCTGTGCGTTGATTTTTAAGTTCCATCGCTTGCACCAAGCTGAGAAGGTGTTGAGGTACTCCTGCATACCTGTAGCTGCCTCAGAGCGGCATTTGGAGCTAAATATATAGAATGGCTATGTCGTCCGCATACGTAGCAAGGAGAGCTTTATGGTTTACATTGGGGCCAGGTATGTCAGCAGTATAGACTGAGTAGAGTAATGGGCCCAGTACGCTGCCCTGTGGGACTCCGGCTCTCATAAGGTAAGGGTTGGAGAAAGTGTTCCTGACCTTGATCATATACTGCCGGCCTTCTAAATACGATCGCAGGACACTATAGTGTGGTGCTGGGAATAGTTTTTTGATTTTGCTTAGCAAAACTGCCGTGACCCTCCCGAAAGCCAAACTGGTGATCCGGTAAGATATCCCGTTCACTAATGATGTCCTTCAGTCGGTTGGCAATAATTCTTTCCCATACCTTTGATAGTGAGGGCAGGAGACTTATTGGCCGATACGACTCAGGATCGTTATCTGGTTTTCCAGGCTTATGAACCATTATGATTGCAGCCATTTTCCACTGCTTAGGAAAGTGTTGCACCCTTAGAATGGCATTATAGATTAAAGCCACGTAGATAATAGCCCGGGTAGGCAAGGCTTTTAGAGTGGCATTGCATATCCGGTCTATGCCAGGAGCTTTATTCCCCGGAAGGCCCTTGATGATTTCAGCTATCTCTTCAGTCTTTGCAGGCTTGATAGGTAAAGACATCTGCAAAGCTGACTGTAAGCTATCACTGGTCTCACTAAATTGGTCATCTGTGGTGAATTGGTAGTGCGTGAACCGATGACATCGGCTATGAAAGATTTTAGTAAATTAATCGCTGGGTCGAGTGGGAAGCTCAAAATAAAAGAACCTTATTGTGTTCAACATAAACAAAACAAATACATGAAATTCTGCTCTTCTATATAATATTCAAGTTTTGCTCTTGATGATATGTAGATCGAATCGGTTGCTTTAGTACTTTTGCAAATTAAAGTTTTTCAATATTGTATTCAAATTAAATTCAGTTTGAATTCTTTTGTAAAGAATATCATCGTATTTCGGATAAGATAATCAAATAATTTCGTACATATTGTACATAAAGACATATCTATATGTATGTAATAATACCCTTAATATTTCTATTTATATATATATCAATGGACATATTCAGTTATTTAAGTCGACATACATACATACATATATACACAGGCATCCGTCTATCCATTTATACATATATACATACATATATGTATATGTATCTATAAGAGCTCAGGAGTCAATGTGTCGAATCTTTCAGTAATTTCTACAATCATTTGAGTGGAACGAGACATTTGAGTGAGTCAATTGTGTATTTACTCACATGATCGAGAGAGTCATATGTTGTGGATTGAGTGACACACAACACTAAGTGTAGAACGCAGTAGATACACACATAAATACCTACATACAAACATACAACTGTCTGCGTTTATCTGCCAATGAACGCAGCCTTCGTTCTTCGTCATCTTGGATTAGCCCACTTCTCAGACAGTTTGGCTGTGATTTGAACTATTCACACAATCAGCTGATAAACATACACACACATGTTCAGTTTTATCGTAAACAAAACAAAGAAAAATATATTGTATATATATATTTATATGTATTTATTTTTGTGCTTTTGCTGACGACAAACATTTCGTCATAATCCAAAATTATTAAAAAATAGGGAAAGAGTATGTCAGAGTATCTCAGTTTACATAAATACATATACACATATAGCAACTAATGAAATAAAATTATGTTAAGTTAAATAATTCCGATTAAATTGAGGAATTGACTGAATAATTTATTTCCAATAATATTTTGAATTTTTATTAAATAAGAAAACTAAATAATGGATTAAAATTTAGGAAATAAACCAAACTTTTCAATTTTCTTTTGTTAAATGTTTAACTTTGTATTAAACAAAACTCGTTTAATCACAGCAGCAATTTTTTACTTTTATTATTTGGATATTTATTTTATTTTCATTTATAATAGAGTTAGAAATAATTGAAATTACAACTAATTTATAACTAGAGCGATAATTATATATATATAATTATTATACTTCTAGTCTTATATTAACATATTTATACATATATATAAATATATTTTAATACTTACATATTTACAAGTAGTTTTTAATTTTAATTATAGGAGATGGTATGTGTTGGTGATTTTGAGGAATTTGATGATTTTGGCAATGTGGTCCGGGGATGGTGTAGAGAGTCGATATGGGGCAAGTATTTTGAAAGATTTGGTTTTTAATATGTGATGTTGCTGGACAATTTTTTAAGATACTTATGTTTAGTGTTGAGATTTGTTGTTGTGTGGCAGTTTGGGCAGTTTGGTGTGATATTGTCTGTTATAATATTATTCGGATATATATCCGATATATATCCAATATATATTTGATATGATGACGCAGAAAGGAACAAATTATATTAAAAAAGTTAATAACTATCTATTACTTTTATATATATATTCGACTAATTAATTCCTGAATGAATTCCCATTATATAATCTCGTTTTATGAAGAGGAAAACTAAATTGAATTCTGGTCAAGTAATCAGAAAAATAATTTTTTCCGATATATTTAAGATAATGGGCCGGATATCAGAAAAATCAAATTTTCATATTTATAGCAATTCAACTTCGAGATGAGCTCCTACTTGCGGCAGAGCATCTCGAAGTCTGTTATATTTTTGATATATAATTATATGCCTATAAATAATTTTGTACATACATATATATCGTCTGATAATAAAAACTTCCGCTAAAATTTGGCTCCTTGAGAATGGTAAGAATTTTCAAAAATTAAAATCATTCCTCTTTGTGACATCGTAGCAATAAAACGTGCCGAGTGAATATATATTCAAAAATAATTTTAATTTTAACTATTTGGATATATTTTCCAAAATGAATCTTCTAAGATTTCAAAGGGTTTTTGCACTTTTTGTGCTCTTTCTTCTTTTTGGATACGATCAAGTAACATCAGCGCCACCTTCAAATAAGATGGAAGATGACCAGGTGAGTGGGAAAGTATAATGTGATATATATAATGTGTATTCTGATTGATGTATTTCCCTGTAGAATCCATGTGTCTCACCTTGTTACGAGTTCCTAAAAGAACAAATTAAGGCAACGGCACAAGATCATATAGATAGAGATAGTGAAATTAGGGAGCTTAGGAAGAGATTGGATGATCTAAATGATTATAGAGATCATATCAAATCTCTAAATGATCATATTCAAGAGCTACGTAAAACAAATGAAATACTCAGGGAATCTGTTCAAAATAAAAATAATTATGGAAAAACAGAAGAAGATTTGAAAGTTAAAGCAAAAGATCTGAATGAATGCAAGGCAGATCAAGATAAGTTGAAAAAGGAAATAGAAATAGAAAGAAATATCAAAGAAGCTAACTTCGGCCGTGCCGAAGTTTGTATACCCTTGCAGATTAATTGATTACTTTCTCCGTCATATCGGATTCAAGATATTTTAAAAATTGGAAATATAAAATTTAAAAAAAATTTGAACCAAAAAAAGAAACAGTAAGAAAAAATTCGAGTTTGCCAACAGTCGGATTTGAACCTCCACTCACGTCATTTCTAGAATCGATCTCTACCTATTGCGCTACCAAACTTATAATTCACTGCCTCGCTATTTCGGTATACATTGCAAGCGTCCAGCTTCTCGCTCTCTAAATTTTCTGACGAATTCTAGAAAACAACAACACAATACAAATAGTTTTTGTCTCTTTCTGTTTCGCACTCAGCTTGTAGTTTTTTCAAGCACGTGTTCGCATATATGTATGTATGTATGTTTGTATGTTTCCATGTATGTTGTTTGTGTACGCATATATAAAAGCAAATATAAACGTATTTAATTGGCTGCATATGCAAACATACTGATGCTGATGGGGGTTGATTCATTGATTTTATTGATTTATGTCGGTGTTTATTATCCGATCTGATTCAAACTTACTGATATGATGTAAAAGTATAATTCTCATCTGTTCACCAAATTTGGTTGAGATATCTTAAAAAACAAAAAGTTTTTCTCACAAAAACATACTTTTTCTGATGGGGGTTGATTATTGATTTTATTGATTTATGTCGGTGTTTATTATCCGATCTGAATCAAATTTGCTGGTAAGGTGTAGAAGTAGAATTGTCATCTATGTGCCAAATTTGGTTGAGATATCTTAAAAAAACAAAAAGTTTTCTAAAGAACTGTTTTGAACAACTCACATTTTGACCGAGGTACCTCTGATCTTTCCTATTTTTCTATAACTTATAGTTGTCCGATCCGACCAATCTTTGAACTTAATTTGCTTGCAACATCAACGGACAGAATGATATGACTTTTATTCACGTAGCTCAAAATTTAAGATCGATTAAGTATGTAGAAACAGACAGACGGACAGACGGACAGACGGACAGACGGACATGGTCATATCGACTCGGCTTTCGATGCTGATCAAGAATATATATACTTTATGGGGTCGGAAACGATTATTTCTATGCGTTACAAACATCTGACCAATTTTATTATACCCTCTGCAAGGGTATAAAAAAACAACACAATGCAAATAGTTTTCTGTCTCTCTGATCTTTCCTATTTTTCTATACCTTATAATTGTCCAATTCGAAAAATCTTTAAACTTGATTTACTTACATCATCAATGGACAGAATAATATGACTGTTATCTGTCAGTGTACAAATGTATATAATTGCAGTTGAATATAAGGAAGTACCCAGCAACTTTCAAACAGAATTCTTTGAGATAAGTTGAGATTTTTGTTTTCTTTATTTAATCCACGAGGAAGTAAATAGACATGTTACAGCCAAAGGCAATAAATATACACATACACACATGTACACATGCATACATGTGTGCCATCCTAACCAATAAACGCCTCTCCTCATCATTCTTCTCATTTTTCTCAATCGGTTTTCTTTCAATTCGAATACCTCAAATGCTGACATCTTCATTTCTCGTGTATTACTCGGATCTACCACATCTGCTACTGCTAAAGCTTATCCCCTTCCACCAATCTTCATCATCGAAAGCTTAACCGATCACCCACTGGGTCAAGTTTCTGCTGGTTTTATTCGGATTGGCCGTGTTTAAGATAAAGTTCTTTTGACATCGGCTTTTTTTTTTTTTATTTAAATTAAAAGGCTGAATACATTCTGGCAAAATTCAGAATCATAACAACGCAATTGGCTAACGAGAGCCAAACCCCTTAGTGTAGCTAAGGGGAATTATAATTATGTATTTATGGTGTTAATGTTTTGGCCGTCTCAGGGGCCTGGCAGGGAGTAGTCGCCTTGCTGGGATGCTATAGTGCCTATTAAGGCGGTCTCTATACCTACTGGTGTGCCTATTAATCTGCTCCTCCCACTGTATGTAAATTCAGATCCCGGTGTAGTGTGGAGCACCTGTAATCTTTTGTAATTAGATTTCGCTGCAATTCCCCAGATCTGCACACCATATGGCCAGATCGGAGCGATGCAGTGTACGTAGACTGCCCTTTTAGCCCTAAGCGACATAGTGCTTTTTTGATTGATCAGCCACCTTAATTGCTGCATTCTTTGCCCACATTTTTTCGCCGTAGCTTTAAGGTGGTGACCGAAGGTAAGGCGTTTATCTAGCGTGATGCCAAGATATCTAGCCTGTGTGGGTTGGCTAAGGGTTACTCCATCAGAGTTGAATGGCGGGGTGTGGTCATTGAGCCGCATTGAGTGTGTAGCAAGGATTTATGGTCTTCTGTGCGTTGATTTTAGGTTCCATCGCTTGCACCAAGCTGAGAAGGTGTTGAGGTACTCCTGCAGCTACCTGTAGCTGCCTCAGAGCGGCATTTGGAGCTAAATATATAGAATGGCTATGTCGTCCGCATACACGTAGCAAGGAGAGCTTTATGGTTTACATTGGGGCCAGGTATGTCAGCAGTATAGACTGAGTAGAGTAATGGGCCCAGTACGCTGCCCTGTGGGACTCCGGCTCTCATAAGGTAAGGGTTGGAGAAAGTGTTCTGACCTTGATCATATACTGCCGGCCTTCTAAATACGATCGCAGGACACTATAGTTGTGGTGTGAAAAAATTTTTTGATTTTGCTTAGCAAAACTTTTGCCGTGACCCTCGAAAGCCAAACTGGTGATCCCCGGTAAGATATCCCGTTCACTAATGATGTCCTAATCGGTTGGCAATAAGTTCTTTCCCATACCTTTGATAGTGAGGGCAGGAGACTTATTGGCCGATACGACTCGGGATCGTTCTCTGGTTTTCCAGGCTTATGAACCATTATGATTGCAGCCATTTTCCACTGCTTAGGAAAGTGTTGCACCCTTAGAATGGCATTATAGATTAAAGCCACGTAGATAATAGCCAGGGTAGGCAAGGCTTTTAGAGTGGCATTGCATATCCGGTCTATGCCAGGAGCTTTATTCCCGGAAGGCCCTTGATGATTTCAGCTATCTCTTCAGTCTTTGCAGGCTTGATGGGAAAAGACATCTACAAAGCGACTGTAAGCTATCACTGGTCTCACTAAGATTGGTCATCTGTGGTGAATTGGTAGTGCGTGAACCGATGACATCGGCTATGAAAGATTTTAGTAAATTAATCGCTGGGTCGAGTGGGAAGCTCAAAATAAAAGAACCTTATTGTGTTCAACATAAACAAAACAAATACATGAAATTCTGCTCTTCTATATAATATTCAAGTTTTGCTCTTGATGATATGTAAGATCGAATCGGTTGCTTTAGTACTTTTGCAAATTAAAGTTTTTCAATATTGTATTCAAATTAAATTCAGTTTGAATTCTTTTGTAAAATATCATCGTATTTCGGATAAGATAATCAAATAATTTCGTACATATTGTACATAAAGACATATCTATATGTATGTAATAATACCCTTAATATTTCTATTTATATATATATCAATGGACATATTCAGTTATTTAAGTCGACATACATACATACATATATACACAGGCATCCGTCTATCCATTTATACATATATACATACATATATGTATATGTATCTATAAGAGCTCAGGAGTCAATGTGTCGAATCTTTCAGTAATTTCTACAATCATTTGAGTGGAACGAGACATTTGAGTGAGTCAATTGTGTATTTACTCACATGATCGAGAGAGTCATATGTTGTGGATTGAGTGACACACAACACTAAGTGTAGAACGCAGTAGATACACACATAAATACCTACATACAAACATACAACTGTCTGCGTTTATCTGCCAATGAACGCAGCCTTCGTTCTTCGTCATCTTGGATTAGCCCACTTCTCAGACAGTTTGGCTGTGATTTGAACTATTCTCACACAATCAGCTGATAAACATACACACATCCATACACACACATGTTCAGTTTTATCGTAAACAAAACAAAGAAAAATATATTGTATATATATATTTATATGTATTTATTTTTGTGCTTTGCTGACGACAAACATTTCGTCATAATCCAAAATTATTAAAAAATAGGAAAAGAGTATGTCAGATTATCTCAGTTTACATAAATACATATACACATATAGCAACTAATGAAATAAAATTATGTTAAGTTAAATAATTCCGATTAAATTGAGGAATTGACTGAATAATTTATTTCCAATAATATTTTGAATTTTTATTAAATAAGAAAACTGAATAATGGATTAAAATTTAGGAAATAAATCAAACTTTTCAATTTTCTTTTGTTAAATGTTTGACTTTGTATTAAACAAAACTCGTTTAATCACAGCAGCAATTTTTACTTTTATTATTTGGATATTTATTTCATTTATAATAGAGTTAGAAATAATTGAAATTACAACTAATTTATAACTAGGCGATAATTATATATATATATAATTATGACTTCTAGTCTTATATTAACATATTTATACATATATATAAATATATTTTAATACTTACATATTTACAAGTAGTTTTAATTTTAATTATAGGAGATGGTATGTATGTTGGTGATTTTTGAGGAATTTGATGATTTTGGCAATGGGTCGGGGAGGTCCGAGGGGTAAGAGAGTCGATATGGGGCAAGTATTTTGAAAGATTTGGTTTTTTAATATGTGATGTTGCTGGACAATTTTTTAAGATACTTATGTTTAGTGTTGAGATTTGTTGTTGTGTGGCAGTTTGGGCAGTTTGGTGTGATATTGTCTGTTATAATATTATTCGGATATATATCCGATATATATCAATATATATTTGATATGATGACGCAGGCGAAGGAACAAATTATATAAAAAAGTTAATAACTATCTATTACTTTTATATATGTATATATTCGACTAATTAATTCTGAATGAATTCCCATTATATAATCTCGTTTTATGAAGAGGAAAACTAAATTGAATTCTGGTCAAGTAATCAGAAAAATAATTTTTTCCGATATATTTAAGATAATGGGCCGGATATCAGAAAAATCAAATTTTCATATTTATAGCAATTCAACTTCGAGATGAGCTCCTACTTGCGGCAGAGCATCTCGAAGTCTGTTATATTTTTGATATATAATTATATGCCTATAAATAATTTTTGTACATACATATATATCGTCTGATAATAAAAACTTCCGCTAAAATTTGGCTCCTTGAGAATGGTAAGAATTTTCAAAAATTAAAATCATTCCTCTTTGTGACATCGTAGCAATAAAACGTGCCGAGTGAATATATATTCAAAAATAATTTTAATTTTAACTATTTGGATATATTTTCCAAAATGAATCTTCTAAGATTTCAAAGGGTTTTTGCACTTTTTGTGCTCTTTCTTCTTTTTGGATACGATCAAGTAACATCAGCGCCACCTTCAAATAAGATGGAAGATGACCAGGTGAGGTGGGAAAGTATAATGTGATATATATAATGTGTATTCTGATTGATGTATTTCCCTGTAGAATCCATGTGTCTCACCTTGTTACGAGTTCCTAAAAGAACAAATTAAGGAACAACGGCACAAGAGTCATATAGATAGAGATAGTGAAATTAGGGAGCTTAGGAAGAGATTGGATGATCTAAATGATTATAGAGATCCTATCAAATCTCTAAATGATCATATTCAAGAGCTACGTAAAACAAATGAAATACTCAGGGAATCTGTTCAAAAATAAAAATAATTATGGAAAAACAGAAGAAGAGTTTGAAAGTTAAAGCAAAAGATCTGAATGAATGCAAGGCAGATCAAGATAAGTTGAAAAAGGAAATGAAATAGAAAAGAAATATCAAAGCTAACTTCGGCCGTGCCGAAATTTGTATACCTTCTGCAGATTAATTGATTACTTTCTCCGTCATATCGGATTCAAGATATTTTAAAAGTTGGAAATATAAAATTTAAAAAAATTTGAACCAAAAAAGAAACAGTAAGAGAAAAATTCGAGTTTGCCAACAGTCAGTTTGAACCTCCACTCACGTCATTTCTAGAATCGATCTCCACCTATTGCGCTACCAAACTTATAATTCACTGCCTCGCTATTTCGGTATACATTGCAAGCGTCCAGCTTCTCGCTCTCTAAATTTTCTGACGAATTCTAGAAAACAACAACACAATACAAATAGTTTTTGTCTCTCTTCTGTTTCGCACTCAGCTTGTAGTTTTTTCAAGCACGTGTTCGCATATATGTATGTATGTATGTTTGTATGTTTCCATGTATGTTGTTTGTGTACGCATATATAAAAGCAAATAGAAACGTATTTAATTGGCTGCATATGCAAACATACTGATGCTGATGGGGGGTGATTTTATTGATTTATGTCGGTGTTTTTATTATCCGATCTGATTCAAACTTACTGATATGATGTAAAGTATAATTCTCATCTGTTCACCAAATTTGGT
>JAECWJ010000556.1:0-57483 GCA_018150375.1 Drosophila sturtevanti | reverse complement strand
AAAAATTCATGACTCTTAAAAACAGACTCAACATCCCAATTAAAGAAAAATTAATACAGGCAGCATTATTAGAAGAATACAATTATCAGCTAGTTTACAAACCATGAAAAGAAAACATAGTGGCGGACGCATTGCCTAGAGCCCAAATCAATTCAATGACAGCAACAGTCCACAGTGCAGATAGCTCAAGCCATCTGCTCATTCCCAGTATAGAAGTCCCCATAAACGTTTATAAAAATCAAATCTTAATAGCAAAATAAGAAAAAGAACAATATGATTTCAGCATACCCTTCCCCACCTTCCATAGACACTACATTACTAAAGAACAATTTACAGAAACTGACCTTCTCAACTTATTAAAAAAATATTTAATTCCATCGGTTATAAACGGAATTTATACGACAGAAGATATCATGGGAAAAATACAAAATATTTTCCCGACCCAGCTCAATACTTTCAAAATAAGATTCTCTCAAAAGAAAATAACGGATTTAGAAAAAGATTCAGATCAAGAAGAAGAAATTTTGAAAACCCACAATAGAGCACATAGAAATGCACTAGAAAACCAAAAACAGATTGCAGAGAAATATTATTTCCCTAAAATGAAAGAAAAAATGCAAAAAATAATAAAACAATGTAGAATCTGTAAAGAAGAGAATGATAGACGACCAACAAACCCGAGTTTAAAAGAAACACCGATTCCCGAATATCCAGGGCACATCATCCACATAGATATCTACTCTACCGAAAAACATCTCGTGCTGACCGCAATAGACAAATTTTCTAAACTCGCACAGGGCAGAATTATAAAATCCAAAGCAATAGAAGATATTAGACAACCATTTCACGACATTCTATTCTACTATGGAGTACCAAAATTCGTAGTAATAGACAATGAAAAATCGCTCAATTCAGCTTCTATTTCCTTTATGATGAAAGACCAACTCCACATAGAAATTTTTAAAGTACCACCCTATAAAAGTTCAGTAAATGGACAAATAGAACGACTACATTCTACCCTATCCGAAATAATGAGATGTCTTAAAAGAGAAGGCATAGACCGAAATTTTGCAGATCTTCTATATAGAGCCATTTATGAATACAACAGTTCCATTCACTCAGTTACCAAGCAACGCCCACTAGACATATTCTTTGGCAGAAAGATTACCACAGACCCCGCACAATATGAACAAGCTCGCAAAAACAATATCACAAGATTAAAAGAACAACAAAGCAAAGACCTTAAATACTACAATCAATCCCGAAAACCAATAAAAATATACAAACCTGGACAGACAATTTTTGTAAAAATCAATACACGTTTAGGATCAAAGCTTTCTTCTAGATATAAAAAAGAAATAGTTAAAGAAGACAACAACACAACCATAAAAACAGAATCAGGAAGAATAGTACATAAAAGTAATATTAAAAATGATTTTTCTCAACAGGATACTGGGATTAATCCCGATACAGGCGCGAGTGGAAATGACTAACTATACGAATAGTCACATACTTCCTCTTAATACTGGATTAGGAAAAATCTTCTCCTCCTCAACTAGAATAATTCACGTCATAGATTTATCACAAATTAAAACTGCATTACACAATCTTGTAACACACATAGAAACGGAATTTAGATCTTCAGATCTATGTATATCACACTCTACTCTTTGAATTAGAACAAACTAAGTCTATATTCCATTCCGTATTGTACCCTAATAAAACTAGACAGATAAGATCAATAAATGTTCTAGGTACAGCCTGGAAATTTGTGGCAGGCTCTCCTGACCATGATGACCTAGTAGCTATAGAAAATAACCTAAATAGTCTTATCCAAAATAATAATCAACAAACAATCATCAATACACAATTCCAAGAACGCATAAATAATCTAACACAAATTAATAATGTATTAACTAACGCCATTCAAAAATATTCTTTCCCTACTAACAATCTCGACATAAACATCCAAACTCAGTTGCGACTGGTCAAAGAAGAGATAATTAACATAAAATACGCCATACAATGGGCAAAACTAAACATTAAAAACACTTTTCTAATAAATGAAAACGATTCAAATGTTATACAAAAAGAAATAAATAAAGCGCAAATAAATTTATCAATAGACGAAATGCTAGAATTCGCGGACATATCCGTTCTGCATAACAATACCATAACTTTATATATTATTAGAATACCCAATCTCGAAAAAGAAAATTAAGAAAATCTCCTCATCAGGCCCATAATCAAAGAAAACTCAATTGTCAATCTACAATTCAAAGAAATATTTAAGCATAAAAATACCATGTTAGGATTAAGAACAGAATGTAAGAAATATAAAAACAATAAAATTTGTAAACAAAAAAATGTAGTAGATTTAAGATATAATGATTGTATTCCCAGACTTTTATTAGGTAAAAATTCGGTATGCGATTACAGCAATGCAGACTACATCGAGAGCGTCGAAGAAATTTAAGTAGACACCATTCTGCTAAACAACTTTCAAGGCAGAATAAAATTTGAAAACATCTATGAAATTGTATGCCGCACACTGTTAATAAAATACCACAATTGATCAGTCATGATTAACGACCGAGTCTTTTCCAACATGGAAGAAACGAATATAAATCCCGGCACACCAATAATACAGATATCAGCATCAGAGGCCAAACGCTTACGAGTCCTTAGTCTAAAGACAATAGACAACCTACAAATCAACAATACCAAACATACTGATGCTGATATGTGTTGATTCATTGATCTTATTGATTTGTGACGGTGTTTATTATCCGATCTGATTCAAACTTACTGGTATGATGTACAAGTAAAATTCTCATCTGTATTTAGTTGAGATATCTTAAAAAACAAAAACGTTTTTTTTTTCACAAAAACATACTATTTCTGATGGGGGTTGATTATTGATTTTATTGATTTTTGTCGGTGATTATTATCCGACCTAAATCAAACTTGCTGGTAAGGTGTAAAAGTAGAATATGCTTAATTTGGTTGAGATATCTCAAAAAACAAAAAAAGTATTTCTCACAAGAACTGTTTTGAACAACACAAATTTTGACCGAGGTACCTCTGATCTTTTCTATTTTTCTATACCTTATACTTGTCCGATCCGACCTATCTTTAATCATCAATGAACAGAATGATATGACTTTTATTCACGCAGCTCAAAATTTAAGTTTGATTTAGTAGGTAGAAACAGACAGGTGGACATGGTCATATCGACTCGGCTATTGATGCTGATCAAGATTATATATACTTTATGGGGTCGGAAACGATTATTTCTGTGCGTTACAAACATCTGACCAATTTTTTAAGCAAAAAACCAAGGGTATAATAAGCAAAAATAATAGTCCAAATTGTTTCTGATGTTGATGAAGAATGTACATTTTAGCGAAATTAATATACCATTTGACCCTGTGGGTACAGCGTTTAAAAATTAAAAAAAAAACGTTAACATGGAGCAGCTCTACTAGGGAACTAGGGAACGCATGCTGTCTCTCTCACTCATAACAGCCGCTGCTGCCCATGACATTTCAATACAAAACGTATATTCGTATATCTCCGAAGTTTGTTGTCCGATTTCAATTAGTTTTGGTCAAATGGTACATATTGGCTATATAATTGATTGCACTAAAAATAAATATGATAGCTCTAATACAACTCTAGTTATAGTTTTTTCTATTTTGCGGGGGCGGAAGTGGGCGTGGCAAAAATTTGAAACAAACTTGATCTGCGTATACACCGGACGGATGTTGGCACCAAGTTTGGTTACTCTAGCTTTTATAGTCTCTGAGATCTAGGGTTCATACAGACGGACAGACGGACAGACAGACAGACAGACAGACAGACAGACGGACAGACGGACATGGCTATATCGACTCGGCTGTTGATGCTGATCAAGAACATATATACTTTATGGGGTCGGAAAATTTTCCTTCTGCCTGTTACATACATTTTGGCGACTTTAATATACCCTTGAACTCTATGGGTACAGGGTATAAAAATATACAAGCTATTTTCCAAAAATTGTGCTCATCCTCTTTCAAAACACTATTCAAATTTTCTATTTTAGTATGAAATGTGGAAGTTCTTATAAAAATGTATATATATGTATGTCGGAGATAAATTGCAGAGTAATTTGAAATTATAAAAAAAATATATTTTAAATATAACCAGTGTTGTTCTATGTAATATCAGAATACAATAATACAGCACTAAAAGAGTGAGAGGTCAGGATTCCGACTTCAAGTGTGTCTCAGTGTCAGATGCTATAGAGTTGGTTGACGCTGAATGTCTATGAAAGCGTCTAGGTTGAAAATCTTTCAACACGCAAAAACTCGCTGCACAAATTTAATGGAGTAATAGAATAAAATAGTCAAGACCAGCCTCATAAGGCTGATATTTAAAAACATCCCCGATATATATATCTTCAAAAATAATTTATAATTATAATTTATACGAAACATACTCTAATATAAAAACTATTTTTTTTAAATTTCAAGTAGGTACATTGGTCTGTTGCATAAAGCGTACTGTCGAAGAGCTTTTAAACTAAATGCTAAATGTAACATTCTTTTTTGTGCCTTAACCAAAAGTAGTTTTAATAAAACATATAAAATAAAACCCACATATATTTATAAAACAATGTTCGCATTATGTAATAAAATAATTTTAACAGAAAATGCTGCAAAAACAATTTGGAAAATTACCCTTTCAGCATACCATTATAATACATTTGTATGTACATACATATATACATACATAAATATAACCCTTTGTGTTGCGTTGGTTTCATTTTGGGGAGGGAGGAGTTGCCAACAAATTGGTTGGAAATAATGGATGGTGAAAAGAGGTAGCATGTTGGTGTACATACACGAGCTCAACGGCAACGAGAAATAAATACCACAATCTGTGAAAGCTAGACAAACTATGTAAGAGTAGGAAACGCTAGAAAAGCGTTTACAGTTCAAGTTTAGAGAAATAAAGAAACAGATCGCAAACTATCCAGATGACAAGAACTGAACCAAAAAATATCAAAGAAACTAACTTCGGCCGAGCCTACAATTTTTTAAATATTGGAAATATATAATTTTAAAAAATTTGAGGCAATAAAAGCAACGTAAGAAAATTTGTATTCGCCACGGCTAGTTTTCTGTCTCTTTTTGTTTCGCACTCTGCTTGTAGTTTTCTCAAGCACGTGTTCGCATATGTGTATGTATGTTGTTTGTGTATGCAGATATAAACGTATTTAATTGGCTGCATATGCATACATACTGATGCTGATGGGGGTTGATTCATCGACTTTATTGATTTATGTCGGTGTTTATTATCCGATGTGAATCAATTGAATTGCTGGTAAGGTGTAAAAGTAGAATTCTCATCTGTGTGCCAAATTTGGTTGAGATATCTCAAAAAAACAAAAAAGTTTTTCTCACAAGAACTGTTTTGAACAACTCAAATTTTGACCGAGGTACCTCTGTTCTTTCCTATTTTTCTATAACTTATAGTTCTCCGATCCATCCAATTCTTAAACTTGATTTAGACAAAAGATCAATGAACAGAATGATATGACTTTTATTCACGTAGCTCAAAATTTAATTTCGAAAAAGCACGAAGAAACAGGCAGACGGACAGACGGATTGGTCATATCGACTGGGCTACTGATGCTGATTAAGAATATATGTATATTCTTTATGGGGTGGGAAACGATCATTTCTATGCGTTACAAACATCTGATCAATTTTATTATACCCTCTGCAAGGGTATAAAAATCATTAAAAAAAATGTATTTTTTTCGTTATTTCAATAAAAAGTTAAAACAAAACATTAAAAAATCTGTTTTAATCATTAAAATTAAAATAATAAAGTTCATTTGTGATCAAAAAAGCTTTTTTTAAGTGAATTTTATGGGTAAAATATGCCTAGAAATATTTTTCAACTTTGACCTTGAATATCAATGTATGTATACCCGCGCACGTGGTACCTTCGGAAACTGAATTTGTAGCTTAAGACATTAGTTATCAAATGCTTTTTCAATTTTGAAAATCGCTTCACTATTTAGAAGACATGATTTTTGACAAGCGAAATGTGTAAAATCCGTAAACACACACACACCGTCCCTCTTCCAATTTTTAAAATATCTTGAATCCGATATGACGGAGAAAGTAATCAATTAGTCTGCAAGGGTATACAAACTTCGGCACGGCCGAAGTTAGCTTCTTTGATATTTTGTATTAAATTCTTCACCAAACATTTAACAATAAAAAATATATTTCATGGCTATTTAATTGGTTTCTAAATTTCAAATCTTCAATTGATTCTTTCTAAAAACCGGTAGTCTATTTGGTTGACCGACAGTATTATTTGGTAGTTTAGTTAACATCATTCTCAGTGGGTTTATAAAACTGTATTTAACATTTACAAATTAAGTTAAAATTAGAAATTGAAATCGTTATGCCTTAGTTACATACATACATATGTATGTATGTATGTACGGTGTAGATGTCATTGGTATTTATTTAATCAAGTACTCACATATGTCTATATGTTTGTACATATGTATACATGTAGACATACACGGACAAGTGCATACATACAAACATATGTACCTATGTACATTCATATGCATGGGCAATACCACTTTCGCACGCACACATTAAGCTCAGAATAATTAATATTAAAGTTACGAAACCGGTTTTGGTGATGTATGGATGTATGGATATGTAACTATATATATACATATGTATGTTTATGATGCAAGTTGTGCATTTAACATACATACATACATATATTTACCTATCTCTACCTATATGTATATGTATGACCTATCTCTACCGACATACATACATATGTAACCTATTCTATCGATGCAGTCCTATTAGCGGTAGATCAAAGAAATATACATACATAGGGTATAAAAATTTCGGCCCGACTGTATTTTTATTTAATGACGTAAGTATGTATGTATGTATGTATCTTATTTAATTTTTTTAGCTGACTCCTAATTTAAATGCGGGTCTTCATATCACAGCATGCATCCACATAAAAAATTTGTTTACAAAATCAAGTACTATTTCCACTAATTGCTGTATAAAATAATACTTTTTGTGTAATTGCAGATAAATTCATTTGATTTTATGAGTTCAATGCTTGCCGTTTCACACGATAAATCCCTCATATTTAAAATGACTTAATACCTAAAAGTTTAAGATTCGTATAACTATCTTACAACGTTTAAATTAAAAAAAAAAGATTAAAAAAGACGTACCACCTTCCTTAATTATTCCTTTTGTGTTTTGTTAAAGCAGCTTGATATTGAGGCATCAAACCCAACTGAACTCGTTACTGTCATTGACTGAAAACTAGGGTACCTTACGAAACAAAGCAAAACAACTTTTTCATTTCGATTTATTTTGTAAATGTGAATGCAAAGCGGTTTTATGTTTTTTAAACTTGGCGCGGAAATTATAATGCGTACTCGTATACCATATACCCATTATAATTTGCACTCGTAATTGTAAGAAACTATTTATAATAAGACCGAAAGTTAGAGAGTAACATAAAAAACATTTTTTATTACTTTTTGGTTGTCGCAGAATAAAAAAGTTGATTTCGGCAATTGCAGTTTCTGACAATTCAATTATTTTCCTAATTTACATAAAATAATAAAAAAAAACAATTAAAAGCGAAGAAAAAAACATAATTTGATATTATATGTATCTTATTCACACTCCAAGTTTGAACTCGTGCATCCTGACCCTGTAATTCTGATCTCTGCCTACTACACGACTATACCTAAGAATCTAGGTACCGCTGTAAAAAATATTTCAAATATCAAATAGGTGGACGGGCAGACAGGCGGGTTTATTTTAAGCGTGGGTTATCAACGCCAAGTACATGGCAAAATTTGTTTATTTTAAGCGTGGGTTGTCAACGCCAAGTACATGGGGTTGAAATCTTTCGGATCGGACAACTATAAGGAATAGAAAAATTGGAAAGATCAGAGGTACTTCGGTCAAAATTTGTTTTGTTCAAAACAGATCTTGTTAGAAAAAACCTTTTTTGTTTTTTGAGCTATCTCAACCAACTTTGGTCTATGGATGAAAATTCTACTTTTACACCATACCAGTAAGTTTGAATCAGATAATAAACACCGACATAAATCAATAAAATCAATGAATCAACCCCAATCTCTTTCATGTATGTATGCACAAACGACCTACATACATATGATATAAATATACATACATAGACAAAAAACCATTTGTATTGTGTTATATACAATAAATAAAAATATATATAAAGCGATGTCGCGATATTTAAATTTGGTGGTGTAATAGGTAGAGATTAAAAATTGTAATATTCGCCGGGTCGATCCCGGCCGAGGCGAGTTGAAATTTTCTTATGTTGGTTTTTTTTTGCTTCAAATTTAAAAAAAAATTAATTTTTACAAAGCTTAACAACTAGTTGTTAAGAGTTGCAACTCTTGAGGCGGATATGATGAAGAAAGTAATTAATAAATTTGCAAATGTATACGGATCCCCACGGCCGAAGTTAGCTTCTTTGTTATTTTTTATTTAAACTTTTTCATATTTACAGAAGCTTAAAAATCTTGATGCTGATATGACGGAAAGAGTAATGATAAGAGCATCTATGATTCAGAAACTTTTATTTTATTATAATTTACTTGGGACACCGAAAAGAACGAATTCACTACATGCGATTCGCTCCCGGTTCGCCCATAATGCCAACTCTGGTCCCTTTTGGAGGGCTTAGGTCTTTAAAAAACTGGTATCGGTTGGAAAACTTCTCGCTCGGCGACTCTACTGTGGTATTGCCCACAGTCGACTGTAGATCCGTTTGTATGGAGACGTGGCCAAAAATACTTTGAGTTAAGATAAAGTAATTAAAACTTGTCCAATAATTTTAAAAAATATTTAAAATATGTAAGGACAATATTCGGCAGATCGGGCCACTATACCATATAGCTGCCATATATAGAAACAATCGGTGGGAATTCTTTAGTATGAGGTGGGAATTCTTTAGTATGTGTTTCGTTATCAAGCACAACCAAATTCAGGAAATACATATGCATTAGCTGCCAATGGGTATAAAAAGAATCTGCAAGGGTATCAGATCTTTGGCGTGCCAAAGATCACCTTTCTTTCTTGATTTTAACCAAATTCACGAAATATATCATGTATTATGTATATTAAACATGTTATAATTATGTTCATTTATCAAAATAAAATATGTATATATGTATAATAAATTAAAAATTAAGTTGAGAACAAAAATAAAGCTAAAGGGTATACACCAATAAATTAAAAAAAGATTTTAATAAAGTAGACTTTTGTTTTTTAGGAAGTTGTCTTTGTCCTGTTATATATGGATCCGATCTAAGAATTAAATTATTTATAAAGTCTGTATTTGAAAGAGTACGTACCGACTGTGCTGAAGTCTACATATTTTTATCTCATTGTTATTGGACTCGGTAGCTTCCTCTGATAGCTTTCCAATCGACACTAATGCATGCTTTATCACAACAGAACCATGGATTAACACCCTATGAACGATCGCCGGTAAATAATACCATGGATTTGTAATTAATTAATTTTAATTTTTAAATTTCTCTGCATTGATATTATATCCGGATCCGATGGCTTGCAATAAAGTTGCACATTTATGAATTAATCTTTCATCAATTCCAGTCATTTCCGAGTGTTTCTCTGTGTTTGTCCACAATTATTCCCATCATTTCCGAAAATTCCTTTTTAATTTTAGTTTTTCACGCCATACAGAATTCTTTATTTCTGCACCTCTTTTTTGCCACATTTTGACCTCTAATTTATATGAAATGAGCAAAAAGTTTTCAAAAAAGCGTATATATGAGTGTGGTGGAGACAAGCCGAACTAATACAATTTTTTTCAAACTTATTTACTCAAACATTTTTCGAGGTCGCTAAGCGTCGTTTATTTTGTGCCACATACATAACACTTTGCGAACGATGATTCACTTAGGGCGTTGCACACTTTTCCATCTACCACAGTAAGATGCAGACTATGCGTAATCAGAATTTTTGTATTGGAAGTGGATATTTCGGTAGGTGTTAATAGTAGTATTTTTTCCCTAAAATATTTTTCATCTTCAATCGATAGTTCAGTTGTCTCTTTTTTCAACTGAATCCTGATTGGGCGACAGTAATGAGTAGAAGATGGTCGGGGGTTTTTCCAAATTATTTGACCATCTTTTTGGGTAACAAGCTGCAGAGGAACGTATGATGTTACAAATAAGCTCCTATCGTTGAAGACCGCGTTAAAAAATTTTTGCTTGTATTCGCTTTACCCAGTACTTCCATCAAATCCCCATTTTCCGCTCAAAAATAAATTTGTAATGGAATCTTCATTGACCGTTGGAACAACATCAGCTTGAAGCTCTAATATGCTTGAAATTCGTCCACAAAAATATTCTCAGGATATCTCTGTTTTTTGAGTTCAATACTCTTTGAAAGCTTGGGAAAAACTCAAAAGATATTTTGCTGTTAACGAAGTTTCTGATGAGTAAATATTGGCTTTAAGTCAATTTCAATATTAAAAGGGAAAGAACTGCAATTGGATCAGCTTCCCTCTGAAGACGGGACGCTCGCGAGGAACACTACTGATTGCTGCAATATTGGCTTGTTGCATTTTAATGAAATAAATTCATTTTCACTCAGCCAATCGCTTTCGTATTGAGCAACAAGTGATTTTGTTCGATTGTAGTTTTTCCAGAAAGTTTCTATTCTTTTGCAGACGTATCCTATTCGTTTTGGTAAATCACCAAACTCTGCGATGTAGCCTTCGCTTTCAATTGTTTCTTCCAAATTTTTAATGACGTTATTAAATTTTTGTGCGTTAGTTCCGCTAAATGTGCACTATAAATTAAAAATATATAAGCGTGAGAAAACACACTTATGGGATGAGCCTAATAAAATTAAATTCAACGGGGTGTTAGGGAAGGGATAGAGGTGGTTGTAAACAAAATTAAATTAAAATTTTAATTTTTAACATTTAAATAATTTAAAGCAAATACAAATGAACGAATAACGCAGACAAAGCAACTTAAAAATAATGAAGGAAAACTGCTTTTGCTGGGTAAAACTTACATTTTCAAAACAAAGCCGATCTTACTATATTTACTACTATATATCCATTGGCAAATTCTGGCAGCTAATCCTAACATATTTCTTACAAATATTATTGACAAATACGATGGCATACATACCATATGTATAATTTTGTGGGATCACAACTAAAACTTTAACTAATTATGAAAAAGACGTTCACAAGACACACAAAAAATATTAGGTTGATCAAAACAAATTCTCAAGTAGAATTTATTAATGTAATTATTAATAAATAAATTTATAATAAATACCTTCAACTTTAACTTCCATTTTAAATAATTAAATTCAGACTACTCAATCAAATGTTTAAAAACTTTAAAGTTCACTTTTGGTGTGACAAAAAATTCAATTCGTTGCGAAGAATTGCACGACAATGAACAAGTGTTCAAGCTTTAAATGGTATTCTTAGAAAGTCCCGTTAGATTTCCTGAAAAAAACGATTTACAATCAAAAAGTTTGAACATTTTAGAGACAATTTGAGTGCATTTGGTCACATTATTTTTTTTTCGATCGACTTTTTGATTTTTGGCCTATGGGCGGAACCACTGTGGATTATAGTCCTGACACCTGCCTTCTAGAGTCCCACGAAGTGGTGCGCTCTTGGAGATATAAACGCGATCTGCATCCGTGGATTAATACGAATTCGCGAATTGCGTCCACCTCGCCTTCGATTTTGCGCTGAAGGTGCTCCAGCTTTTGACATGGCTTGCACTTAAGACATAATACCCAAGACTTTACTGACCAGAACTGCTCACTTCACTGGTTTACTAAAGCTCTTGGACCAACACAACAATTCGGTAAATGGACGAGACGGAGATAGCGGAAATATTGCATCTAGTTTGATGCAATAGGAACGTTTACAAGTCGCCCCCGGACTCTCAATAGCGAAAAGGAGCATTACGATTCACTATACTCAAGTATAAAAGAGTCTAACCTTGAACTATCTGACCCATTCACAAGCTCTCACGAATTTGATCGATATAATATATATTTATCATATCGATATAGTATATTTTATTTTGAAGTATTTCAACAATTTTATGAAATGCTTCTTTTCGTCCCTTTAGCCACAGCTCTTGCATTAGGATCTTTCTTTTAAAAACTTAAGCACCTAACAGGCCTAGTGGAGATGTCACTGAAAGAATGTTCCATTTGGTCGCTCGAGTTCTCGATTTTGATTTGGAAGATATCTTGTCTAAGTAACCGGAAAACACCAAGTGCTTTGGTTAAAGAAGGTTTCACGAATGATATATCGCTGTGCTAAGGGAAGTAGAGATTTCAGAACTGGTTGAGAACCAGTTTATCAAGTCAACTCCTGCGTTGAGATATATTTGAGACCCTTCCGACTTAATTGTCAGAAGATCCATCCAGTCAATATGTCATCGACATAGAAGTTCAGCTTGACAACTTCAGCGTCCTTTGGTCTTGACGATTCAATTAGCTTTGTTAAACACTCTCAAAGAATTATCTGGAATTTTTCTCCACACTATCAGCTGGTAGTCTCGTTCTGCTTCAAAATATACTTTTGCAATCGAAAGCGAAGTAAAATTGAGTATAACTCCTCCTGAATGTTTAGGCCTACCATTAGGATGTCATTCATCGCAACTTGCGATGAAGTTTTGCATGATGCGTGCAATCCAACACGAAGTTTCGTCGTTGTACTTTGAGATCGTCAAACAACCGATATAATTGCTAATGAATGATATTTTTCCATGAATTTCAAATATTTCATTTCTCATCTTTCTACCCTATTTTTTATAGCGACAAAAACCGCTGCTTAGCAATGTCAAATGAAAGCCCAAGCGCTCTGTGGCTCGATTTAAACGGTAGCTGAAAACGACCAGATGATAAGATTTGAAAATTTTCAGCAGAATGTTTTTCGCACAGCTGATGACCACCAGTAACCTATTCGAACATTGTATTCTGACCATGCCTTACTTGTCCGATTGATAATAGGTCGTCGAATGAGTCTGGTCCAATGAGTATATCGAGTTTTTTTGGACCACCTAACTGCAGCTAATAAGCATTATCATAGACTTTTCCTCTGTGGCTTGGAAAGCGTTAACGGTTCCTAGAACTTCACCAAAGAGATACGAATTCACATAATAAAATTTTTCTATAAATAAGGGTTTTAAACAACGAGATGCAATTTTTAAACCTAGAGTACTTACCACTTAATTTCGACAGTTGCAAGCTCGGAAAACGAAAACGATTTGGTGATACTGACCTTTTTTTTATAAGATGCTGATATCGGACACAATTCTTCTAACTCTGACCTGAGTTTGATATTTTAGAGCGATGTTGAGATTCGTACTCAACATTTCTAGTCGACATTAAAACCTGTTACTTGAAGCGGAATACTTTCATTTTTTACTCGTTTTCTTTGCAGTCTTTATTAATTGGTAATAAAATTTGTATACCCTTGCAGAGGGTATAATAAAATTTGTCAGATGTTTGTAACGCATAGAAATAATCGTTTCCAAGCCCATAAAGTATATATATTTGTTGGGTTTTCACTTTGATTTTCACTTTGGATTTTTGTTTTGCTGTACTTAACTTATTTCACTTTTCAGAACTTTTATTTTTGCGCTTACACGAATTCCCCGTTGCTTGGGAAATCTGAATGGGCCTTCTCTCCGATTAGCAGGGCCTTTTATACCCAAACTTTGTGCTAGACATGTCTGAGGGCGCATATAGCCCTCTCACTCTAACCAAGCAAGCGGGGACTACGTTCAGCAAAAATATAACTGGGTCTCACTCACTCAAATTTTCGGACAGAAGGTTTGACATACCTTTTGTCGTACCTGTATTGCAAGTCATTAATTGCAATAACAATTCTCAAGCATTTCCCCTACACCTTCAAACTCATATGACATTTCCTTCCAGCATCATACTAATCTGACTGTACCAATATGTGGCAACTACAACCTGTCACCTAATTGACTCCAGCAATAGGGGCAATAACGACAAGGTGTATCGGAATTAGTAAACCTATGACACCACTAGAACAGAAAAGCAATAACAATTTGATGACACGACATATTCTTGATCAGCATCGAAAGCCGAGTCGATATGACCATGTCCGTCTGTCCGTCTGCCAGTTTCTTCGCGCTTTTTCGAAATTAAATTTTGAGCTACGTGAATAAAAGTCATATCATTCTGTTCATTGATCTTTTGTCTAAATCAAGTTTAAGAATTGGATGGATCGGAGAACTATAAGTTATAGAAAAATAGGAAAGAACAGAGGTACCTCGGTCAAAATTTGAGTTGTTCAAAACAGTTCTTGTGAGAAAAACTTTTTTGTTTTTTGAGATATCTCAACCAAATTTGGCACACAGATGAGAATTCTACTTTTACACCTTACCAGCAATTCAATTGATTCACATCGGATAATAAACACCGACATAAATCAATAAAGTCGATGAATCAACCCCCATCAGCATCAGTATGTATGCATATGCAGCCAATTAAATACGTTTATATCTGCATACACAAACAACATACATACACATATGCGAACACGTGCTTGAGAAAACTACAAGCAGAGTGCGAAACAAAAAGAGACAGAAAACTAGCCGTGGCGAATACAAATTTTCTTACGTTGCTTTTATTGCCTCAAATTTTTTAAAATTATATATTTCCAATATTTAAAAAATTGTAGGCTCGGCCGAAGTTAGTTTCTTTGATATTTTTTGGTTCAGTTCTTGTCATCTGGATAGTTTGCGATCTGTTTCTTTATTTCTCTAAACTTGAACTGTAAACGCTTTTCTAGCGTTTCCTACTCTTACATAGTTTGTCTAGCTTTCACAGATTGTGGTATTTATTTCTCGTTGCCGTTGAGCTCGTGTATGTACACCAACATGCTACCTCTTTTCACCATCCATTATTTCCAACCAATTTGTTGGCAACTCCTCCCTCCCCAAAATGAAACCAACGCAACACAAAGGGTTATATTTATGTATGTATATATGTATGTACATACAAATGTATTATAATGGTATGCTGAAAGGGTAATTTTCCAAATTGTTTTTGCAGCATTTTCTGTTAAAATTATTTTATTACATAATGCGAACATTGTTTTATAAATATATGTGGGTTTTATTTTATATGTTTTATTAAAACTACTTTTGGTTAAGGCACAAAAAAGAATGTTACATTTAGCATTTAGTTTAAAAGTTCTTCGACGTATGTACTTTCGTCCGACTTCTTTGACGCTCGACTTTCGACAGTGCGCTTTATGCAACAGACCAATGTACCTACTTGAAATTTAAAAAAAAATAGTTTTTATATTAGAGTATATTTCGTATAAATTATAATTATAAATTATTTTTAAAGATATATATATCGGGGATGTTTTTGAAGTCAGTATCCTGACCTCTCCCTCTTTTAGTGCTGTATTATTGTATTCTGATATTACATAGAACAACACTGGTTATATTTAAAGTATATTTATATTACAATTTCAAATTACTCTACATTTTGCAATTTATCTCCGACATACATATATATACATTTTTCTAAGAACTTCCACATTTCATACTAAAATAGAAAATTTGAATAGTGTTTTGAAAAAGGATGAGCACAATTTTTGGAAAATAGCTTGTATATTTTTAGATATGTTAGTCAATTATTAATCGCAGACATAAACTTTTTTGACCAAACAAAATTGGGAATTTTTATAAAACCAATCATTTTTTTTGGGAAGCAGTGATATTAAAATGTCGAAATTTTGTTGTTGCGCTAATTAATGTTCCCTTTTATTATACAGCTACATCACTTTTTTTATATTACCTTTTTCCTTACCTTACCTTCCTTACCATACCTTACTTACCTTACCTCTCAAAAAAGTAATTGGTCTATTATTAATTGCAAATGTCGGTCAAAGTTTGGTCTTTGATATTTAGTCAATCAGGTCACCTACCCTTATCAGAGTCACTAAGAGATATATTAAATTAAAATCCGAATTTAATTTTTATTGTGTAAGAAATAGTTTTTACACAAAATAATTTCTTGGTGACATTGTTCCTATTATAGCTAAATCATATAGCAGAATGATTTTGTTAAAACTTTATAGAGTTATTTTTATTAATTTACTTTGACCTTTGAACTTTCATCATTCTTTTTGGCATACTGTAGGTTACTATAGGTAAGTTTTTAGTGAGATTGTTCCTATTTTAGCTATAGCATATAGACGACCGATTTTTTTGATGACATTGGATGGCAAAAAAGGTTAAGTTAAAGTTAAGTTAAGTTAAGGTTAACAAGATTACTTTTAAATATGTTTAAGGCACAACAAAAAGGTTACATCGTATTTAGTTTAAAATAATCTTTCCACGTAAACGTGATTTTGGGACCATCTACGTTACCTACTTTTTTCAAACATCATACGCATTGTCACGTTATACATTCGTAATTTTGTAGTACCCAAAATATTTTGGTTATAATTGAAGAACACAATGGCAACTAAGTCATCATAAGATTACGATCTAGACTGATTACTTCGTAGATCAAATAATTCCTCTTATTTTTATCTTGTAGTTTACCAATTTGTGCCTTTGCTTTGGCGCGCAACTAGCGTTTTGTTCATTTCCAAAACTGGTTTTCGCTTCTTTATCAATCAGACGTTGTCACGTTATACATTCGTAATTTTGTAGTACCCAAAATATTTTGGTTATAATTGAAGACCACAATGGCAACTAAGTCATCATAAGAATACGATCTAGACTGATTACGTCGTAGATCAAATAATTCCTCTTATTTTCATCTTGTAGTTTACCAATTTGTGAATTTGCTTTGGCGCGCAACTAGGGTTTTGTTCATTTGCAAAAATGGGTTTCGCTTCTTTATTAATCAGGCCTTTTAACTGATGGTCTCCTTTGTTTCACATCTTCACTTCCGCTAGCAACTCGAATGGTGAAGTAACTATGCTTCTGGTGAATATTGAATTAATAGAGTGTTGAAGTTTGCTGACATGACGGTGTATGAATGTATATAAGAACAAAAGTAATCGGTATAGGGTGCAACATTAACTTAACTCAACTTATGACAACTTAACAGGATGCAACTTCAACTTAATAAGACGTTAACTTATTACGAGTTCAACTTATTACAACTTTATGTCAACAACTTCCTTCAACTGACTCGATCGACATACGACTCAATTCCCTTCTAACTGCCCGGAATTACTAGGGTTGGCTATTGGTACTACCACCAGTTTGCCCTGTTACATCCGGTCATGCTGATTCTCGTCGTCTGACCCAGTCGACACAAGGTTTTCGTTTGCTTCGATGTACTTCCAAAGTTTCATGTTGTCTGAACTCGTTGACGTATCTGCTGGGCCGTCCAACTGCGCCCCTTTTCGCACATCATGTCGGCAGTTTAGCTTAATTTTAAGCACCTCATAAGGTCCTTATCATATACTTCCTTGCATTTTTTCTGTGCTCGTTCTATTTGTTTTTTTTTTTGCTTCCTCTCGCCTAATCTTTGTCAAAATCATTGAACAGCTCCTGCTCCATCAAAAATAGGAACAAAGCTAAACACTCATTACGGGCAAAAAGCGGCTGTCAATCAACTCTAGTTGGTACTGGTCCGATTCTAAGACAGTATTAAAATGGCTCCGCATGGACCCCGAAAGTTTCAGCAGTTTGTCATGCATCGTGTGGGCGAAAAATTAGAAGTTTCTGATGTCAATCAATGGAATTGGGTACCTACTAATGGAAACCCTGCAGTCTGAATGGCCAAAATGTACCGATCTGGGGCCATTAATTAATGACGAGATCAGGCATAACCTATTTTTTATCGACAATTCGTCGCTGGAACCGATAACACGGAATATTTTTCCAACTGGCGTAGGCTATATCGAGCCGTAGCGCTCTACATTTTCTACATAGAAAAACTACGGCCAAAACATAGGATGGATCACCACCGAAGGAAGTTTCTTACGAGAATGTTGCGTGCGCAAACATTCATTCTAAGACATGCGCAATCTTCGGAATTCAAATCAGAAGCCTACAATCTAGCCCGAGGTAAAACCATAAAATCAAACTCCAAACTAATATGTTTGAATGAAAACCAATTGCTGCGCACCAGAGGAAGAGCAGAAAACCTGTGCAGCCAAAATCAAATAGTGCTCCCGTATGGTCATCATGTAACGCGGCTTATAGTTAATTGGTATCACCAGGAAATGTACCACACTTCTCATGAGACGTGTATTAACAGAATACGAGGCGTCCACTACAAACCACGTTTGCGAGTTCTATACAAAAAGAAACGAAAGTCCTGCCAACGCTGTAAAAATCAGAGTGCCAAACCTATTGTACCCCAGATGGCACCTCTACCAGCAGCTAGGCTGGCTGCCTACCAACGACATACTTTGGCCTTCTTCTTGTGACGGTAGGACGGCGCAGGGAGAAGAGGTGAAGTGTTATCTTCACCTGCCTAACCATAAGGGCAGTACTTTTGGAATTGGCATGTTCTCTGGATACCGCTTCATGCATCATGTGCATCCGAAACTTCTGTAACCGGCGCGGAACTCCGAGGGAGATCTATAGCGACAACGGAACCAATTTTAAAGCTGCCGAAAAGGATATTTGCGACGAAAACTGCAAAAGGTCAACTTTAACGAAGTCAAATCGTCGTTTGTTAACATCAAATGGAAATTTAACCCACTAGCGGCTCCTCATATGGGGGGAGCATGGGAGCGACTTGTACGCTCCGTGAAAACGGTGCTCTATGCAATTTGTCCGGCTAGGAAATTCACCAGCGAAGGCCTGCAAAGCGCTCTCTGGGACGTGGAATATATCCCAGACCACTCACTTTTGTTCCACACGAGGCTATCACACTAAACCATCTGTTAATTGGATCAGCAGGCGGCTATAAGCCAACCTTTGACCCAACATTTAGCGTGCGGCATATGTGGCAGGCCACGCAACAATTCGCCGACCAATTCTGGCGGCGTTGGGTGAAGGAATATGTTCCTGACCTGACCAGACGTGGCATGTGGTTTACAAAAAAACCACCAATAGCAGTCCGAGACGTCGTATTAGTGGTGGACGAAAATCTGCCACGCAACAGCTGGCCTAAAGGTGTGATCGAGCATATAATTCTGGCCAAAGATAACCAAGTGAGACGAGTGCTGATCAAGACAACCAGCGGGACTTTGCTGCGGCCTGGGGCTAAGGTAGCTGTACTGGACGTCGCCAGCATGGGAGGAAATTTTATATTAGGTTAACACACGTGTAGTTAATAAATGAATTTAATGAAGAATAACTGTGTTGGTCTGCTCCAAAATTCCGCCGTATAGAAAATCAACGTCTAACTCAACAATTCTTTAAAATTAAACTTAATAAAGTTTCTTCGGGTCAACCCAAAGAATTCTTTAAACAAAGCTAACGAATTTCAAGGGTGTACCCAGAAACTTCGATCTAATCACATAACGGGGTAACCCCTTTACGATTACACAACCACTTGTAACACATTGTATAACATAAACGGTCAACCGCCAACGACTTACATAGATAAGTCCAATTAAAATTACCAACATCTCTGCATAGTGAAGTTAACTCCAAAGTCACTCGGAATCATGTCAAATAGAAATCTGTCCAGCGGGGTATATCACTGCAAGAGATGCTTGCAGGACAATAACGACCGAATGGTCCAATGCAATCAATGTCACTCCTGGTATCATTTCGATTGTGTGGAGACCAAAGAAGATGGCCTTGATAGCAGCTGGAACTGTGACTGTGCAAGCGTAGCTACCGAAGTCGCCACCACAATCTTAACCAACGCTCTGCAGACTGTCGCCAGTGCCATGCGTGTAGATGGGCCCCAGGCTGCATCATCGCCAGCAGAAATAACGGATTTTGCAAAAACAACGGCTGCCAGCTTTATTGCAAAATTAAATACGATGGTAACGCAATCAACGAAAAGTGTCACGTGGCAACTCTTTAACACGTTGCCACTGACAGCGGCGAACCAGGTGCAGTCAATATATTCACCGTCAACAATAAAACCATGCATGACAGCAATGCAACAGCCGCATCTCACAAATTTTCAACCACGCGTGGCACATCTAGCAGCACCAAATGCATCGCAAATAGCAGCGCGTCAAGCAATTCCGAAGGAACTGCCCATCTTTGATGGAAATCCGCAAAACTGGCCACTGTTTTATAGCAGCTTCCAAACCAGCACGAAGATTGCGGGCTATACGGACGCCGGGAATCTCATGCGACTGCAAGCTAGCCTAAAAGGTAAAGCACGAGAAATGATACAGTGCAAATTGTTGTTGCCAGCCATGGTACCCGAAATCATTCGAACACTGCGTATGTGTTTCGGGTGGCCAGAACATATTTTGCACGATCTGATGAAAAAGGCAAGGCAACTGCCTCCACCCAAAGATAAGCTCGAACCACTTATCGAGTACGCCCTATGCGTACGGAATATTTATTCAACTATGGAATCCTGCGAACTTCGCAGCTACATGGAGAATCGAATGCTCGTGCAGGAGCTAGTGGAAAAACTCCCCACACAACTGAAGTTGCAGTGGGCAATGTATCCCAAGGACCTAAAAATACCGTCCATGGAAACAAGTGGATATACGACATAGCCAAAGCAGCAAGCCACGTAACGTCACCAATATACCACAAAAAGGGTGCCAGCCTCAATCAAAGCTGTGCGAAGTACAGGTAGATGTCTTTGGAACAGAAGAAGTCAATCGCACGCAACTGCAAATTGTGCAATCGGTGCCTTAATCGTCACCATCGGAAATGCCAAGGAGCATACTTTAGCTCCTTTATGTTTATGTGGCGCTTCTTTACAAACGACACATGTGGCATGCGAGGATGCAAGAGCATGCACCACCCACTGCTCCACGAGGAGTAGCAATCAACAGAACCCGCCGTAAAGGAGACGGTTCGAAACGTGCACCAGCCGGAGACCAAACACATGCAAATGCACAGAGACCCGAGTCAAACCCATTTCCATGTTCTTCCAATTCAAATTATAAATAAAAACAAAGTAACTAATACCTTTGCATTTCTAGATGAGGGCTCATCAGTAACACTCATCGAAGAAAAGATTTATAAACAGCTGGGCTTGAAATGCATACCTAAACCATTATGTATAAAATGGACAGGCAATACTACACGGAAAGAAGACTCGTCGGAATGCATCACGCTAACTATTGCGAACCCAGATAATGGCAAACGATTCTCCTTGGAGGATGTCCACAGTGTAGATGGACTAAATCTACC
Organism: Drosophila sturtevanti; assembly: GCA_018150375.1. Taxonomy (NCBI): domain Eukaryota; kingdom Metazoa; phylum Arthropoda; class Insecta; order Diptera; family Drosophilidae; genus Drosophila; species Drosophila sturtevanti. The sequence continues at coordinate 36,053 of JAECWJ010000556.1, read as the reverse complement.
AGTGCAGTCCATTAACATGCGTGCACTCGCTGAACAGTTCCCGTACTTGGCGGAACTACCCATAGCGTCATATTCTACTGTACGCCCCAGCATTATCAGCGGTACAAACAACTGGAACCTCGCCGTGACCCTCAAAATTAAAGAGGGAATGTGGCATCAACCAATTGCATCTAAGACTTATCGTTCTTGGAGGTTTTCTTTCCTTTTTCCTTTTTTCCCCTTTTTAATAAGGTGTTAGTTATAAACCCAATTTGCCTTAACAAAGTGTAATAGTGAAAATTTTTTTTATGACAAGTGATAATTGCAGTGACGAAGAGTTAACTGAGCTGTGCGAGGAATTAAATATTTATACCGAAAGCAAAAAGAATAAAACAGGAAAAATGAATGCGCAAGAAGTAATTAATATAATGCATGAAGCAGTAAAATCTGCTCTAGCTGTTCAAGCTGAAAACCTAGAAAGAAAATTTACAGAGCAGTTAGATGAAAAAATAGGTGTGCTAACCAGACAGGTTTATGATTTAAAAATCTCCACACCGGATGTGGAAGTGTATGAAACAGTTAGAGTAGTACCAGGAGTCGAGTGTAAGGAGCCACTCGATATAGTAAGATCAGTTCCAGAATTTAGTGGTAGCCAGGCAGAATATGGTGCATGGTGGTCAGCAGCAACATTCGCGTATGATCTGTTCCGTCCGTACAATGGCAGTACAGCACACTATCAAGCAGTGGGAATAATCAGAAATAAAATCAAAGGTACGGCAAGTTCAACACTTTCATCCTATAATACCGCTTTAAATTTTGATGCCATAATAGCAAGACTAGACTTCACGTATGCAGATAAAATACCAGCTCGCGTCATAAAACAAAAATTGGGTGTGCTCAGACAGGGTGAATTGTCCCTTTTAGAGTATTTCGACGAAATCGAAAAAAACTTTGACCCTCTAACAAACAAAACGCTGATGACTCAGGATATGTCAAAAGCCTTAACTCTCAATGAGCAACGTCGCGAGGATGCATTGCATTCATTCGTTTCAGGACTTAAAAAGTCTCTTAAGGCACACGTTTTACCGGCAAGGCCCAAGACTTTGCCAATTGCCCTTGCAATGGCACAAGAGGCCGAAGCTAGTAATGAGTATGCCAATTTCGCTGCAACCTTTGCAAAGGCTGCAGATGATAAAAATAAAAATTCAATTAACAATTCTCAAGAACATTCAAAGAAATCACAGTACCATCACGATGGTCAAGCAAATACGGGTCAAAATAAAAACCCACATTTCAATAAAAAACAGAACTATGCTGGCAAGAGAAACCAAAGTTCCAGACAGTTCACCAGTTCAAAATCGAAACAGGGACGAAATCAAACTCAGCCCATGGAGCCAATGGACATTGATCGATCTACATCGCGGTTTAAACAAACAACTGCCTATCAGCAGCGAAAACCTTTCGCGAGTTCGACGCAAAGTCGTCAAAATGTGAACCATAATCAGGTTGTGCCAGACGGTGACGAAGATTATGAGTCGAAAGCGGAGGACGTTGTCACAATCCTTGAGGACGAACAATCCCGATATTGAGGCCTGTTTTTTGCATTTTTCCTCCCGTACATTACAACACAGTTAGACGGGAAGCAATAAAAATTCTCGTAGATACTGGGGCATCCAAAAATTATATTAAACCATTGTCCGAATTAAAACACATTGTCCCAGTGCAAAGTCCGTTTCAAGTTAAGTCCATCCATGGCTCCTCCTCTGTCAATACAAAATGTAAAATCAATCTCTTTGGGGAAGAATCCTTTTTCTTCATTTTAACCACTTTAACCGATGTCAATACTATTATAGGGTTAGACCTTTTAAGAAAGTTAAACGCCACCATCAATTTTACGGAAGGCAAAATTTATTTTAATGGGGGTTCTGAGGATATTAAGTTGCAAAAATTTGTGGACGTAAATTTCATTGAAATAGATGAAGAAGATGTTCCTCTTGCTATGAAAGAAAAATTTCAGAAAATGATTAAGCTAAGAGCCTCTTCATTTGCAGACCCCAAAGTAGCTTTACCATTTAATATAAACACGGTGGCAAACATTCGAACACAGGGAGAACCTGTTTTTTCAAGATTATATGAATATTAAACAACTTTTAAAATAAGGCATTATACGACCGTCTAGATCGCCCTACAATAATCCCATTTGGGTTGTAGACAAAAAAGGCGTTGACGAGTAGGGCCATAAAAAGAAAAGAATGGTCATTGATTTTCGGAAATTAAACCAAGTAACTGTGTCGGACAAGTATCCGATTCCCTCTATTACGACAATACTGTCGAACATGGGAAAAGCACAGTATTTCGAAACTTTGGACCTAAAGTCGGGATTTCACCAGATTGAGCTGGCAGAGGGGGATAGGGAGAAAACCGCCTTCTCTGTCAAAAGTGGGAAGTATGAATTTTGTCGACTCCCATTTGGACTAAAAAGCGCCCCTAGTATTTTTCAGAGGGCTATTGATGATGTTCTAAGAGAATACATCGGGAAAATTTGTCACGTCTATGTGGCCGATGTTATCATATTTTCTGAAACAAAAGATTATGTTAAACACATTGACATTATTCTTCAATGTCTTAGCAATGTAGGTATGAGAGATTCCCAGGAAAAATCGAAGTTTTTCAAAAAAAGCGTCGAATACCTCGGGTTTGTTGTTACTAGTGGGAGGTATAAAAACCTCGCTAGAAAAGGTTCAGGCTATTCAGTTTATTAAACCACCAACATCTCTGTACGAGCTAAGGTCATTTTTGGGCTTATCTAGCTATTATAGGTGTTTTATAAAAAACTATGCCGCAATCGCAAGACCGTTAACAGAAATACTTAAGGGAGACAATGGGAAGGTTAGCACCAACCACTCCAGAAAGGTCAAAATCGAACTAACCGCTAAACAGTTGCAAACGTTCGATAGACTTAAAAATATTCTAACATCTGAAGATGTCATGTTAAGATACCCTGATTATAAAAAACCATTCGATCTAACAACAGATGCCTCAGGATAAGGCCTGGGAGCTGTACTGTCGCAAGACGGAAGACCCATAACAATGATTTCAAGAACATTGCGGGACAGCGAACCTGACCTAGCGACTAATGAAAAGGAACTTCTGGCAATCGTTTGGGCTTTAAAAATTACCTGTACGGAGTTAGAGATTTAAACATTTATACGGACCAGCAACCCCTTACCTTCGCAGTGTCTGATCGCAATACAAACGCAAAAATAAAGCGATGGAAATCCCTTTTTGACGATCACAACGCGAAACATATTTATAAACCAGGGAAAGAAAATAAAGTTGCCGACGCTCTGTCACGGCAAAACATAAATGCTTTACAGTCTCAAAAAACACCTACACTATTGATTTAACAGACAAGCCGATCAATTGTTTTAGGAATCAAATTGTCATCAAAGAGGCAGACTTCCCTTCAGTAAGAACATTCTTACTTTTTCAGACAAAAGCAAGGCAAATTATTCAAGTGTCTGATAGAAGTACATTAATGCAAACGTTGCAGAATGTAATAAATGCAGACGTAGTCAACGCAATACACTGCGAACTTACAGTGCTTGCCTTCGTTCAGCATAGACTTGTCCAAATGTTCCCAACCACAACTTTTAGGTAATCGAAGTACCTAGTCAGCGATATTCCTGACCGAACGGAAATACTAACAACTGAGCATAATAGAGCTCATCGAGCAGCCCAAGAAAATGTTAAGCAAGTGCTTCGCGATTATTTCTTTCCAAATATGAACAGATTAGCAACAGAGATTGCTGCAAATTGCAAAATTTGTTCAGTGGCTAAGTACGATAGACACCCTAGAAAGCACTTATTGGGTGTCACACCCATTCCATCTTTTGCAGGAGAAATTTTACATGTCGACGTTTTTTCAACAGATAAGAAACTTTTTTTTACATGTCTTTATAAATTTTCCAAGTTCGCTGTAGTACAGCCCATGCTTCCCGAGCAATTGTTGACATATAAGCTCCATTACTCCAATTGATTAACCTCTTTCTAAAAGTCAAAACTATCTATTGTGACAACGAACGGTCACTGAACTCTGAGACAATAAAATCATTGTTGTTAAACAATTTTGATATTCATATTGCAAATGCACCTCCACTGCATAGCACTTCGAATGGGCAGGTGGAGAGATTCCATAGCACCCTGACGGAGATTGCAAGATGCAAAAAATTAAGTTCTCAAACCAACGAGACAGTTGACGTAATACTACTAGCAACAATAGAATATAACAGAAATATGGATAGCCATTCGGTGACAAACAAGCAACCGATAGAAATACTTCATACGACAACCGCAGAAATGGAGGCAGTTATTCGAGGAAAACTCGAGAAAACCCAGAACAAACAATTAGAACAGGGGAATAAAAAAGAGGTGATAAAAAGTATCAGGTAGGAGACAAGTTATGGGTGAAGTCCAATAAACGATTAGGTAACAAACTGCCCCCGTTATACACGGAAGGTACAGTGGAAGCAGACCTGGGAACGTCTGTTCTCATAAAAGGGAGGGTGGTCCATAAGGACAACCTTCCATAAAATATTTTTATTATTTTTTAATTTCTAATAGTTCATTTAGAATTAAACTCGTGCAGCCGATACTAATGGCTTTAATGGTGGCTTCGGTAAAATTGACGGATTACTCAACGTCCAATTGCATACCTGTAATGGACGGAGATGTAACATACGCCGAAGAGACGAGAGTGTTGGTGGAATCGTTTAAACAAGAACATGTGAGAATAGTAATACTAGCAGATATCGATAGGATAAGTACACTAATAGAGATATTAAGAGTACATCACAGGTATGCTAGGAGTCTAAACATACTAGGCTCAGCTCTTAAAGTGGTTGCGGGCACCCCAGATTTTGATGATTGGGAACAAGTTAAGTTTAGACAAAATCAGTTAAGTGAATAAGAAAATAGACAAATTGAAATAAATAGTAAACTTCAAGATAGATTAAATAAGCTCACTAACTCTTTAAATGAAATAAGCAAAATCGATGAATTAAATATTGAACACCTATTTGAAACTGTCTTGGCAAAAAATAGAATGGTCATTTCAGACCTACAAAATTTAATATTAACTATTACACTTGCGAAAGCAAATTTAATAAGCCCCGTAATACTTAACGACCTAGATATTCAGGAAATCAAAAACAAACATCCCACTAACAGTAGTGTAACTAATATCTTAGAGGTAGCTAGCATTAAAGCTTTCCAGAATAACGACATCCTACACTTTCTGATAAAATATCCAAATCCGAAATTAGTATGTAAGAAAATTAATGTTTATCCTGTTCAAAGAAAAAATATAGTTTTAGATTTTGCGGACTGTGGCACGGAGTCGTATGCGGTTACTGGGTGTGATGTGGCGGTGAGCACAACATTCTGCAGAAGATCAACAACACCTAATTGCGCACAGAACCTCATATCCGGGACACCGGCGAAATGCGGCACTCGATCCAGCCATCTGGATCCACTGACAGTGGTAGATGATGGGATAATAATTATCAATGATGTCACCGCAACCATCATCAACAAAGACAATCACGCGCGAGTGTTTTCTGGCACCTACTTAGCAACATTTGATGACAAAGTCACCATAAATGATACCTTGATCGTTAACAATTATGGGGCATTGAAGAAGAAACCAATGGTTGCAGCTATCTCCCAAATCAACATAACAAGCCATCGGGAGAAAATGAGTCTGTCACTTCTACATAAGCTACGCTTGACCATTTTACAATACATCGGTCAGCTTCGCTCCAACCTGGTATCTGGTTCATCAGTAGTGGTGCTATCCTGGTCATAGTTGTGGTGGCAATCCTCATCATCTACGAGCTACGTCGTCGTTGGAATTGCTGATTAGTAACCTTCAGACCGCTTTAAAGAAGTCCGAGGACGTCCATCACTTACTTGAGGTAGGAGTTATGATCAGCCAAACAAATAAGTGAACGGAAGCGATTGCAACATAGTCGCAGACGCAGCGTCATCAATTAGTCGGTCCCACGGCCGACCGAAATATGATTCCCCAGCTGAGGCGCATTGACCGCGGCTACCAACTGGATGGCACGAGGCGCTGATTCAGCTATTCTTGGTTAGCTGTGGATTTTTTGGGTATTAATAAGATATTATAAGTTTAGTTTCAAGTACTTAGAGTCGGCCAGTCGGTCGCTAATAAAATCATAATAATCTTTAAAAGAATAACTTGTATGCTGACGATGTTTAGCTTTGCCTTAGTTTCAAAGATATGGTTTCGCCCAGTCGATTACAGACTGACCTTAACAATTTTCAGTGTTGGTGTCAACACAATCGTTTGAATTTAAACACTGCAAAGTGGAAGGTTATGACATTTAATAGAAACTGCCCTCAACTCATAACCTATTTCCTAAATAATTCTCCATTAGAACGTCTAAATGTAATGAACGATTTGGGTGTACTCATGGACCATAAATTGACTTTCAACTCCCATGTTTCCACAATTGTTGGCAAAGCAATGGGTGTTCTCAGATTTATAAAGAGATGGTCAAAAGAATTTGACGATCCTTATACTACAAAAATCCTCTTTACCTCTTTGGTCCGGCCCATTTTGAAATACGGATCTTGTGTTTGGTCACCTCAATATGAGTCACACCAAATGAGAATTGAATCTGTGCAAAAGCAGTTTTTACTTTTTGCTCTTCGTGGTCTGAACTCGAATCACAACGTCAAGCTTCCCTCGTACTCGAGTAGGCTTCTTTTGATTAACCTCCCCTGCCTTACTAACCGTTGAATAATGCTTGGTGTAGTTTTTATGCACAAGCTCCTAAATAGTGATGTAGACTCGCCTGATCTATTGACCCAAGTAGAATTCTCTGTACCTTTCAGGCCTACTAGAAACTATCTTCCCTTAATTCTTAAACGCTGTACTACTAACTTTTCTTTGCATGAACCCGTTCGAGTTCTTTGTTCTGACTACAATCTCCTTTACTTGTCTGTATGTTTGTATTCCCCGCGACTCGTGCCGTACGTTATGCGGCCCAGAGGTTTCTTTGGTTAAACGAAAGCAACGATACGCATCAGCCAGAAGTATACCTTATGGAAGCGCTCACTTTTGGGATCAACTGCATGCGGATCGATACCAGCACCAGTATCCTCTCGTAGCACAAGCAGTGAAGGATTACCACTACGTAGATGACTTTATCTACAGCGATGACAGCGATATAAATGTTGCAAATATTGCGACTCAAGTGCGAAGCATCCATTAAGCAGGCGGCTTCCACATACGGAATTGGGCATCAAACTCTCAGGAGGTACTCGATATGCTCGACAGCCAATCGAAGTCTGCCACGGCAGTTGAAATCACTGAGACTGAAAAGGTACTTGGCTTGTATTGGACACCAGGCTCCGATGACTTCATCTTCATATGTAAGTTTGCGAGGCTGAAACGAAACATATTCGAAGGCGACAGAACACAAACAAAGCGAGAACTTCTTTAAGTGCTGATGTCAATGTACGATCCCCTCGGCTTCATTTCATATTTTCCAATTGAGCTGAAAATTCTTCTACAAGATATATGTAGAAGCGGCATTGGCTGGGATGACAGCTTTCCAGAAGACCTTGTACCTAAATGGATGCGATGGAAACGTCTCCTACCAACAATGGCTGGTGTATCTATTCCTAGATGTTACTTCCGAAGCAGCGAACGCACACAAAACATTCAGCTGCATACGTTCGTGGATGCCAGTGAACTGGCCAATACAGCGGTCTCCTACCTACGTATACGGCAAAGGGAATCAACCTATCTCAGCTTTGTGGCCTCCAAGGCAAAGGTGGCCCCGCTAAATCCAATGTCCATTCCAAGGATGGAGTTGCAAGCTGCCGTCATTGGAACAAAGCTAACCACTCGGATTACGGGCAAAAAGCGGCTGTCAATCAACTCCAGTTGGTACTGGTCCGATTTTAAGACAGTATTAAAATGGCTCCGCATGGACCCCGAAAGTTTCAGCAGTTTGTCATGCATCGTGTGGGCGAAACATTAGAAGTTTCTGATGTCAATCAATGGAATTGGGTACCTACTAATGAAAACCCTGCAGATTTTGCTACCAAGGCATCCAACTCTAATAAATTCACAAAATGGCTCAACGGACCAGAGTTCTTACTAAAGCAGCAGTCTGAATGGCCAAAATGTACCGATCTGGGGCCATCAATTAATGACGAGATCAGGCATAACCTATTTTTTATCGACAATTCGTCGCTGGAACCGATAACACGGAATATTTTTCCAACTGGCGTAGGCTTTATCGAGGCGTAGCGCTCTACATTTTCTACATAGAAAAACTACGGGCAAAACATAGGATGGATCACCACCGAAGGAAGTTTCTTACGAGAATGTTGCGTGCGCAAACATTCATTCTAAGACATGCGCAATCTTCGGAATTCAAATCAGAAGCCTACAATCTAGCCCGAGGTAAAACCATAAAATCAAACTCCAAACTATTATGTTTGAATGACAACCAATTGCTGCGCACCAGAGGAAGAGCAGAAAACCTGTGCAGCCAAAATCAAATAGTGCTCCCATATGGTCATCATGTAACGCGGCTTATAGTTAATTGGTATCACCAGGAAATGTACCACACTTCTCATGAGACGTGTATTAACAGAATACGAGGCATCTACTACAAACCACGTTTGCGAGTTCTATACAAAAAGATACGAAAGTCCTGCCAACGCTGTAAAAATCAGAGTGCCAAACCTATTGTACCCCAGATGGCACCTCTACCAGCAGCTAGGCTGGCTGCCTACCAACGACATACTTTGGCCTTCTTCTTGTGACGGTAGGACGGCGCAGGGAGAAGAGGTGAGGTGTTATCTTCACCTGCCTAACCATAAGGGCAGTACTTTTGGAATTGGCATGTTCTCTGGATACCGCTTCATGCATCATGTGCATCCGAAACTTCTGTAACCGGCGCGGAACTCCGAGGGAGATCTATAGCGACAACGGAACCAATTTTAAAGCTGCCGAAAAGGATATTTGCGACGAAAACTGCAAAAGGTCAACTTTAACGAAGTCAAATCGTCGTTTGTTAACATCAAATGGAAATTTAACCCACTAGCGGCTCCTCATATGGGGGAGCATGGGAGCGACTTGTACGCTCCGTGAAAACGGTGCTCTATGCAATTTGTCCGGCTAGGAAATTCACCAGTGAAGGCCTGCAAAGCGCTCTCTGGGACGTGGAATATATCCCAGACCACTCACTTTTGTTCCACACGAGGCTATCACACTAAACCATCTGTTAATTGGATCAGCAGGCGGCTATAAGCCAATCTTTGACCCAACATTTAGCGTGCGACATATGTGGCAGGCCACGCAACAATTCGCCGACCAATTCTGGCGGCGTTGGGTGAACGAATATGTTCCTGACCTGACCAGACGTGGCATGTGGTTTACAAAAAAACCACCAATAGCAGTCCGAGACGTCGTATTAGTGGTGGACGAAAATCTGCCACGCAACAGCTGGCCTAAAGGTGTGATCGAGCATATAATTCTGGCCAAAGATAACTAAGTGAAACGAGTGCTGATCAAGACAACCAGCGGGACTTTGCTGCGGCCTGTGGCTAAGGTAGCTGTACTGGACGTCGGCAGCATGGGAGGAAAACCAGGCCACGAAGCGGGCAAATTTAGGGTGGGGGAGAATGTTGCGGCCGAAATCTCATTACCACCCACGCAACCAGAAGAGGGTTAACCCATTACATTTACATTTACATATCTTTTCTTTTGCACTTATATTCTTAACAAAACGCCGCCTATATGCTGGGAATTTAACCTTTGCATCGGTGCTTTAGTTTCAAAGTCGCTTCTATGCTTGTTGCCATGCAGATAGCAAATCAGTTGACGACAATAACTAGATAGGCACAGTTTAATTTTAAAACTGTACCAGCACCGTAACATTAAAATAGTTTATATTAGGCTAACACACGTGGAGTTAATAAATGAATTTAATGAAGAATAACTGTGTTGGTCTGCTCCAAAATCCCGCCATATAGAAAATCAACGTCTAACTCAACATTAACGAATAATAAATATGTTCAAATTATATGTTTTCAGTCAAAAAAAGAAAACTCAAAGTTAATCCTTTTTTTGTGAAGAAAATTACAAAAAACAAATATTTGCAAAATGTAGAGATGACACATCAGAAAAACAAATAAGCAGAAATCTCATCATAAGAGAATCACAACTTGCCCGGCCGGGGTCTGATCCGCGCTTTTCGTTTATAGGGCTGATCTCTACCTACTTCACAACCTTCGGTATATATATATTGCAATCGATCAGCTTCTGGCTCTCTTAAGTTTCGTTCTAATTCAAGAAAGCAACAACGCAACACAAATGGTTTTCTACCCTTTCCCACTCTTTTTAAACTTTTGTCAAGGACGTGTTCCTTTATATGCACATAAATACATACATATGTATGTGTGTACATATCTATATAATTTAAAGGCAACCCGTTTTCTTTAGAGATGATCTGTACCCATTGTGATAAACACATCTCAATTAGTAAGGCCAGGAGAAGTGATTAAAGTAAGCTACATCAACCACATAAAAATTTCCCATTGAGGAGAGCTGTTGTTGTTGTTCATTCGTCTTATGTATGTGTTCTTTAGTTTTGTATTTATTTTTTACTAAATAAATTGGTGAAGCTGAAATGGAATCTTTTCCTCAGTTTGGTCCGAATATAGTTGAAATACCTATTACTATGGATATGTTTCGAAAAAAGTATTTAATTTTTAGAAATTTTAAACTCGGTTATTTCGGTTCCAAACAATGATGAATGTTTTTTTGTCAGCTTAGAAGTTTTAAAAAGAAAGCCAGGACAAGAACATATAACGAAACATTAGATAAAATTGTCAGCGACGATGTGCGCGAACATAATAATTTTCCGATTTAAACTTTCTTTCAGTTAGTGGCTTGCCTCCACATAAATAAGTTTTAAAAGAAATTATGATACTTATTCGAAATTTAAACTCAAGATAAGCTTTAGTAAATGGAACTCGAATGCGCGTCAAATGCGCTAAAACTCAATTGATTGCGAAGTTTTAATAGGTGTAGGAGAAAATTCTCGAATTTTAATTCCCCGTATTTATATGTTCCCGAATATGTCGAGAACCATTTTACCTTTCGTACTTCACAGAACTCAACTTCCAGTCATTCCTGCTTTCAAACATTTCAAAATGTGGGAATTTTATTGAGGCCTGCTTTTTTGTCGCGGACTGTAGAGTTCGATCGCTTGATCGATTGAGACTCTATATTTCAGAAAGTGTAGATCAGGGCAACAGGATATTATTTATAGAGATGTAATTAGTTCTTAATTTATTTTCGTAAAATGCGGTCGATTGTGTCGGCCATGGGTATTTTTAGTACATGTGTATAAACGTATGCGATTGGGTGGGAAGCGATGATATTAAAATACCTAAATTTTGTTGTTGCGTCATACGAAATTAATGAGAAAATTCCCTTTTCAGTTTTTCAACTTGGTATAATCTCTGTAATGATAAAAAGATTCGGTTTCTGTGTAAAGGGAACATGTTCGCTTTACTTGACAAAATGAGAATGTTCTCTTTCTATATTTAAAATCATTTCTTCCTAAGTACATAAAGTAGTTTTTATATGTTAACAGTTCTGCCGCCGCCCCGGAGCATGTAGCATGGAGTATATGTGTACAGATATGTGTATAGTATATGTGTGGAGACATATGTATATGCAGACGGCATATACCTATATGCAGACTAGCTCTTGGCTACCAGTGTGTTCTCATGTTCAAAGTGCTTACGCAGCAGTTCTCATGCTGCTTCCCAGTCCACATAAGTGGCTGGTCATATTTCGGGCTTATGTAACAAAGCAACAGAGTGTCGCGATGTTTGTGAGAGTGATACTCTTTGATTTGTATGCATATTGTATATATTACAATACCGTTAGCATATGCTTATCATTTAAACAACACACTACACCTCTCAAAAAAGTAATTGATCTGTTGGGAATTGCAAAGGTCGGTCAAGGCTTACTTCTTTGATACTTAGTCAACCTTTTAGTAAGCTCTCTGTTTTTCTTTAGATCATTTCGAATTATCAGCCTTTTTTTTTTGGCATACTGTAGGCTTGTAAGTAAACTTGATACAAATCTCTGTAGAATTCGTTTGATCGAAAGTGTTACATCTTTGCTGCAAAGTATACCAACCCTTATCAAAGTCACTAAGAAATATATTAAATTAGTAAAATTCGAATTTAATGCTTATTGCTTTAGAAATAGCTTTGCACAAAATATGTTTTTGGGCACATTGTTCCTATGGTAGCTATAGCATATGGGCGACTGATTTTGTTGATGACATTGGATGACAAAAAAGGAACCATGTGGGTTCAATTTTATTTGTTTTATTGAAATAATTTTTGAATAAGTTTAAATATGTTTAAGGCACAATAAAAAAGACTACATCGAATTTAGTTTTAAATAACCTTCCCACGTTTAGATTTGCGACGTTTGGTTCTTGCGTTGACGGTTGACTTTCGGCTCTCCTCTTACTCACCAAAATGTCAACTAAGTCATCAGAAAAATACAATCTAGACTGATTACGTCGCAGATTACAATACCTCTTATTTTCAGCTTTGGTGTGCAACTCGTTTCGGTCATTTGTAAAATATTTTTTTTTATTTCGATCCGAAATAAAACCCGCAGAGTTACCAAATTGCATGGTCAGTTTCTGTATGACATCATTAGAAGTTATAGATTTTGTTGGGTCCAGCCAACAAAATTTCGTAAACGAATCGATTGTAGCCAGTACATGCTTGTAGTCATTGTGCGTAGAATTGAGAGAACCCAAAACGTCAATTTGATATGTTAAAAGTGGTACATCATCCGTTAAAGCGGATGCAATAATCCTTCTTTCTATCCAGTTTAGCGACTACTAAGAATACTGGGAATGCAACATTCAAAGTACCGCTTGATCTTTTCTCAACTTGTGGTATAAAATATTCTCTGCAAATTAACTGCTTTAATTTTTTTGCCGCAAAATGATCCTTTACATGGTCCTCAGCGATGATTTATTTTTGCATAGCAATGGGGACCACAATAAGCTCAACTTCGTTAACCAGCTTGTATAAAATGTCTGACTTAAGAAAAAAGTTGTCATACACCTGGATGATATATTTTAGTATTTCCTTAAGGGCCTTTATTTTCATACCCTTTTGGTTAGAAGTTTGCAACGCAGAGAAGGAAGCATCTCTGACTTAAGAAAAAAGTTGTCATATACCTGGATGTTATTTTTTAGTATTTCCTTAAGGGCCTTTATTTTTATACCCTTTTGGTTAGAAGTTTGCAATGCAGAGAAGGAAGCATCTCCGACTATATAAAGTATATATATCTTCGATCAGCATGAATTGACGAGTCGATCTAGAACAGTCCGTATGTCCGTCTGTCCGCCTGGCTGGATCAACATATTCTTCTCCGAGGCAGGATCACAGAGGCTTCTTACTGCTGCAGGCATTGTATATCTCGGAATCTTCCCGATCAAACGGCTATATCATATAGCTGGCATAAGAACGATCGGTTATGAATAAAGTTTATCCTCAATAACTTTGTTTCTTAACCGACTGCCACGAAATTTAATATTTGTGAGTTCAATATAATTAGCAATACCTCAATTAAGTTCTATTAGAATCGGTTGACCATATTATATAGCCGCTATAAGAACGATCGGTGCAAAAAAATCAAATTATATTTGAAAAATCCGATTTTCCATCATTAAGAACATTCTTTCCAAAAAAGGCAAGGCATGTCATTCACGTGTCTGGCAGAAGTACATTAATGCAAACATTGCAAGATGTAGTAAATGCTGACCTCGTCAACGCAATACATTGCGAAGATCCAGTACTTGCCATCATTCATCATAAGCTAATAGAATTGTTTCCAATGACAACCTTTAGGTATTCAAAGTACTTGGTCAATGATAAAGAGCAATACTAACGACTGAGCATTATAGAGCTCATCGAGCGGCCCAAGAAAATGTAAATCAGGTGCTCCGCGAATATTTTTTCCCGAATTCGAAATTTGAACTCAAGATAAGCTTTAGTAAATGGAACTCGAATGCGCGTCAAATGCGCTAAAACTCAATTGATTGCGAAGTTTTAATAGGTGTAGGAGAAAATTCTCGAATTTTAATTCCCCGTATTTATATGTTCCCGAATATGTCGAGAACCATTTTACCTTTCGTACTTCACAGAACTCAACTTCCAGTCATTCCTGATTTCAAACATTTCAAAATGTGGGAATTTTATTGAGGCCTGCTTTTTGTCGCGGACTGTAGAGTTCGATCGCTTGATCGATTGAGACTCTATATTTCAGAAAGTGTAGATCAGGGCAACAGGATATTATTTATAGAGATGTAATTAGTTCTTAATTTATTTTCGTAAAATGCGGTCGATTGTGTCGGCCATGGGTGTTTTTAGTACATGTGTATAAACGTATGTGAGTGGGTGAATTAAATTCCTGTTTTTGGCGGTCGATATATTGATTTATTTATTTTATTGTCGGTATTTATTATCCGATCTGATTCAAACTTACTGGTATGGTGTAAAAGTGGAATTATCATTTGTATACCGAATTTGAAATAAGTGGACGATCGCGGTATCTAGGGGTTATACCTACTTGGAATTTAAAAAAAATTGTTTTTGTATTAGAGTATATTTCGTAAAAAATTTAAATTAATCTGGCAAATATTTTTGAGGATATATATATATGGGCGATGTTTTTAAATTTTCAGCCTGATAAGACTGGCCTTGACTATTTTTCCCCATTTTCTCCTTCTCCAATCAAAGTGGACGCTTTCATAGACTTTCATCGTCTACCAACCCTATAACAACTAACACTGAGTCACACTTGAAGTCAGTATGTCCTGACCTCTCACTCTTTTAGTGCTGTATTATTGTATTCTGATATTACATAGAACAGCACTGGTTATAACACTGTAAAAGTTGGCCAGAAATTTCAAATTACTCTAAATTTTGCAATTTATCTCCGACATACATATACATTTTTCTAAGAACTTCCACATTTCATACTAAAATAGAAAATTTGAATAGTGTTTTGAAAGGATAAGCACAATTTTTGGAAAATAGCTTGTTTATTTTTAGATATGTTAATCAATTAATCGCAGACATATAAAACTAAAAATTTGTTCAGTTCTCATGCTGCTTCCCAGTCCACATAAGTGGCTGGTCATATTTCGGGCTTATGTAACAAAGCAACAGAGTGTCGCGATGTTTGTGAGAGTGATACTCTTTAATTTGTATGCATATTGTATATATTACAATACCGTTAGCATATGCTTATCATTTAAACAACACACTACACCTCTCAAAAAAGTAATTGATCTGTTGGGAATTGCAAAGGTCGGTCAAGGCTTACTTCTTTGATACTTAGTCAACCTTTTAGTAAGCTCTCTGTTTTTCTTTAGATCATTTCGAATTATCAGCCTTTTTTTTTGGCATACTGTAGGCTTGTAAGTAAACTTGATACAAATCTCTGTAGAATTCGTTTGATCGAAAGTGTTACATCTTTGCTGCAAAGTATACCAACCCTTATCAAAGTCACTAAGAAATATATTAAATTAGTAAAATTCGAATTTAATGCTTATTGCTTTAGAAATAGCTTTGCACAAAATATGTTTTTTGGGCACATTGTTCCTATGGTAGCTATAGCATATGGGCGACTGATTTTGTTGATGACATTGGATGACAAAAAAGGGAACCATGTGGGTTCAATTTTATTTGTTTTATTGAAATAATTTTTGAATAAGTTTAAATATGTTTAAGGTACAATAAAAAAGACTACATCGAATTTAGTTTTAAATAACCTTCCCACGTTTAGATTTGCGACGTTTGGTTCTTGCGTTGACGGTTGACTTTCGGCTCTCCTCTTACTCACCAAAATGTCAACTAAGTCATCAGAAAAATACAATCTAGACTGATTACGTCGCAGATTACAATACCTCTTATTTTCAGCTTTGGTGTGCAACTCGTTTCGGTCATTTGTAAAAATATTTTTTTTTATTTCGATCCGAAATAAAACCCGCAGAGTTACCAAATTGCATGGTCAGTTTCTGTATGACATCATTAGAAGTTATAGATTTTGTTGGGTCCAGCCAACAAAATTTCGTAAACGAATCGATTGTAGCCAGTACATGCTTGTAGTCATTGTGCGTAGAATTGAGAGAACCCAAAACGTCAATTTGATATGTTAAAAGTGGTACATCATCCGTTAAAGCGGATGCAATAATCCTTCTTTCTATCCAGTTTAGCGACTACTAAGAATACTGGGAATGCAACATTCAATGTACCGCTTGATCTTTTTCTCAACTTGTGGTATAAAATATTCTCTGCAAATTAACTGCTTTAATTTTTTTGCCGCAAAATGATCCTTTACATGGTCCTCAGCGATGATTTATTTTTGCATAGCAATGGGGACCACAATAAGCTCAACTTCGTTAACCAGCTTGTATAAAATGTCTGACTTAAGAAAAAAGTTGTCATACACCTGGATGATATATTTTAGTATTTCCTTAAGGGCCTTTATTTTCATACCCTTTTGGTTAGAAGTTTGCAACGCAGAGAAGGAAGCATCTCTGACTTAAGAAAAAAGTTGTCATATACCTGGATGTTATTTTTTAGTATTTCCTTAAGGGCCTTTATTTTTATACCCTTTTGGTTAGAAGTTTGCAATGCAGAGAAGGAAGCATCTCCGACTATATAAAGTATATATATCTTCGATCAGCATGAATTGACGAGTCGATCTAGAACAGTCCGTATGTCCGTCTGTCCGCCTGGCTGGATCAACATATTCTTCTCCGAGGCAGGATCACAGAGGCTTCTTACTGCTGCAGGCATTGTATATCTCGGAATCTTCCCGATCAAACGGCTATATCATATAGCTGGCATAAGAACGATCGGTTATGAATAAAGTTTATCCTCAATAACTTTGTTTCTTAACCGACTGCCACGAAATTTAATATTTGTGAGTTCAATATAATTAGCAATACCTCAATTAAGTTCTATTAGAATCGGTTGACCATATTATATAGCCGCTATAAGAACGATCGGTGCAAAAAAATCAAATTATATTTGAAAAATCCGATTTTCCATCATTAAGAACATTCTTTCCAAAAAAGGCAAGGCATGTCATTCACGTGTCTGGCAGAAGTACATTAATGCAAACATTGCAAGATGTAGTAAATGCTGACCTCGTCAACGCAATACATTGCGAAGATCCAGTACTTGCCATCATTCATCATAAGCTAATAGAATTGTTTCCAATGACAACCTTTAGGTATTCAAAGTACTTGGTCAATGATAAAGAGCAATACTAACGACTGAGCATTATAGAGCTCATCGAGCGGCCCAAGAAAATGTAAATCAGGTGCTCCGCGAATATTTTTTCCCGAACATGAATAAATTGGCAACAGAAATTCGTTCAATTGCAAAATATGATTGACATCCCAAAAACATCTATTAGGTATCACTTCAATTCCATCCTCGACAGGAGATGGAATCCTGAGTGCTCAGTGCTTAAAACCTAGCGAGTGGATGGGATCTTCGGACAGCGGATGGAAGAGGTTGGGATGTGGAGCTCGAGGGTTTCTAAGACGCGGTACCAGTCGACCAAAAATTGGTTCAAGTCGGACCACGTGGACAAGTCGGTCTTATTGGGAATGGATTGTTCCGGACCTTTCCAGAGTCGTCAAACACCCTTGAATGGTCGTTTACAGATCTTTAAGGGCAGTACACGTCTCATGCGTGACTGGAGACAGATTGTACAAAATTTTTGTCTGAGTGGCTACTAGCTGCCGTTTATTTT
The DNA here is from genome assembly GCA_018150375.1 of Drosophila sturtevanti. NCBI lineage: Eukaryota > Metazoa > Arthropoda > Insecta > Diptera > Drosophilidae > Drosophila > Drosophila sturtevanti. The sequence continues at coordinate 18,142 of JAECWJ010000556.1, read as the reverse complement.
TAAACCGAGCCTTCAGATTCTCCCACGCCTCGTGAAAACCGTCGTTGGTTAGGGGTGAGCTAGACACAATTGCCTTAGCCTCGCCTCGGGTCTTGGACACGAGGTGGAACAATTCCTCTACCGGCGACAACATCGGATTGTTAACGTAAGGTAGGCCATTGCTTATAATCCCCGGAAAATACGTCCACCTCTCACGGAGTTAGTCGATATCCTTGTATGACTTGGTGTTCAGAGCCCGCGGAGTGAGTCGCTCGATGCGTTCTCCGAGAGTGGTGCCGCAGTGGACACATACCATGTAGGCGTACTCATATTTGAGCTTTACTGAGAAGGGATCAGAGTGATATCCCTCACTCGTATCCATGGTAAGCGCTCGTGTACGCGTCACATACTCCGCCTCTACCCTGCCCCAAAGGACTTTCTTTTGATCAAGGTGCATCTTTAGAGCGAAAATGGAAATTTCCTTCCCAATCGAGGCTATTGTTTTCACTCCGCCCACGGTCAGTCTATGGCAGGCTGCGGTGAAGTGACTTAACGCCATCTTTCATACGTATAAGCGATTGTGATTTGCGGGATCTCGGCGGAGTGCTCGAAGCTCGGTAGAGTGGATGGTAGCACTCGAATAGACAAAGATGCTCCTTTGCGCAGAGTATGAGAGAAGCAGGGCGATATCGGAGCGCTACTAGAACCGGACAGACAACGTTTGACTCTATCAGTGATACGAGGGAGCTTAGCTTTACTTGACGAAGATGCCGATGTGGATCGGCGCGGCACCGAGAGACCATCAGTCTTCGGGAGACTCTTGTCAGGGTCTGTGGGCATAGATGCGGAACCTGGAATGGACTCTATTTTGAGTAGGTAACAACAATAAGACGGAGCTGACACCGTGTAGGAGGGTGCGATTTCGAAGCTAGGGAATGTGGGCTATATATGCGGAACGTATAGAATAATATGCATATATATAATTATATATGGAATGTGTAAAAACAAATATAAGTATATATGGAACTTATAAAGGAATATGGCATACAACGTGAAAACCTAACGATACGGAAATTATAACGATTTCAATGTTTGTCCCATTTACTTATTTCGGGCACCATAGGTCTTAAAGTGTAAAAAATAGATAGGCAAAGATAACTGAATCGAATCGGAGACTTCTGCTTTTGAAGAACATATGTATATATTTTATGGTGTTGAAAATGCGTAATTCCGCTCGTTGCAAACGTCTGACCGAAATTAATTTACCTTCTGGAAGGGTAAAAAAAATTATTTTTGATTTTTAAAATTTTCCTCACAAAATGATAATTAAATTTAAGCAGTCCTCGGTAGATGAGTTGTCTAAGTGGCCCAGTCATTTAGGCAATTGAACAATGAGAGTCTGGGTTCGAATCCCAGGCTAGTGCATGGATGTAGTTTTGTCTAAGCCGAAGGCCTTAGTTGCCAGTGCTTGTAAAATATAGTTAGGTTGATAGTTTACAAAAACATCCTATACTTTAATAATAATAATAATAAATTTGAGTTATATCTTTAAACTCAAAAATATTTTTTATATTTTTCATTGTTATGTTAATGGTTTAAGAATAAATACGAAACGCTCGCGGATTCCTTATGGTAAGCCGAAATTTGTGGACTATTTTTAAATAAATAATTAAACTTAACAAATTATAAATATGTTGAAATTATATGTTTTCAGTCAAAAAAAGAAAACTCAAAGTTAATCCTTTTTTTGTGAAGAAAATTACAAAAAACAAATATTTGCAAAATGTAGAGATGACACATCAGAAAAACAAATAAGCAGAAATCTCATCATAAGAGAATCACAACTTGCCCGGCCGGGGTCTGATCCGCGCTTTTCGTTTATAGGGCTGATCTCTACCTACTTCACAACCTTCGATATATATATATTGCAATCGATCAGCTTCTCGCTCTCTTAAGTTTCGTTCTAATTCAAGAAAGCAACAACGCAACACAAATGGTTTTCTACCCTTTCCCACTCTTTTTAAACTTTTGTCAAGGACGTGTTCCTTTATATGCACATAAATACATACATATGTATGTGTGTACATATCTATATAATTTAAAGGCAACCCGTTTTCTTTAGAGATGATCTGTACCCATTGTGATAAACACATCTCAATTAGTAAGGCCAGGAGAAGTGATTAAAGTAAGCTACATCAACCACATAAAATTTCCCATTGAGGAGAGCTGTTGTTGTTGTTCATTCGTCTTATGTATGTGTTCTTTAGTTTTGTATTTATTTTTTACTAAATAAATTGGTGAAGATGAAATGGAATCTTTTCCTCAGTTTGGTCCGAATATAGTTGAAATACCTATTACTATGGATATGTTTCGAAAAAAGTATTTAATTTTTAGAAATTTTAAACTCGGTTATTTCGGTTCCAAACAATGATGAATGTTTTTTTGTCAGCTTAGAAGTTTTAAAAAGAAATCCAGGACAAGAACAGATAACGAAACATTAGATAAAATTGTCAGCGACGATGTGCGCGAACATAATAATTTTCCGATTTAAACTTTCTTTCAGTTAGTGGCTTGCCTCCACATAAATAAGTTTTAAAAGAAATTGTGATACTTATTCGAAATTTAAACTCAAGATAAGCTTTAGTAAATGGAACTCGAATGCGCGTCAAATGCGCTAAAACTCAATTGATTGCGAAGTTTTAATAGGTGTAGGAGAAAATTCTCGAATTTTAATTCCCCGTATTTATATGTTCCCGAATATGTCGAGAACCATTTTACCTTTCGTACTTCACAGAACTCAACTTCCAGTCATTCCTGCTTTCAAACATTTCAAAATGTGGGAATTTTATTGAGGCCTGCTTTTTGTCGCGGACTGTAGAGTTCGATCGCTTGATCGATTGAGACTCTATATTTCAGAAAGTGTAGATCAGGGCAACAGGATATTATTTATAGAGATGTAATTAGTTCTTAATTTATTTTCGTAAAATGCGGTCGATTGTGTCGGCCATGGGTGTTTTTAGTACATGTGTATAAACGTATGCGATTGGGTGAATTAAATTCCTGTTTTTGGCGGTCGATATATTGATTTATTTATTTTATTGTCGGTATTTATTATCCGATCTGATTCAAACTTACTGGTATGGTGTAAAAGTAGAATTATCATTTGTATACCGAATTTGAAATAAGTGGACGATCGCGGTATCTAGGGGTTATACCTACTTGGAATTTAAAAAAAATTATTTTTGTATTAGAGTATAGTTCGTATAAAATTTAAATTAATCTGGCAAATATTTTTGAGGATATATATATATGGGCGATGTTTTTAAATTTTCAGCCTGATAAGACTGGCCTTGACTATTTTTCCCCATTTTCTCCATCTCCAATCAAAGTGGACGCTTTCATAGACTTTCATCGTCTACCAACCCTATAACAACTAACACTGAGTCACACTTGAAGTCAGTATGTCCTGACCTCTCACTCTTTTAGTGCTGTATTATTGTATTCTGATATTACATAGAACAGCACTGGTTATAACACTGTAAAAGTTGGCCAGAAATTTCAAATTACTCTAAATTTTGCAATTTATCTCCGACATACATATACATTTTTCTAAGAACTTCCACATTTCATACTAAAATAGAAAATTTGAATAGTGTTTTGAAAGGATAAGCACAATTTTTGGAAAATAGCTTTTTTTGTTTTTAGATATGTTAATCAACTACTAATCGCAGACATATAAAACTAAAAATTTTTTCAGTTCTCATGCTGCTTCCCAGTCCACATAAGTGGCTGGTCATATTTCGGGCTTATGTAACAAAGCAACAGAGTGTCGCGATGTTTGTGAGAGTGATACTCTTTGATTTGTATGCATATTGTATATATTACAATACCGTTAGCATATGCTTATCATTTAAACAACACACTACACCTCTCAAAAAAAGTAATTGATCTGTTGGGAATTGCAAAGGTCGGTCAAGGCTTACTTCTTTGATACTTAGTCAACCTTTTAGTAAGCTCTCTGTTTTTCTTTAGATCATTTCGAATTATCAGCCTTTTTTTTTGGCATACTGTAGGCTTGTAAGTAAACTTGATACAAATCTCTGTAGAATTCGTTTGATCGAAAGTGTTACATCTTTGCTGCAAAGTATACCAACCCTTATCAAAGTCACTAAGAAATATATTAAATTAGTAAAATTCGAATTTAATGCTTATTGCTTTAGAAATAGCTTTGCACAAAATATGTTTTTGGGCACATTGTTCCTATGGTAGCTATAGCATATGGGCGACTGATTTTGTTGATGACATTGGATGACAAAAAAGGGAACCATGTGGGTTCAATTTTATTTGTTTTATTGAAATAATTTTTGAATAAGTTTAAATATGTTTAAGGCACAATAAAAAAGACTACATCGAATTTAGTTTTAAATAACCTTCCCACGTTTAGATTTGCGACGTTTGGTTCTTGCGTTGACGGTTGACTTTCGGCTCTCCTCTTACTCACCAAAATGTCAACTAAGTCATCAGAAAAATACAATCTAGACTGATTACGTCGCAGATTACAATACCTCTTATTTTCAGCTTTGGTGTGCAACTCGTTTCGGTCATTTGTAAAAATATTTTTTTTTATTTCGATCCGAAATAAAACCCGCAGAGTTACCAAATTGCATGGTCAGTTTCTGTATGACATCATTAGAAGTTATAGATTTTGTTGGGTCCAGCCAACAAAATTTCGTAAACGAATCGATTGTAGCCAGTACATGCTTGTAGTCATTGTGCGTAGAATTGAGAGAACCCAAAACGTCAATTTGATATGTTAAAAGTGGTACATCATCCGTTAAAGCGGATGCAATAATCCTTCTTTCTATCCAGTTTAGCGACTACTAAGAATACTGGGAATGCAACATTCAATGTACCGCTTGATCTTTTTCTCAACTTGTGGTATAAAATATTCTCTGCAAATTAACTCCTTTAATTTTTTTGCCGCAAAATGATCATTTACATGGTCCTCAGCGATGATTTATTTTTGCATAGCAATGGGGACCACAATAAGCTCAACTTCGTTAACCAGCTTGTATAAAATGTCTGACTTAAGAAAAAAGTTGTCATACACCTGGATGATATATTTTAGTATTTCCTTAAGGGCCTTTATTTTCATACCCTTTTGGTTAGAAGTTTGCAACGCAGAGAAGGAAGCATCTCTGACTTAAGAAAAAAGTTGTCATATACCTGGATGTTATTTTTTAGTATTTCCTTAAGGGCCTTTATTTTTATACCCTTTTGGTTAGAAGTTTGCAACGCAGAGAAGGAAGTATCTCCGACTATATAAAGTATATATATCTTCGATCAGCATGAATTGACGAGTCGATCTAGAACATTCTTTCCAAAAAAGGCAAGGCATGTCATTCACGTGTCTGGCAGAAGTACATTAATGCAAACATTGCAAGATGTAGTAAATGCTGACCTCGTCAACGCAATACATTGCGAAGTTCCAGTACTTGCCATCATTCATCATAAGCTAATAGAATTGTTTCCAATGACAACCTTTAGGTATTCAAAGTACTTGGTCAATGATAAAGAGCAATACTACCGACTGAGCATTATAGAGCTCATCGAGCGGCCCAAGAAAATGTAAATCAGGTGCTCCGCGAATATTTTTTCCTGAACATGAATAAATTGGCAACAGAAATTCGTTCAATTGCAAAATATGATTGACATCCCAAAAAACATCTATTAGGTATCACTTCAATTCCATCCTCGACAGGAGATGGAATCCTGAGTGCTCAGTGCTTAAAACCTAGCGAGTGGATGGGATCTTCGGACAGCGGATGGAAGAGGTTGGGATGTGGAGCTCGAGGGTTTCTAAGACGCGGTACCAGTCGACCAAAAATTGGTTCAAGTCGGACCACGTGGACAAGTCGGTCTTATTGGGAATGGATTGTTCCGGACCTTTCCAGAGTCGTCAAACACCCTTGAATGGTCGTTTACAGATCTTTAAGGGCAGTACACGTCTCATGCGTGACTGGAGACAGATTGTACAAAATTTTTGTCTGAGTGGCTACTAGCTGCCGTTTATTTTTAAACCGAGCCTTCAGATTCTCCAACGCCTCGTGAAAACCGTCGTTGGTTAGGGGTGAGCTAGACACAATTGCCTTAGCCTCGCCTCGGGTCTTGGACACGAGGTGGAACATTTCCTCTACCGGCGACAACATCGGATTGTTAACGTAAGGTAGGCCATTGGTTATAATCTTGCATCTTTAGAGCGAAAATGGAAATTTCCTTCCCGATCGAGGCTATTGTTTTCACTCCGCCCACGGTCAGTCTATGGCAGGCTGCGGTGAAGTGACTTAACGCCATCTTTCATACGTATAAGCGATTGTGATTTGCGGGATCTCGGCGGAGTGCTCGAAGCTCGGTAGAGTGGATGGTAGCACTCGAATAGACAAAGATGCTCCTTTGCGCAGAGTATGAGAGAAGCAGGGCGATGTCGGAGCGCTACTAGAACCGGACAGACAACGTTTGACTCTATCAGTGATACGAGGGAGCTTAGCTTTACTTGACGAAGATGCCGATGTGGATCGGCGCGGCACCGAGAGACCATCAGTCTTCGGGAGACTCTTGTCAGGGTCTGTGGGCATAGTCGGATCAGAACCGGCGACACAATAAAAGATATGGAATGGATGCGGAACCTGGAATGGACTCTATTTTGAGTAGGTAACAACAATAAGACGGAGCTGACACCGTGTAGGAGGGTGCGATTTCGAAGCTAGGGAATGTGGGCTATATATGCGGAACGTATAGAATAATATGCATATATATAATTATATATGGAATGTGTAAAAACAAATATAAGTATATATGGAACTTATAAAGGAATATGGCATACAACGTGAAAACCTAACGATACGGAAATTATAACGATTTCAATGTTTGTCCCATTTACTTATTTCGGGCAAACGTCTGACCGAAATTAATTTACCTTCTGGAAGGGTAAAAAAAATTATTTTTGATTTTTAAAATTTTCCTCACAAAATGATAATTAAATTTAAGCAGTCCTCGGTAGATGAGTTGTCTAAGTGGCCCAGTCATTTGGGCAACTGAACAATGAGAGTCTGGGTTCGAATCCCAGGCTAGTGCATGGATGTAGTTTTCGTCTAAGCCGAAGGCCTTAGTTGCCAGTGCTTGTAAAATATAGTTAGGTTGATAGTTTACAAAAAAATCCTATACTTTAATAATAATAATAATAAATTTGAGTTATATCTTTAAACTCAAAAATATTTTTTATATTTTTCACTGTTATGTTAATGGTTTAAGAATAAATACGAAACGCTCGCGGATTCCTTATGGTAAGCCGAAATTTGTGGACTATTTTTAAATAAATAATTAAAATTGTAGAAATCTCATCAAAAGAGAATTACAACTTGCCCGGCCGGGGTCTGATCCGCGCTTTTCGTTTATAGGGCTGATCTCTACCTACTTCACCACCTTCGGTATATACATATTGCAATCGATCAGCTTTTTGCTCTCTTAAGTTTCGTTCTAAGTCAAGAAAGCAACAACGCAACACAAATGGTTTTCTACCCTTTCCCACTCTTTTTAAACTTTTGTCAAGGACGTGTTCCTTTATATGCACATAAATACATACATATGTATGTGTGTACATATCTATATAATTTAAAGGCAACCCGTTTTCTTTAGAGATGATCTGTACCCATTGTGATAAACACATCTCAATTAGTAAGGCCAGGAGAAGTGATTAAAGTAAGCTACATCAACCACATAAAATTTCCCATTGAGGAGAGCTGTTGTTGTTGTTCATTCGTCTTATGTATGTGTTCTTTAGTTTTGTATTTATTTTTTACTAAATAAATTGGTGAAGCTGAAATGGAATCTTTTCCTCAGTTTGGTCCGAATATAGTTGAAATACCTATTACTATGGATATGTTTCGAAAAAATATTTAATTTTTAGAAATTTTAAACTCGGTTATTTCGGTTCCAAACAATGATGAATGTTTTTTTGTCAGCTTAGAAGTTTTAAAAAGAAATCCAGGACAAGAACAGATAACGAAACATTAGATAAAATTGTCAGCGACGATGTGCGCGAACATAATAATTTTCCGATTTAAACTTTCTTTCAGTTAGTGGCTTGCCTCCACATAAATAAGTTTTAAAAGAAATTATGATACTTATTCGAAATTTAAACTCAAGATAAGCTTTAGTAAATGGAACTCGAATGCGCGTCAAATGCGCTTAAACTCAATTGATTGCGAAGTTTTAATAGGTGTAGGAGAAAATTCTCGAATTTTAATTCCCCGTATTTATATGTTCCCGAATATGTCGAGAACCATTTTACCTTTCGTACTTCACAGAACTCAACTTCCAGTCATTCCTGCTTTCAAACATTTCAAAATGTGGGAATTTTATTGAGGCCTGCTTTTTGTCGCGGACTGTAGAGTTCGATCGCTTGATCGATTGAGACTCTATATTTCAGAAAGTGTAGATCAGGGCAACAGGATATTATTTATAGAGATGTAATTAGTTCTTAATTTATTTTCGTAAAATGCGGTCGATTGTGTCGGCCATGGGTATTTTTAGTACATGTGTATAAACGTATGCGATTGGGTGGGAAGCGGTGATATTAAAATATCTAAATTTTGTTGTTGCGTCATACGAAATTAATGAGAAAATTCCCTTTTCAGTTTTTCAACTTGGTATAATCTCTGTAATGATAAAAAGATTCGGTTTCTGTGTAAAGGGAACATGTTCGCTTTACTTGACAAAATGAGAATGTTCTCTTTCTATATTTAAAATCATTTCTTCCTAAGTACATAAAGTAGTTTTTATATGTTAACAGTTCTGCCGCCGCCCCGGGAGCATGTAGCATGGAGTATATGTGTACAGATATGTGTATAGTATATGTGTGGAGACATATGTATATGCAGACGGCATATACCTATATGCGGACTAGCTCTTGGCTACCAGTGTGTTCTCATGTTCAAAGTGCTTACGCAGCAGTTCTCATGCTGCTTCCCAGTCCACATAAGTGGCTGGTCATATTTCGGGCTTATGTAACAAAGCAACAGAGTGTCGCGATGTTTGTGAGAGTGATACTCTTTGATTTGTATGCATATTGTATATATTACAATACCGTTAGCATATGCTTATCATTTAAACAACACACTACACCTCTCAAAAAAGTAATTGATCTGTTGGGAATTGCAAAGGTCGGTCAAGGCTTACTTCTTTGATACTTAGTCAACCTTTTAGTAAGCTCTCTGTTTTTCTTTAGATCATTTCGGATTATCAGCCTTTTTTTGGCATACTGTAGGCTTGTAAGTAAACTTGATACAAATCTCTGTAGAATTCGTTTGATCGAAAGTGTTACATCTTTGCTGCAAAGTATACCAACCCTTATCAAAGTCACTAAGAAATATATTAAATTAGTAAAATTCGAATTTAATGCTTATTGCTTTAGAAATAGCTTTGCACAAAATATGTTTTTGGGCACATTGTTCCTATGGTAGCTATAGCATATGGGCGACTGATTTTGTTGATGACATTGGATGACAAAAAAGGGAACCATGTGGGTTCAATTTTATTTGTTTTATTGAAATAATTTTTGAATAAGTTTAAATATGTTTGCGACGTTTGGTTCTTGCGTTGACGGTTGACTTTCGGCTCTCCTCTTACTCACCAAAATCAAATACGATCTAGACTGATTACGTCGCAGATTATAATACCTCTTATTTTAATCTTGAAGTTTACCGCAATGTGCGTTTGCTTTGGTGTGCAACTCGTTTCGGTCATTTGTAAAAATAGTGTTCGCTTCTTAATCTATTCTTTGTTTCGCATCTTCACTTTCGCTAGCAACTCGAATGGTGAAGTAACAATGCTTCTGGTGAACATTGAATTGATCGCCTGTTGAAGTTTGCTGACATGACGGTACCACGTCGTCGAATTACTTACGCTGAGCTTGAAGTCGCCTTCATATTTTGAAACCTTCATTATCGCAATAAAACCCGCAGAGTTACCAAATTGCATGGTCAGTTTCTGTATGACCTCATTAGAAGTTATAGATTTTGTTGGGTCCAGCGAATTAAATATCTATGCAAACATTGCAAGGTGTAGTAAATGCTGACCTCGTCAACGCAATACATTGCGAACTTCCAGTACTTGCCATCATTTATCATAAGCTAATATAAATGTTTCCAATGACAACATTTAGGTATTCAAAGTACTTGGTCAATGATATCCCAGACAGAACCGAACAAAGAGCAATACTAACGACTGAGCATTATAGAGCTCATCGAGCGGCCCAAGAAAATGTAAATCAGGTGCTCCGCTAATTTTTTTTCCAGAACTTGAATAAATTGGCAACAGAAATTCGTTCAATTGCAAAATATGATTGACATCCCAAAAAACGTTTATTAGGTATCACCTCAATTCCATCCTCGACAGGAGATGGAATCCTGAGTGCTCAGTGCTTAAAACCTACCGAGTGGATGGGATCTTCGGACAGCGGATGGAAGAGGTTGGGATGTGGAGCTCGAGGGTTTCTAAGACGCGGTACCAGTCGACCAAAAATTGGTTCAAGTCGGACCACGTGGACAAGTCGGTCTTATTGGGAATGGATTGTTCCGGACCTTTCCAGAGTCGTCAAACACCCTTGAATGGTCGTTTACAGATCTTTAAGGGCAGTACACGTCTCATGCGTGACTGGAGACAGATTGTACAAAATTTTTGTCTGAGTGGCTACTAGCTGCCGTTTATTTTTAAACCGAGCCTTCAGATTCTCCAACGCCTCGTGAAAACCGTCGTTGGTTAGGGGTGAGCTAGACACAATTGCCTTAGCCTCGCCTCGGGTCTTGGACACGAGGTGGAACATTTCCTCTACCGGCGACAACATCGGATTGTTAACGTAAGGTAGGCCATTGATTATAATCCCCGAAAAATACGTCCACCTCGCACGGAGTTAGTCGATATCCTTGTATGACTTGGTGTTCAGAGCCCGCGGAGTGAGTCGCTCGATGCGTCCTCCGAGAGTGGTGCCGCAGTGGACACATACCATGTAGGCGTACTCATATTTGAGCTTTACTGAGAAGGGATCAGAGTGATATCCCTCACTCGTATCCATGGTAAGCGCTCGTGTACGCGTCACATACTCCGCCTCTACCCTGCCCCAAAGGACTTTCTTTTGATCAAGGTGCATCTTTAGAGCGAAAATGGAAATTTCCTTCCCGATCGAGGCTATTGTTTTCACTCCGCCCACGGTCAGTCTATGGCAGGCTGCAGTGAAGTGACTTAACGCCATCTTTGATACGTATAAGCGCTTTTGGGACTTGGATCTAGTCAGGTCCGGGGCAGTTGGAACCGAGATTGTGATATGCGGGATCTCGGCGGAGTTCTCGAAGCTCGGTAGAGTGGATGGTAGCACTCGAATGGACAAAGATGCTCGTTTGCGCAGAGTATGAGAGAACCAGGGCGATGTCGGAGCGCTACTAGAACCGGACAGACAACGTTTGACTCTATCAGTGATACGAGGGAGCTTAGCTTTACTTGACGAAGATGCCGATGTGGATCGGCGCGGCACCGAGAGACCATCAGTCTTCGGGAGACTCTTATCAGGATCTGTGGGCATAGTCGGATCAGAACCGGCGACACAATAAAAGATATGGAATGGATGCGGAACCTGGAATGGACTCTATTTTGAGTAGGTAACAACAAAAAGAGGGAGCTGAGACCGCGGAGGAGGGTGCGATTTCGAAGCTAGGGAATGTGGGCTATATATGCGGAACGTATAGAATAATATGCATATATATAATTATATATGGAATGTGTAAAAACAAATATAAGTATATATGGAACTTTTGAAGGAATATGGCATATATATGATGTGCAGGAAGTGTATGGAATAGTGTGAATATATAAAATGTATTCAATAATATAAATTGTATATAAAAATTTAAATCTAAAAAAATATAAATATATATGGGACTTATGAAGGAATATGGAATATGTATGTATGTGCGTGAAGTGTATGGAATAACATATATAAAAAAACAATATAAATTAAGTGTATAACAAATATGGAACGTAGGAAAGAAGGTAGAATATGTGTAGAGAAATTGATCGAGAGTGGTATGAGTAGATTTGTTAATTTGCTTCTTTTATTTTACCGGAATACTACCGAGTCCAAAAGTATCCTTGCTCGGAATTGCACGGTATTTTTTTTGGAGAAAAGAAATCGGAATTTCGGGCGCAGGGTTGGATCGATTGTTTTCGGGACCGGATAACTTAACCACTTCTCTTCGGACGAAATTGAATTTTTTTAAAAAAAAAATTTTTTTATTAGTTTTTTAATTTTAATTTTAATTTACATTCTCGTCGCGACTGTTAAACCCGTCGGACGTAGTAGCGGAAGATTAATATTGTTTGAATTACGGTTACGCGAACAAGTGCCGCGATTTCTCAAAACGCGCCATAAATATTTGAAAATATTTACTTTTTTTCATAAGGTATGCCCTCGCCCGACGTCACACCAACTATATAGTTTTTTTTATACGATATCTCAGAACATAAATTGAGTTCTATCAGATCATCATATAGTTTTTTTTTTTTTTTTATTATTACAGGGAGAGCGCTCTTTTTACAATCTATCCGAAAAGTGGATAGCAAGTGGGAGCAAGCTGTTGGCTAGTCCACTCCGTGCGGAAAGTCAAGAACATGGAGTCTTCTTAGGCGTTTGGTGGTTATACTGTTATATAGCAGGTTGATGGCCAGAGGATTCAAGTGCCTGTGTAGGCGGTCCATGTGAGCCCCCGTCAGTCTTGTTATTTCGTCCGTTACCCATGGAATTCCCAGCGTACGGTGGATCTCGGCATTGGACGTAAGGACGTTAGCATCGGACATGACTCTTAAGGCCTTGTTTTGGAACATTTGCATGATTTTTCGGCTGGACATGCAGGCAGTGCCCCAAAGTGGGATCCCGTAGGTCCATACTGGCTTTAGGATAGTTTTATATATGAGCAATTTTGAACGTAGCCTTAGGGTAGATCTGCGTCCCACCAGCCAGAGGTATTTCCTCAATCTTTCGCCAAGCATCCTCCTCTTATCCATGATATGAGGTCGCTAGATTAACTTCTTATCCAAAATTAGGTCAAGGTACTTCACTCCATTTGCTTCTGGAATACTGGCGTTGTCCATACGTGCTAGAGGACAGATCCCTCGTCTCAGCGTGAATGTAATGTGCGTATATATTATATTCCATCTGGCAAGCCAGTGATCAGTTACGTTAAGCTGCCCTTGCAGTTGGCGACTCATCCGTCACAAGAAATGCCACATCATCCGCATAAGTGGTAGTTAGCATTCTAACGGTAATGTTGTCAGCGGTATAGATCGTGTACAGAACTGGGCCCAAAACGCTACTTTGGGGCACACACGCTCTAATGATTTTGATCTCAGATCTCGCGTCACTACATCTCACGTAAAAGCTCCTCCCAAGAAGATAGGACTTGAGAAGTCCATAGATAGGTACCGGGAACAAAGATTTTAGTTTGTATATCAGGCCTTCACGCTTTCAGAATTTTGTTGCTAATCCGATGGCATTGTTCTGGCGTGCCATGACACATCAAACCGGCCTCCTCCATTATTGGCCGCAATCTGCGCAAAAGTAGTCTTTCAACTACTTTGGAGCCAACAGACTTATCGGACGATAAGAGGCGGGATTGACTGCAGGTTTCCCAGGTTTGGGGATAAGTATGATTTCCACTGGGTGGGGAAGTGTCCTAACTGGAATCATTGGTTTACAATGGCGAACTGAAATTGTATACCCTCTTCGGGTAGCGCTTTTATCGATGGACACCTTCAGTCTGGAAATCTCTTCCAGCAGCTCGTCCATGTCAACGGCTTGGATGGGAAGGGCCTTTTGGCATGGAATGCACAGGAACTCCTCGCATCAGACAAATAGGTGGCGAAGGCATTTGCCCTGATCGGCACCAGGAGTCATCGGCCTCTTTTCTTCTGGTGGCCCTTTTTACTCCATTGGTTAGCCTCCACAGGTTGTATTGCTGGTCACCAGGTTCAACATTCTCAAGAAAATTTTCGAGAGACTGCTTGCTGAGTACAACAGTTCCTCTTCCGTCTGAAGAGACTGCTTCTCAACGAGTTGGTGCTAGCTGGCATGTTATTTAGGAGCTTGACTCCACAATGATCCGAAGACAGGTCGAGGTCACTGGAGACTTCAATCCTGCGCCTGTCAGAACATCCGGGATTTTATTCGGATCCGTGGGCCAGTATGTTAGTTCACCTGGCGTATGACAGTCAAGTCCTCTATCAACAACACATTGGTATAGGGCACTACCTTTGGGATTGACGATTCGGGATCCCCACCAAGTATGCTTAGCGTTGAAGTCTCCTCCAATGATGAACCTGCTCCCAAGGCTATCCAACAGGTCTTGAAAAAGACTTTGTCCAACCGGATGGCGTGGTGGACAGTTAGCAGCCGCCAAAGTAATGTCGCCAGTTGGGGAGGTAACTCTTACCCGAGCGCACTTGCCCCAGGGCTCCCGAAAGGCAGGAAATTTGACATATTTGATGTCACTTCTGATAATGACAGTAGCGCCGCCACGCGCGGTGCTATTGGGATGGTTAGTAGCAATAATGTCGTATCCACTGATGGAGAAGTAGGATAGGGAGGAGAAATGGGTTTCGGAGACTAACAGGACATCCACATACTTAGATTTGAGGTATAGCTCAACCTCAACTCTGTTCCTGCACAGACCGTTCGCATTCCAAATGGCAACATGAAGATTTATTTGCATTGATTGGCCATAAGCTTTGAGATCAACTGTGTCAGAGTTGACATTTGAGCAATCATGCTCTCCATCATTGCTTCAAGCTTGTTCATTCTTGCGTGTGTCTGGTTTACGACGGCGGGAACTGGGTCTGATCGCAGCGATGTTTGCGGCTGGGCAGACTGCTGGTTGCCTCCAACCACACTGGCGAAAGTCATGCCAGGCACAAAGGTAGGTCCTTTGTAGACCGGGCGTTGAGAGGGTCGCTGAGTGGGCCGCAGATCTGGTCTTTGCCTGGGCTGGTGAAACTACTTGGCCTTTTGATACACTTTGCACCCTTTATACGATACTGTGTGGTTGCCATTAAAGTTGGCACATTTTACTGGCTCGTCTTTGGCCTTCGTGCATTCGGCCGATGAGGGTTGTTGGCTACCACACTTGACGCATGCATAGTCGCGGTAGCAACCTTCTCCCTGGGTGTGTCCGAATCCTTGACAACGGAAGCACTAGAGAACCTCCATGGACCTGCGAGGAGGCTCAATGGCAACAACACAACTGCAGAGTCGTTTGATGTTGAACACATCTTTGTTGGATGGCTCAAGGCTCACAAAGAACATAGCCATCGGCTCCTTGGAGTTGCGTCGTAGTCCATTTTTAATTTGTTCTCCTCGAACATTGTGACTTTGAGCACACAGCGACTCCTTTATATCCATCGGGTCAGTGGTGTGATGGAAACCCTTGATAACTATCGGATAGGCACGCTAGGATAGGAACGTCTGAAATCTAAGATAAGATTTCAGCTTGTGAAAGCTTTCCTTGTCCTCAAGATTAACTCTCACGCGTCCGTCACAACCAGTTTTATAGACGAATTTGATACTCCCAATGACAGAGGTGACATCTGATATAAACGCCTTGATGTTGTCCACCCCAGGAATGAAGATTGGTTGCGGTTTAATTTTTCTCAGCATCGAAGATGGGACCTCAACCTCCGGTTCAGGAACTGGCTCGACATCAACGTCAATGTCTTCATCGTTGTCATCGGAAAGCAGAGAAAAACGATTGGCCTCGTCTTGGCCAGCCCTTGGGTCGTAAAGGCATCTTACGCTTCAATTCACCAGGTTCGGTGCTTGATGAGCTGGAGTCGTCGTCATCATTTTCGCTCATCATATTAGGGGAAATCCTCGCCAGCTTGACAATGGTCACTCGCTTTCCCTCAGGGCACCTGACCTGACTCGCTGCCAAGTCGGTCTCTGTTTCGATATGGATGGCAAGTCCATTTTTTCCATTGCGGCAGCCACAGACCGCAAGTATGCAGCAAATTATTTTCTAACACTGCCTCTATAGGTGGTGTGATGTCGAGGGTTGATATATCTTAGGAAAAAATATTTTCGAATATAAATGGCGCGTTTTGAGAAATCGTGGCACTTGTTCGCGTAACATCGCACTCGCAATCGTAAAACTCGTTTATCGAATAGTTTTTTTTTTTTTATTACAGGGGCTTCCTCCTTCTGCAATCTGTCCCAATATGGACAATCAGCGGAAATGCATGACTTTAACATTGACTGTTGGGAAAGGATATTTACTGTAATTCACACAATATTAATCTTCCGCTAACACGTCCGATGGGTTTGACAATCGCACTCGCAATAGTAAAACTCTTTTATCGAATAGTTTTTTTCTTTTTTATTACAGGGGTTTCCTTCTTTTGCAATCTGTCCCAATATGGACAGTCAGCGGAAATACATGACTTTAACATTGACTGTTGGGAAAGGATATTTACATCATGAAGACAGAGTTTTAAATATCACAATATATTAAAAATGGCATAACTTTATTATATTTTGGTGTGGTGTATATGTGAGAAGGGAAGTGTGTGTGGGTGTAGCGAGGGATTGGGGTGAGATTCATGACAAGATTGAATACTAGGTATTGTCCAGTCCATGACAAAGGTCCAGGGTGTGCACTCTATTTAGACGTCGGTTTGTTGTGCTGTTGGCCAGAATGTTCGTGTGCCTGTCCAGACGATCCAGATGCGCCTTTGTCAGCCTGGTTATCTCTTCAGTGACCCAGGGGATTCCTAAAGCATTCTGAATCTCAGCATTGGTGGTGAGGAGATTCGCGTCAGAAATGACTCTTAGGGCTTTATCTTGAAATCGCTGGTTGATGTTGCGACTTGACATACTGGCCGTGCCCCATATAGGTATACCGTAAGTTCATATCGGCTTTAGAATTGTCTTGTAAATTAGGACATTTAAGCCCATCCTCAGGATGGAACGTTTTCCTAGTAGCCAGTAGTACTTCTTCAACTTGTAGTCAAGAATATTTTTTTTCTCCACTAGATAAGGCTTCCAGGTGAGTCTCCTGTCCAGTGTTAGGCACAGATACTTGGTGGCAGTCATCTCAGGAATGTTTGTGTTTTCCAAATGAACATGTGGACAAGTCCGTCGTCTGAGACTAAAAGTTAAGTGTGCCGACTTCTCGGGGTTGACGCACATGTTCCATCTCTTTAGCCATATACTGGTTTTGTCGAGCTGCTGTTGTAGGATGCTGCTCGCAGTCGTGGGCTGTGGGCTCTGTCAGACTCGTATAAGACGTCTCTTCTCCATCACCATACATCTAATTTCTGGAGACCATAGATACTCGTCACGGTGGGTAACGTTCCTGGAGCAGGGTTTGGGTGGTGGTGTTGCCTGAGACACTGCATTGTGGATTGCGACATTAAGTCGTTCCACAGCGCTGTCCAGGTCGTCTCCTGTAGTGTTCGCAATCGTTGGATCCAATGTTCTCCGCAGCCAAGATTGGTAGCATTGGACGTTGGTGTTCTTTTTAATAAACCTGCCTCGCGGTGATTTGGTGGTGACTGGCATATTAATGAATAGCCTGACTGCACAATAGTCAGAATATAGGTCGAGGTTATTGGAGATTCCAATCCTGCGCCTGTCGATATCTTTGGTTATAGCTATATCCAAAACGTCTGGAATTTTATTAGCGTCTCTAGGCCAGTACGTGGGTTGACCTGAAGAATGACAATCAAGGCCGCTGTCAATTACACTCTGGTATAGGGCCCTGCCCTTGGGATTGATCGTCCTGGATCCCCACTAGATGTGCTTGGCGTTGAAGTCACCAGCAATGATGTAATTGTTGTTAAGCAAGCTGCCAAATAAATCTCTTTCGACTTGGTGGCGTGGAGGACAATAGACGGCTGCTAATGTGGTATCCCCAGATGGGCAGAGTATTCTGATCGTGGCACATTGGGCCCAGGTTTCATGAATGGCTGGGAGTTCAACGACATCAAAAAATTTAGTCTTTAAGTACAACTCTACCCCCGATCTGTTTCTGTAATGCGAATGGTCTCGCATTCTATGTTACAATAT